>CM062811.1:137632943-137945443 GCA_031772625.1 Pinus tabuliformis | reverse complement strand
AATAGAAAGAGGGTTATGGACTAAATATAAAAAAAGGTTTTATTTATTTACCATACGTCTAGTTTATTTATATTTTTATTTATTTACCATACCTTTTGAGTAAGTATAAAAAGAGGTTTTATGTATTTACCATACCTCCACTTTATTTATATTTTTATTTGTTTACACCCTTGCATGTATATAAGGTGACTTATGGAGTAAATATAAAAAATGTTCTATTTATTTACCATACCTCTTATTTATTTATATTTTTATTAATTTACCATAACTCTTTTATAAATATGGTATTTGGCCCATAGGATTCACTTAAATAAAACCTATTCTTGAAAATTAGGGCGAATGGAAGGTTGTAACTCCTAATTTCAAGGGCTAAATTTACCTTTTTTACCCTCTCCCTTAAAATAAGGTGGGCTATTTGAGGGGATTTGTAAAAATGTACTATGATACAAAATATTTGCCCATTCAAAATTTAAAAACCCTTAATTTCGCCAAAGGGCGAACATTCGCCCCTAAAATTTTCCATGGTAGAAATTCATACCCCTCAAAAGCCTACATGCAAGAAAGAACTCGTCCTCATTTGGAAATACTCTCAACAAAGTTTGATATCCTCAAGATAAAAGATGGAAAATGGCAAAAATAAGAAGAAGGGAGAGATCAAAGTTTTGGGCATCTCTCTCTCTTGTGTTAGGGTTTCTACAGTTCTTGGGCAAGTGGAAGTGTTGGATAACTGTTGGGTTGAAGTTCCAAAAGAAACTGTTGGGTTGAAGTTCCAGAAGAAATTGTTGGGTCTAAATTCCAAAAGAATTTGTTGGGTCAAAGTTACAAAAGAAATTGTTGCGTCGAAGTTCCAGAAGAAACTGTTGGGTCAAAGTTGCAAAAGAAACTACTGGGTCGAAGTTGTTGAAGAAGTTTCTAGGGTTGAAATTGGTAGAAAGAAATCTCATCAAGGAGAAAGGTTGACTTGGTCTTAGTGGGGTCTTTGTCAGGGTCTTAGGTCTTGCAATTCGTCATTTGAAGATTCTATAAGAAGAGAATAATTCTTATGGGTTTTCCTCTCAAGTTGAAGGGTTTTGGCCATGACTAATCGCCTACATCTTGTGTCCTCTTGTCTCATTGTTATTTATGATTTGGTAGTTATTTGATGATAAGAACATTACGTATAAGCAAGACAAGGATGAAGCTAATCAAGTTAAGTAAAAATACATCACAAGCAATTATCAAAGTAAGAGAAATCACCTAATCTAGATGCCCTAGATTTCACAACATGGTATCAAAGCTAAGGTGACAAGACAAGAAAAGGGAACTTGAAGAAGGAGTATTAAGAAAATTTCTACACATCGAAGAGGACATCGAATCATCAAGAAGGGATGCATAAGGGCCGAAAAATATAAGGAGCATCAAGAAGGACTACTCAAAGATCACACCATATAGAAGCAACAAAAAGAAGAAGACCTCAAAACCCTAGCTCATCTAAAGAAGGGTTCTACATTTGAAGCATTCTTGAGAAACTCATACTTTCCTCAATCATCATCACAAAAAATATCTCAAGGACCCTTCCTCATCTCAAAAAAGGACTACACATTTAAGCATCCTGAAGCCTCTACATCTCAAGGAAGCAGGAAGAAGCACTGCCATCATCATCAATGAATCAAGGTGATCCCTCTTCATGATTCAAGGATCACTATCAAAGAATACTTGAAGGAAGACATATTCGTCAAGAAGACATCTTCTATTATCAGCATCACCAATAAATGCATAAAATTGAATATTTAATCAACTAGGAGTATCTTCACTTAACAAGTAAGTATATTTATACCTATGTCTGAATATATCAAAATGATTTCATGTTGCAAGGAAAGAAACAAATTGGTTGGGTCATCAAACTCTCTTGCATGGAAGAGGAGGACAGATTTGATCCTCACAGAAAATGAATTCGTTGGACATGTTAAGGGTTCAATCACTAAACCTCCAAGGGAAGAAACTCAAGCTCTAGCCAAGTATATGAAAGGGGAGATAAGGGCTCAAAGGATCCTTGTAGAATCCATCAAGGATCCCCTCATACCTTATGTTACAAAGTTGGAGACATCAAAAGAAATCTACGAGAAGTTAGTAGAATTGTTCTCTGTAAGCACCACTAGAGAAGTCATATCTTTAAGAATCGAGCTATACAAGATGAAGATATCAAAGGAAGAAGGAATAACCTCATACTTTATGAGGGTGTCAAAAATACGAGACCAACTACAAGAGTTGGGGGAAATAATGTTTGATAAAGAGATGACCATAGTTGTGCTCAATGCATTACCTAATGAATGGGGCAACTTTGTATCAAGCATCTATGGAAAAAAGGAAGCAACCCCATTCAGTGAGCGTTGGTCATTATGTAACATTGAATAAACTAGGTTAAAAGAAAAGAGTGATGTGGGACAAGGTGAACAAGTTCAATCACTTGCTGCCATGGCATGGGAAAAAGTTGGTTCTTGGAAAAAGAAGAAGAATATGTCAAAGATCCAATGCTATTGTTGTCAAGAATATGGGCACCTCAAGAGAGATTGTCTGAAACTGAAGAAGGACAACAAAAAGAAGGAAAGAAATGAAGTCCAGATCACCAAAGAAGTGGAAGAACCTGAGAAGAATAAATCAAAGGAGGAGGAAGTGGAATATCTCTTCTATGATTGAGATAATCTCCTTTACCCAATTCTTTTAATTTTTTATGAAAGATAGATATCATGGTATAAAGCAGTATAAGTATGATAGGATGCATCATATTATGAGATGGCATCATATTAAAATCATTTGAGTGAAGCAAGAGCTCGAGACATCTTTATAGAATCTTGAAAGATAGTTGAAGTAGAAGTCTACATGGTTGTAGCAGTCATCATAGAAAGGAAGTAGCTCTTGGTGACCTCATTAAAATCATAAGTAGTACTTATAGGTATAATAAATTCATATAGCATGATAGAGGATATAAAGAGTTCATCAAACATCAACATCATTAGGAGAGAGCATTTGTGGGATGAGGATAATCAAGATCCTCTGTTGGAATCTTCATTAGAAGGTTCACCTCTCTTGGAAGAAGCAAGTGTCTCACTAATCATTCCACCATGTGTGGGATTTTGATGTAGTTGCTGCAACACCCTCCAAAATTTTGTCTTTCTCTCAAATTTTAGAGCCTTCCTTGGTCTTTTCCTTGATTTTTGAAAACACTCAAGCTCATTCCATGAGCTTTCTTGAAGTTCTTTGGCCCCTTTTTCTTGTTGGATTAATTGTCATCTTTTGACATGTTTGACTGCTATGTAATGTTTGTGAGCCTTTTCTGGTGTCTTCGAAGGTCAGTATTTGTGTATATGAGTTGTCTTAATGTAAAAATTCACTACACTCATACTCAAAGTTTATAGCGTTTCCGCACACGTGTCGTCATGGTCATCCAAAAGTCTATCTTAAGTATCGCACTTGCCGCATCTTGTCATGAGGTAGTCACACATAGGGTAATAATTTGTTTGTTTGTTATGATGATCTATGTTGTCATGTCGTCAAAGTATGCTAAGTGTGTGATCACATTTCAAGTTCATCACGAGTCCATCTCCCTTCCCGCACTTAGCCATTTTCAGAAAATCTTCCCAACCGGGTAACTTAGCTTCACTAGGCCCTAACTAAGCTACGCACTGCGTAGTCTCACCCCTCAAGAATGTGACCTTGCTGCTTGGAAGTGCACAGTGCACATTCATTGTCCTCAAGGGTTGTTGTTCTGTGAAATTCTAGAGTCCAACACCTTCCTTGACCCCCCAGAATTGTGCAGTTGTGCCTCCCAGTCTGCCTTGAACTGCGCACTTTGCACCTTCAACCCTCAAATTTTTCCCTTGCATGTTGCAACTGCGCAATGGGTAGAAATCCCATCCTCCCTTGGCCTCCAAAATTGTGCATATTCTTCCTCCAGTGCCCGTCCCTTAGTCAGAACTCACTGCCTTCAAAAACTGCACAGGTTTTTCCTTCATGCCTCTATGCTGCCCAGTCCCACTAGCCTCTTGAAACTATGCAGTCTATCCTCCCAGGGCCTCATCCCATAGCAGTCTTGTCTTGCTTGAACTGGGCAAATATGTCCCTCAGTGGGCACTGCACATTTTTTCTCCTTAGTGAGGATTGTACAAAAACGTTCCTCGGTCAAGACTGAGCTGCGCTCTGCACAATCTCAGGGATCAAGCTCTCTCCCTAGCAGCTAGAATTGTGGAATGCACAGATATTGAGCCCTTTCTCCCAATCTGTCACTTGTCCTGCGCTTAGTTCATGGATAATAATGCATCATCTTAGACTAGGGAGTTTTCGATTTCATGTCGTCCCGTCATGAGGAACTGCAAGGACATGTACATTATCAAGTCATGGCGAGATGATAAGGAAGAAGAAGAATCAGGGAAGCATGCTTAAAGACTCACTTGTCATTGAAGTTACGAGTGGACCTATCATGAGCAAGCAAAGGGACACAAGTTTGCAACCACCTTCCAAGACCAAAGATCATTGAAGACCTCACATCACCAAGCTACGAAGAGGAGAAGAGAAAGCATATCCAAGAACACATCTAGCACTCAATAGCAATAGTGACTTGACATTACCACATCATCAAGCCAGTCCATGTCAATAGTGTCATGTCAAATTGTGTCATAAGCAGTCCTATTCCACATCACTAGTGTGGACCATGTATATTGTAATCAAATGTATTGTAAAGTGGAAGTCCAAAGGACACACATGAATATGAAGAGTCATGTAAGTTAAAAATTCATAGGAAGTTGAATAGTCACGAGGGTAGTCAAAGATTCATGAATGGGAAGCATCACCCCTTCGTTATATATACCCCCTCATTGTATGAGGAAAGGAACTTTCACCTTGGCTCCTCCCGCAAGGCATTAGAGATATCAACTAGTTCTTTGAGGAGCAAGGAGTGGCTCCAATGTCCCACTACTGGGGCTAGTGATGTACAATGTAAATGTGTGTCTTGGAACTTTTGCTTAATAACAAAAGCCTTTTAAGGCCAATGCATTCTTCATGAATGGACTATGAATATTTGTAAGACTATTCTATGAACATTTTCATTTCATGTTTTCTTTCACATGTACTAATATTGTTGAACTATTTCGGTTATTTTAGTGCTTATCTTATTGAGAATACCTTGTAATGGTTGTTATAGATGTCCCATCCTTGTGGACTATTCAGCGGGATACTAGACATATCATTCCTTCTTTGTTGGTTGTAACGATCGTCGCATCCGATGTGGACTATTCCATTGGATGTTAGACATATCTTTCCCTTTTTGCTAGTAGTAACAACTGTCACATCCACTATGGACTATTCCGCTAGATGTTAGACACGTCCTTCTAGTTCATGTGTGTCTCTTCCTGGGTGATACTATTACCTCTCACTTAGAGGCTCACTTTTCTCTCCCCCTTTGCAATAGAAGAACCTGGACATGGTTGCATTGTACACTTACCAGGAACTCCCCTTTCTTTTCGAATACACCATTGCATCACTCTCTTGTGCTAACAACTAGAGCCAAGGAAAATCTTTAAGGATTTGGAAACCGGGCCTTTATACCGAATGGGACTCCTACACCAAACGGTGTGAGATCTAATCGGGACTTCATATCAGGGAGATCCTCTGAATGTTAGTGGGTCCAACACCATCAACATTTTTGGTGCTAGAAGGAGGGCAGCTAGTATTTTATGACTAATAGACCCACCCACCCCACTAATCCATCTTCTGGGCAAGGCAAAAACGTTCACTCAACCTCCCCTACTCATGATTCTAAATTTAGTGATCCTTCCTAGCCTAGGCCTAAACATGAGATCCCATATGATCATCTTTGGGTCATCCTCCCCATCACCCATCAGTTTTCAAAAGTTGTTGGATTGATTCTGGGGGAAATCAGTCTTCCATGTTCTCCAAAGAAGAACAATAACACCCCAATAGGGTTAGTAGTTTTTTCCGTTGAAGAAGTGGTTCTCACCACTTTTGAAGAATTATTAGATGTTATGGAAAGGGAAGAAGAGCCTCCGCTCTTTCACGAAGGTAATGGAAAAAACCCCTTACTCTTCAGTTCAACTTTTGGCGAGACAAGAAAAGAAGAAGAAGAAGAGGAAGAATAACCATCAAATTTGGAAAAGGAAGAGGAGGACAACGAAGAGGAAGACATGGCATATAAAAATCTGGACTAGATGGCACAAGGCCCACTGGCACTACCGGGTGTCCTACACAAGATGCTAAGGCATGCAGAGAAGCTCTTGACGAAATATGGCCCTAATAAGACAGTGAAGGCTAAGGACCACTTGGACAACTTTTACCTACATCTATAGGAACTTGAGGTATGTTATGATGATGTTGCATGCTGACTTCTTTCATGTACCTTGGATGGTAGAGCAACTGTATGGTATCACAACCTTCCTCCAAACTCCATCCAAAATTGGAGGGAATTCAAAAAGAATTTTCTTGAAAAATTTGTTGAAGATAAGACCCCTGCCATGTTATTAAAGGAGATGGATAATCTTAAGATGGAGCAGAAGGAAAAAGTTAAATATTTCAATCATAGGTTCAATCACATCTTGAACAAATTTTCTGACAACACAAAACCTCACGACTCCACCACCATAGATTACTACACTTTTGCCTTGCCAACAAATATTGCATAGTTTGTAAAACGAACTGCTGGTGGGCTCCAGTATTGTAGCAATAATGCTACAACTCCTGGAGCTTCCTTCTTTAGTTTTATCAACCCGGTAGTTCGTAACAAACTTGGAAGCGACAGTGCTGTATGCACAAGTACTAGCTCTTGTCGCAGCTGTCACTTGGTCAGCTGGCACAAGTCCGCTAGGGGCTCAAGCCAACTTCTATGAGCTCTTAGAAGAAGATTTTGAACTGATGGGCGAAAGCTAATATCAGAAGAAGCTAATCTATTTGCAAAAAGGAACTGAGATCCAACAAGAAACGCAAACCCTAGCAAACCCTAATTCTACCAGCTAGTCTTACTGATGCAGAGATGGGGATGCAAACTACTGAAAGCGATGCCATTACTTCTATGAAGGTGAAATGCAGGTGTTTAGACTACCTCTATCTGAAGAAAACACTTTTTGTATTTTTGTTCCAATTATTAGAATTATCATGCATGTGCTTTTAACTAGATTTTTACTATGCAGAGGTGGATCAAGGAGGCGGAAGGTTTGAAAAAGGTTGGGAAAGTTCAGAGAGGGTCTAAGGGGTCCCTAACACCCTTCCAGAGAGTTTCACGAAGTTTGGCCACCAAGAGACCGCGCTTATGAGCTTCTACAGGAAGTCTGCAGGGGTTCTACAGGATGTTTCAGAACTTCTACAGGATGTTCAGTAATTCCTACAGGATGTTCTACAATCGGATTTTTGGGTGATGGGTGAGTGGAAGAGGTTGCATGGGTGGATAGGGAGGTAGGAGAGGGGTTTGTAATGC
The DNA here is from genome assembly GCA_031772625.1 of Pinus tabuliformis. Classification (NCBI taxonomy): domain Eukaryota; kingdom Viridiplantae; phylum Streptophyta; class Pinopsida; order Pinales; family Pinaceae; genus Pinus; species Pinus tabuliformis. The sequence goes on along the minus strand of CM062811.1, from coordinate 137,937,984 downwards.
CTTAGTGACAGAGAGATGAGATGATGAGGGGGTGTGCTAAGCCGGTTTGTCTAAAGGAGGGTGAGGGGAATGGAAGACCGAGAAGGTAGGATAACGCGGGTAGTAGAGTAGCTAAAAGACAAGAGGTCTAGTTGGGAGATGAGTAGTTGGCCTGAGCAAGGCTTAGAAGGACGAGAGAGTGAGGGGAGTGGCGCTGCACAGTGCAAACTAAATCAAATCTTCCACGTCCTGCATATAATCAAAACATTCCTAACTGTTTAATGGAACCAATGAACAACAACGTTATTCTTAAGGAAAACCATGTATAGTACTGAAGCAAGGAAATATTCCAAGAGGTCTGAACGCATGGACAACTTCTACAAGCAAAAATATTGCACCACAAATTGCATGTACTCGTAAACCAATGTTTTTGGTGGGTAGCACTGTCTGCAATTCCAGCCCCTAGAAAGAGGTGAAAATGAGTGTGCAAGCAACCCTTTTCTGGAACTTTTATCAACTCCAATCTCTTCAATTTATTCTAAATAGCTAAAGCAACTCTATCTTCTACCAATGACCTACTTAACCGCACCAAGAAATCTAACTCTACAAACTGTGTTTCAAATGCATGTAAATAAAAACCATAATGCTGAAAGAAAGGATAACAATACAAAAGAAGGAGGCCTTAGGCTCTCAGGTTGGGCCCAACCCTGAGAGCTATGGCTCCTTTAAAAGCTCAGAACTGAGATCAAATCCAACTGCTTTCCATTAAAAAATAATAATCATAAGTCAAATAGTATGCCAACAATGGCTACAAAAGAGCAAAACTAAGCTAGCAGCTCGTAGTGCAGGATGTGCAACAATGTTTCAAAAAGTCCTTTTCGAAGGCTAAAGCCCTATCATTTATACATCTCGAGGCCCCAAGCTGGCCTCCTAAATCAGTGGGGCTTGGCTGACCAAACTAAGAGTGAACTGCTACTTCCTCAAAATCCGTTTGGCTGTCTTTAAATCTGGTTGTGGTGGCTGCTGGAGCTCGGAGTTGGGGGTGAAGATCCTGAGGAAGGTCATTTAATGCTGTGGACAACCCTCCTACGAATCCTCAACCCCATCTTGGCTGTCTTTTGTCCTTATCTGCTCAGTTTTGTTCCAATCGTATGTCAAAAAACCTGAATGAACACGTGTTAGCCACCTAGGAATAGTGACTGCCCTTATGCGTACAAATGACATAAACATACTAAAAAATGATGCATAAGTTATGACAAATGAAGGATTGAGCAAAGGTAGTTAGGCCAAATGAGCCCAAAATGTTACCAAATTTGGGGCTCATCATCACCCCCCAGCTAAAATGATTGCTCATCCCTGAGCAACTAATCCAGCTCTTCGTCCTTCATTGCTTTCACCGCCACCCTCACATCCCAGGTTTCTGAAGTGGTCTCTTCCTCACTGGCATGGAACCCAGCCTTCCTTTCCACCTCCTCCCACTGCTTTTTCTCTTCTTTTTCTGTGCTGCCTTCCATCAATCCTAACAGCAGAGGTGGGCTTAGCTTGAGGCCAATCCAATTGGCTTGGAGGTTCTGTATGGATTTCTTGTAAAGGGGCACCCGTGCTAGAGCTTCCCTCATTCGAGTTGGAGTATGATATTCTCTGATTTTAAGGCTGTGGGACAATGTGTTCCGTCGGCGGGTGCAAGCATGAACACAGTTGTCCCCTAATAGTTGCTCCATATCCTCGAAATGTGTTATGGCTTGTGCCTGCTGATCCATGTATTTCAATAAAGTTTGAGGGTTGGTGGCTAAGTGTTGGTGGGCCGATATCAACGCAGTGGGATCCCCTGGCTCTGCTCTGATCAGCAGTGGCTCATGTAATTCTCGGTCCATGGCCTCCTTGACTTCTGCTGCCCTCTTTTCTTCATGGTTCAACCATGAGGCAAATGCCATCAATTGTATATCCCCTACAACTGTGTTGGGATCCCATGTAGTCACGTTAGGAAGGGCCAGATTATGGAGATAAAACTTCGAGAGCTTGGCCTTATCCTCTGATGAGCTGCTATTACATAACGCTGTGAACTGCTGGGGGTCTTGGAGTTGGGAGATACCCCTCTGTGCCAATGCATTCATCTGATATTGCAGCCACTGGTCTCGTAGGTACAGGCCATAAGATTTGGCCGGTTGTCTGCATTGTCTAGCATCCATGGCCCAATTGGCCATGCAAGCCAGTTGTGCCTCTTTTTGCTGCAACTGCTGTTTGAGAGCTTGTATCTCGATTTGTGCTTGCAGTTCCCTTTCCTGTAGATGCGAGGTTGGCTCCCCAAGATCGACTTGCAGTCCTTCTCTGCCTTGTTGTTCTGCTGTAGTGTCCCCTGAGAATGTGCCCTTTTCCTTCTTCAGCTCCTGTAGCTGCAGTCTAAGTTTCTCGTTCTCTTCCTGTAGGAACACCCGCTGGCAGTTTGCCACATGTTTAGCCATAGCTAATTCCTTTCTTGCCTCCTTGAGTTGTTCCTCCAAGGGGCCTATATCCGCCACACCTTTTGATTTGGCTATTTTCATCCACGTGTGGGTTCTCACCCTTTCTTCCTCCAATGCAAAGAAAAGCGGTACTGTGAATTTTTGTGGGATAATTTTCCCAGCCTCCAAAAAGTTATAGTACGAGCTCAAGCTTGGCTGGGGACTTGGTTCCGGAATATGCTCTTTCTCTTCTTCCCTCGGTGGCTCTACTTCGTCTTCCCTCGGTGGTGATGAGGGTGCCTCTCCCTCCATTCTCTCTGTCTCCTTAAGCCGGGCCAAGGTTTCCTGTAGAGCGGCCTCAGCATCCTGTAGCCGGTCTTTTGAAGCCAACCTGTCCATTCTTTCCTTCCAAGTAGTTGTCTTCGGGCTCCCCCTCTCATAAGTGACTGATATCTTTGAGGGGGACCTCTCCCTTGGCGAGGTAGGAGTATCTTCTATAGTAATTGGGCTGCTGGATGGAGGTTGTGGCCTTCCTGTTTTGATTCTCACACTTCTCCTGGCTTTGAAGTACAAAGGGATCTCCCTCTTTCGTTTTTCTTTCGGCTTAGGAGGTGTACTAAGGGCGGCCAGCACGGCTGCTGCCTCCCTTGCAAGAATTTCGGCTCTCTTCTCCTTTGATTTTCCTTTCTCAGGGCTTCCTGTAGAAGGCCCTGTATCAGCTGATTTCTGGCTTCCTGTAGAAGCCGTTTTGGGTTTTCCTGTAGAGACAGGTGGCACCGTTTTAGCTTGTTTAACTGAGGGCGCTTTGCCTTTTGACTTGGTTGAGGCTGCTTTCGAGGTGCCTTTGCTGACGTGGACGAGTTCAGTTCTTTCCATCCTACTCTGTAGCCTTTTCTCTCTGGGTGTCAATGTGGATTTGTCACCCTCCTTTTCGGCAACCTGGGGTTTCTCTTGCCTCCCCTTTTGTTCTTTCTTCGGTGCCTTGGCCGCGGGTTCTTGGCCTTTCCCTTTCTTCTCTGTGTGTACTGGCTCCTTCTCCTCGCTGCTGGAGGTGGTGAGCTCCTCGGTCAACATCTTGATATCGCCATCCTTAGTCAGATTTCGGAAGGCTTCCCACGAGAGCGGGACTGTGTAGGTGTGGAGTGCATCCTCCACGAGGAGCTTAATGAGCCCATGATGGGCTACCTGGTCTGGCGTGCCTTCTTTTAACTTGGTGGCACATTCAGTCATAGACTGCAGGAGAAAGTAAGGAATACTGAGCTTGTTTTCTGAGGGTAGGTCCATTTGGTGCCTCAATTCTGTGAGTAGCCGGAAATGGTACCCATAGACAATGCTGAACCGTCCTTCGCATGTGATGTATTTCATAATTTGGAGGCTGACCTCACTCCAAAGTGGCTGTAAGCTAGCTCTGCGAACCCCGTTCTTATCCTCTGAGAATTGCTCCTCCGGTGGGAAAAACTCCTTTTTAGCCTTTTGGCCTAATTTCCTCTCCTCCTTGTCCCACGGTACCCCCATTGGGAGGTCAGTGATTCTGCTGATGAGCTGTGGGGTGACTCTGAGATTCAAACCCCTGAAATTAACAATGGCCAGCGTTTTTGATTTTGGTTTCAACGCTCGCAGGAACTCCTCTGCCACCTCATCATCATAGCCTTGAAGTTTGTCGCAGAACGACATCCATCGCGCCCGAGTGAACAATTCTACCACCTCCGAGTTCTCCCGTAGTTTCTTTGAGTCTGTCGGTTCTTTTCTGATGAATCCACCCGGCATGGTGAAAGCCTACTATGTTAGCCGGAGGTGGCGGGTGCGTATCAAAAGATGGTCTTTCGGATTTCTTTGGGACAGAGCGTAGAACTACGCCTCGGTCACGCACACAATTCGAATTCTGGGCTAGCTACAGATGAGCCTTGACAGGGGCTCGATTACACACCACATCCTGTAGAAAACCCCGCATGTGCTTCGACGACAACTTTCATGCAAAAGGAAGACTGTAGTTTTACATTTTTGAAGACGTCGACTTCGCCACCCTTTAAACCAATTGCATGGGAGGAACAGGTTCAGGCTTACCATTTCCAATTTGCCACCTTGACGTGAATAGACCAACTTTCCTTCGTAGCGGCGAGCTTCCTGCAGCGCAACTTCCTGTAGAAGTCGCGCACAGGTTCCGGAGAGCACATCAGTGGTTCTGCTCCTTCTATGCCACCACCAGATGTCTAAACGAGCCGAGGACTTGGAGTAACGAGCTTCAGAGAAATTCGGACGCTACTCGCCTGCAAATGGCTGGTGATAAATGAGTGGAGTGACGATCTAGGCGGTGGATTTGAATCCCGGCCGAACTCGTGGCGCGGGGGTGAGCTGTCCCTGCCGGACCGTTGGACAACGTCACCTACTCATTTCACTGCAAATCTCCCTAACTGCCGCATCATTCCCCGCAGATCCGTCGCCGCCATTTCCGTTAAATCGCCGCTTCTCCCCGACTGGACGCTTCTCACGTGTCCATTACCCGTTTTGCTTGCCACGACTACCACTTCCCAAATCTGACTAGACCATCTGACTGGTCGTGGTGGCCAGTGGAATGGCTACCCGACTTCTCAACCCGTTCATTTCCACACTTGCAAACATTCTAGAGTATTATTCATGTAATTTGACGAAAGAAAGGGCGAGGCACTTACCTGTGCGGCCGCAACGTTGTTTCCAGGTTTCGGGACGAGGGTGATTGGATTTGCGTGCTACTGCTATTTGCACAGGCCTGGGGGTCCTTCCTTGCAGACTGCCGCTGATGACGAAGCTTGTGACTCGGTTGCATGTGCCCACTCTATGTGTTGCAGGCACTTTGATGGTGTACACTCTAGCTGGATGAACTGCTACGGGATTCCTGTAGGATGTCCTGTAGCAGTTTTTCCTCCTCGGGTGCATGCTGAGACAGTGGAGATGGTGGCATCACAGTCACGATCGCAGGACCCTCGGATGACTTTGATAAGTAGTGCATGGTGTCTCTGCAACTTTTTTTATTTGAAAATTGCTTCCTCTGATAATTCAATGTGCTGTTTTGACTGTGCAGGTATTTCCATTGCATGGCAACTGGGGTGGTAGAAGGAGGTGACAGCAGTGCGTGATGGTGAAAATATTAGCTTGCATGCGTCCGTGTCGGACCTAGGGCATTAGATCTCCCCACACAATTGGTTCTGGGCCGTCCAAGACTTCTACAGGAAGTTTCCTGTAGAAATACAGAACTTCCTGTAGAAAGTCCTGTAGCTTCCTGTAGAAGGCTAAACTGTGATCAAATCGTGCCCAGACCTTGGAGAAGATGGGTGTTTCCGGAGGGGGTGCTGGTGAGGTCACCTGGTAGCATAGTAAGGACCCTTGTCTTTGAGTTGAGGGCCTCTTTTCCTGCATAGAATACCTGCAACCTGCATGCATTGCCACATTGTGAACTTGCTTTCCTTGTGTGTGTGTTTTTTTTTTTTTTTTTTTTTGAAAGACAGTAGGGGCGCCTCCATGAGGTTTTCACCCTTACCATCTGCCTTGAGCGCCTCAAAGAGGTTTTCACTAAGGGGTCTTTTTTCAAACATTTTCAGAAAGATAGTAGGGACGCCTCAATGAGGTTTTCACCCCTACCATCTGCCTTGGGAGCCTCAGAAAGGTTTTCACCCAAGGATCTTTATTTTTTTTTTTTTTTTTTTTTTTTTTTAAGATCTTCAAGGTATGCCCAAAACAGAGGCAGAACCCTGATCTATGACCAGCACTGATTTTTCCACAGTTTTGATGAATTCTTGTCTTGAGAGAGGTTTCCTGTAGATCTTTAGTCGATGCCCATTGACAAGCATAGGGATGGCCTCCTCATCAATGGTCCGAATAAGAACAGATCCATTGTCATTACATTTTTCCACTGCATATGGTCCCAGCCATCTGGTTCTCAGCTTCCCCTTGAAATCCTTATGCCTGGAATCATACAACAGCGCCCAATCTCCTGGCTGAAATTGCTTGTCATTGAGGTGTTGGTCATGCCACACCTTCCTCTGAAGTTGAACCACTTCTGAGTGGAGAAGGGCCTGCATTCGGTGCTCGTCCAATCCATTCAGCTGCAATAGCCTTTCTTGTTGGGCATGGCTGAGATCCAGGTCCAGCTGAGCTGCCATCCTCAAGGTGTTGTATTCAAACTCAATTGACAGCAAAGCTTTCTTCCCATAGACCAGCTCATAAGGTGTGAAGCCGGTTGTGGTCTTCCAAGTGGTGTTGTAAGCCCATGTGGCCTCAACCAGGCGATCTGCCCAATCTTTCCTACTGCTGCTCACCACCTTAGTCAAGATCCCTTCTAATGCTCTATTGGTGACTTCCACTTGCCCATTTGCTTGAGGATGATAGGGGGTGGAAGCCCTATGCTTGATTTTGTGATGAGCGAGTAGGTCTTCAATTAAGTTGGAGGTGAACTGGCTTCCTTGATCGATGACTAACTCTCTTGGGTAGCCAAATTTGTAGAAGATGTTTTCTCTTAAGAACTCGGCCACCTTTTCTTTTGTCGCTGCTTTGATCGCCTTGGTTTCTGCCCACTTTGTCAGGTAGTCTGTGCACACAATGATGTACGACCTTTGCCTCGAAGGAGGATTGATCGGACCCACAAAATCCATACCCCACTTCTCAAATGGCTCAAGAGTCACTTGAGGTTGGAGAGGCATTTCATCCCTTGGAGTCGGTTTCCCCATCCTTTGGCATCGGTCACATTGGCTGATATATCTTCTGACATCTTGATGAAGCGTGGGCCAATAGTAGCCTGCCTGCAGGATTTTGAAGGCAGTCCTTTTGGCTGCAAAATGTCCTCCACAAGGCCCGTCATGACAGGTTAGGAGGATATCAAAGACTTCCTCCTCCCTTACACAACGCCTTAAGATCTGATCAGGGCCAAGCTTGAACAGGTTGCCCCCGATCCAAGTAAATGAGGCACTCTTCCGTATGATCCTGCTCTTCTCTCTTGAGGATAGGTGCGGAGGAAACTGTGCTGAGACAAGGTAGTTTGCTATATCAGCAAACCATGGAGAGAGTATTGAGATAGCAAACAGATGTTCATCTGGCATCTGGTCATCCACTGTTCCATCCTCTCCTGCAGGTAAATCCAATCTAGACAAAAAGTCAGCAACAACATTTTCTTTACCTGGTTTGTCAACGATAGTCAAATCAAACTGCTGCAACAAAAGTAACCATCTAATAATACGAGCATTCACATCTGGTTTATTCATTAAATATCTAATTGCAGCATGATCAGTATGTACAAATGTTTGATATCCAGTGATATAATGTCGAAATTTGTTCAGTGCATGGACCACGGCCAAGAATTCTTTCTCAGTTACAGTGTAATTCAGTTCTGCCTTGGATAAGTTTTTGCTGACAAAGTAGATGGCATATGGAAGTTTTTGTTCAACTTGTCCTAAGGCTGCCCCTATGGCTTTGTTCGAGGCATCAGTGTGGATGTGGAAAGGTAGGGCCCAGTTTGGACCTCTCAAGATTGGGGTAGACACCAACTTGTCCTTTAATTCGTTCAGAGCCTTCTGACAATCGTCAGTCCATTTAAACTCAACATCTTTTGCCAAGAAGCTAAACAATGGCGAGGCTAGCTTGCTGAAGTCTTTAATGAATCTCCTATAATATCCCGCTAATCCTAAGAAACTTCGAACATCTCTTACCTTCTGAGGAGGTGGAACCTTCTTGATGAGAGCAATTTTGTTGGGATCCACCTGTAATCCTTGGCGAGAAATGGTATGGCCTAGCACGGTCCCTTCAGTCATCAAGAATTCACACTTTTCAGGACTAAGGGACAGGTTCATCTCAATGCACTTGGTTAGGACTTTTCCCAGATTAGACAATGCTTCCTGGAAGTTGGACCCATAAGGAGTGAAGTCATCCATATAGATTTCCACCGAATCATGGACCAGCTCAGAAAAGATGCTCAAGACGGCTCTCTGGAAGGTGGCAGGAGCATTGCATAGTCCAAAGGGAAGAACTCGGTAAGCAAAGGTACCCCAAGAACAAGTGAAGGTGGTCTTATCTTGGTCTTCCGGGCTGATTTGGATCTGGTTATACCCGCTAAACCCATCTAGGAAAGAGAAAAACTTCTTCCCTGCCAGTCCATCCAACACTTGATCTATGAAAGGTAGAGGAAAATGGTCTTTCTTGGTGGCCTTGTTCAGTTCTCGGTAGTCCACACAGATTCTCCACTTCCCGTTTTTCTTGGGAACTAACACCAAAGGGGACACCCATTCGCTATCCGAGATGGGGTAAATGAATCCGGCATCCAACAGTTTTTGTAATTCCTCCTTGACGATGTCCTTAAGGGCTGGATTCATTCTCCTTTGGGGTTGCCTAACCGGTTTACAGTCTTCTTTGATGTAGATGTGATGGGTACAGACCGAAGGATGGACTAATTTCATCTCCTTATAGTTCCAAGCAAAAGCATCTAGATGACGGGCCAACAGACTACACAACTCCTTTTCCTGGGAAGGAGATAGGGAGGAGCTGATCTTTAACGTTCTCTCAGGACCGAACTCCACATTTTTGACTCTGGGAGTGACAGGGTCAGTCACACAAAGGTCCACTAAGGTGCTGGCTTGGGCATCCTCCACCAATTCTTCTAAGGACAATGCACTGGGAGGTGGAGTCTGGATCAAGGTCTCAATCAAATCATCCTCGGTTGGGAGGCCTCCCCTAGTGGTGTCGAGGGTGCACAAAGGTGCTGAGTACACCTCATCCTCTTCTCCTTCCTCCAACCAAAGTGGTAAGTCATGCTCTAATAAAGGTTGGGCAGGAGGGTACAGGACTAGCTGCTTGGACATAGGACCATTTTTGATGGTCATGTTTCCTGCACGACAGCTTATGTAAGCATCTGCAGTGGCTAACCAAGGCCTTCCCAAAATGAGAGGGTATCCAATAAGCTTTGCCTTTGGTTGCAGAACCAAGAAGTCTGCAGGGTACTCCCAAGAGTCAACCGAGACCAAGACATCCTCTACGATCCCTTCGGGAGTCACAGTGGATCGATTTGCTAGTTGTAGGACTGTCGAGGTCTTTCTCAGGGAACCCTGAAGGTTGAGTTTGAGCATGGTATCTCTGGTCATCACATTAATGGCAGCCCCCAGATCAATCAATGTGTGAGGTATGATGGTGCCATTGATGTGGACATCCACTACAGGACTCCTAGGATCCAGATACTTTGGGCAAATGGCCTGCCCTAACATAAGATCAGACAGTTGTCCTATGACATTGATGGTTGAAGCATCTCTTTTTCGCCTGCCTGGGTGTCTGAAACACTTTTCCTTAACCAGTTTGTTGTATATTGGTACATCTTTGATGGCTTGGAGAAGTGGTATTCTCACACACAACTGTTTGAGTTCTCCCAGAAGCTCATCCTCCTCTGGGTTGGGTTGTGTGGTGGCCGTTAGTCTCTCAGGAAAGGGTGGAATGGCCTTTGGTTCACTTTCCTGTTTATCTTCCTCGTCCTCTGGGGGAGGAGATTGACGATCCGGAAGAGTCTTCCCCGATCGCAGATTGATCTCCTGGATCTCCACAGCATAGGTAGGGCATGCTGTTTCCCCAGTATATACCTGTTGGGCCTGTCTGTTGTTGGGGTTCGGGTTCGGTTGAGCAGGCATTTGGGGTTGCCTTGGAGGAGCAGGAGGTAATGGTTGTGGTTGAGCCGGTGGTGGAGGCAAAATGGCAGGAGGAGTATTGTACTGGGGCCTCCACCCCGATTGAGGTGCATTCAACTGAGGCTGTGGCTGGGCATGTGAGTGAAACGAAGGAGTAGTGGGCTGAGTCTGGTACTGAGGTGGGTAAGACCATGGAGGAGGTATAGACTAGGAAGGATGAACAGGGGGTCCCCAGGAAGGCATAGGAGCGGATTGGTTGGGGTTGTAATAAGCTTGGGGTGTCCCTTGCATCCCTTGTTGGTAAGGTCTAGGTCCATGTGGCCTTCTTTGGTTGAGGAAATAGAGAGGTTCAGTGGGCGCTTATGTCCCTTGATACATGGCTTTAAGCCCAGGTAAGGTTGGACATTGGTTTGTGGGGTGGTCCTCCTCACAGACAAAACATACCTCAACTGAATGTAATGGGCACTCATTCTTAGGGTGTTTCCTTGTACACCTAGGGCAGAAAATAGCCAAAGCCCTCTCAGCTTCCTCTTTCTTCTGCTGGATTCGGAATGTATCAAGTTGCATGGCGATGGCCTGTCTCACCTCACTCTTGAGATCCTCTAATTGATTTGCAAACTCATGTTTGGAGAAAGGAATACCAGCTGAGAGGGGGTTTCCTCTACCTCTTTTCTGGGCTGCCCTAGAGTGGTTTCTAAACACAGTCTTTATGTCCTCATAAGGCAGTTGGTAAATATCTCCTCCAGCTAGCATGTGAAGGGTATCTAAGAGGTCTTCCGGGACTCCTCGGAGCAGGACCAACTTAAGAGATTCAGGGTCAAGTGTGCACCTGGCCCATTTATAGCTAAGCTGGAACCTTTCCTCGTAATCCTCTAAAGACTCATCATTCCCCATGGTCATCCGAAAGATTTCTCCCTTGGTTTCCTTGGACCTACAGTAGTCCCAGTATTTGGTATTGAAGGCTTGCTGCATCTGGGCCCAAGTGGTGATACTGTTCCCAGGTAAGCCCATGAACCAGCATAATGCTGCATCCTTAAGGGTAGAGGGGAAGAGTTTCAGTTTTTGCTCATCCTCGGTATAGTCATAGGTTCGACAAAGGACGACAAACTCAAACAGGAAGGTATCAGGATCTTCAGTAGTCAGTCCATGGAAGTGAGGTAAAGCGGAGGGGCTGATGTTCTTCATTTTCATGTCCCCATTGGTCTCTCGGATGGGGAAGGCACCCTCAATTCTCTCATCTTCTCCCCTATTGTCAGCCATAGCTTCAGATGGAGTGGTCTCTAACTCTTCTTCTGCTATAGGATCTTCGTATATCTCAGGAGGTTCACCTATAGGTTCTTCTGGATCACTGTCACCAAAGAAGAGAGAAGGGTGACTCAGTGATGTGGTGGGGGTGTTTGGTAAGAATTTGCCTGTTTTATCTCGGTTTCTACGAGGCATGAAATGAAAAGACTTCTGATTGTTTTTGTTTTTTATGGTACCTGCAAAACTAAAACAGATTGAACTGCAACTAACTATCTTGCTGAAATGGAAATGCGGAATTGAAATGAAAGCATGAAAGAACTAATCTATTTTGCTCAAATGAAATTGCAGGAATGAAATGCTAAGCTATGCTTTGCAGAATTGAAATGCTAATCTACGCTTGCAGGAATGAAATTGCGGAATTGAAATGTTAATCTATGAAAGCAGAAAATGTCTATGCTACTTTTGCAGAAAGGAAATTGCAAAATGGAAATGAAATACTACTTAGCAGAAGGCGAGAGTAGGAAAGTAGAAGAAAAGCAACAATCACCAATACTTTGACGCTTCCCCGGAAACGGCGCCAAAAATATGGTGGGCTCCAGTATTGTAGCAATAATGCTACAACTCCTGGAGCTTCCTTCTTTAGTTTTATCAACCCGGTAGTTCGTAACAAACTTGGAAGCGACGGTGCTGTATGCACAAGTACTAGCTCTTGTCGCAGCTGTCACTTGGTCAGCTGGCACAAGTCTGCTAGGGGCTCAAGACAACTTCTATGAGCTCTTAGAAGAAGCTTTTGAACTGATGGGCGAAAGCTAATATCAGAAGAAGCTAATCTATTTGCAAAAAGGAACTGAGAGCCAACAAGAAACGCAAACCCTAGCAAACCCTAATTATACCAGCTAGTCTTACTGATGCGGAGATGGGGATGCAAACTACTGAAAGCGATGCCATTACTTCTATGAAGGTGAAATGCAGGTGTTTAGACTACCTCTATCTGAAGAAAACACTTTTTGTATTTTTGTTCCAATTATTAGAATTATCATGCATGTGCTTTTAACTAGCTTTTTACTGTGCAGAGGTGGATCAAGGAGGCAGAAGGTTTGAAAAAGGTTGGGAAAGTTCAGAGAGGGTCTAAGGGGTCCCTAACACCCTTCCAGAGAGTTTCACGAAGTTGGGCCACCAAGAGACCGCACTTATGAGCTTCTACAGGAAGTCTGCAGGGGTTCTACAGGATGTTTCAGAACTTCTACAGGATGTTCAGTAATTCCTACAGGATGTTCTACAATCGGATTTTTGGGTGATGGGTGAGTGGAAGAGGCTGCATGGGTGGATAGGGAGGTAGGAGAGGGGTTTGTAATGCCTTAGTGACAGAGAGATGAGATGATGAGGGGGTGTGCTAAGCCGGTTTGTCTAAAGGAAGGTGAGGGGAATGGAAGACCGAGAAGGTAGGATAACGCGGGTAGTAGAGTAGCTAAAAGACAAGAGGTCTAGTTGGAAGATGAGTAGTTGGCCTGAGCAAGGCTTAGAAGGACAAGAGAGTGAGGGGAGTGGCGTTGCACAGTGCAAACTGAATCAAATCTTCCACGTCCTGCATATAATCAAAACATTCCTAACTGTTTAATGGAACCAATGAACAACAACATTATTCTTAAGGAAAGCCATGTATAGTACTGAAGCAAGGAAATATTCCAAGAGGTCTGAACGCATGGACAACTTCTACAAGCAAAAATATTGCACCACAAATTGCATGTACTCGTAAACCAATGTTTTTGGTGGGTAGCACTGTCTGCAATTCCAGCCCCTAGAAAGAGGTGAAAATGAGTGTGCAAGCAACCCTTTTCTGGAACTTTTATCAACTCCAATCTCTTCAATTTATTCTAAACAGCTAAAGCAACTCTATCTTCTACCAATGACCTACTTAACCGCACCAAGAAATCTAACTCTACAAACTGTGTTTCAAATGCATGTAAATAAAAACCATAATGCTAAAAGAAAGGATAACAATACAGAAGAAGGAGACCTTAGGCTCTCAGGTTGGGCCCAACCCTGAGAGCTATGGCTCCTTTAAAAGCTCAGAACTGAGATCAAATCCAACTGCTTTCCATTAAAAAATAATAATCATAAGTCAAATAGTATGCGAATAATGGCTACAAAAGAGCAAAACTAAGCTAGCAGCTCGTAGTGCAGGATGTGCAACAATGTTTCAAAAAGTCCTTTTCGAAGGCTAAAGCCATATCATTTATACATCTCGAGGCCCCAAGCTGGCCTCCTAAATCAGTGGGGCTTGGCTGACCAAACTAAGAGTGAACTGCTACTTCCTCAAAATCCGTTTGGCTGTCTTTAAATCTAGTTGTGGTGGCTGCTGGAGCTCGGAGTTGGGGGTGAAGATCCCGAGGAAGGTCATTTAATGCTGTGGACAACCCTCCTACGAATCCTCAACCCCATCTTGGCTGTCTTCTGTCCTTATCTGCTCAGTTTTGTTCCAATCATATGTCAAAAAACCTGAAATGAACACGTGTTAGCCACCTAGGAATAATGACTGCCCTTATTCGTACAAATGACATAAACATACTAAAAAATGATGCATAAGTTATGACAAATGAAGGATTGAGCAAAGGTAGTTAGGCCAAATGAGCCCAAAATGTTACCAAATTTGGGGCTCATCAACTGCGAGACAAAATACTACGAAGAGGCTATTGTCATTGAGAAGGACTTACATGCTATTGGAGTCATCTCGGATGATGAACCAAAAAAAGACTCCAAGGACACAGGTAAGAGGTCTCAGGCCTCTGTGAGCAAGGCTAAGGAGAAAGAACCAAATAATCTTGAAAGCCTGACTCGTCTCATCAAATCCCTGACCACTGAAAAGGATGAACTCAAACAAAGGACAAGTGAGACTACCATGAGCAGAAATCCCCCCAAGTTCTTGTTCAGAAGGAATCTGGCTTCAAGCAGTAGCAGCAACCAGCCGAAAATGTTTGCACAGAGTTCCAATGTTGTCCTGAATATTAAGAAAGTTGGCATGGATTCGTATTGCACGTTTCATAATGAGCATCATTCGTAAAAGACATGCCAAAGTGGAACAAACTCATGAGCAGGATGGTTACATGGTTTGTTGATTTAGTCATGGTTGAGGAGTAGAATGAGCCTGATGAAGGGAAGGGAACCTAATACAGTTAATGAAGCTCCAAGTGTTGGGCATGCAGTGAGCATGTTTCATTGTGTTCTCACAGCCCAAAATAGTATTGTCGATAAGAAACCTCCAAGTGATGGTCCGTCCTAAAAGAAGAACAACTAATACAATCTAAGAAGTCAAGGGTCGACTAACGTACAAAGAAAACTTGTTAAGGAAACTCAATCCACCGGCTAACTCAGCACAGAGAACTCAGAGTAAGTCCAGGAAAGTAGTCTCAATGAAAAGTGTTTCCAACAACAACAAGGACAGAACCATCCCTCCGGAAACCACAAACCAAGTTCCATCCCCAAAAACATCGGTCAGTCTTCCCGTTGTGGATTATAACATTGTGGATGATGCGAAGAAGGTTTGTGCAAAGATCTCCATGTTCGAACTGACAAAGATCACAAGCCAACGCGACATTCTTGTATGGGAACTTGGACAAACTTCTTCAGATAATGCTACCTCTTCAGAAAAGGGATCTAGTAAGTCTCAATACTCTCGCATCTATACTTATTGCACTCACGATGGATGCAAACACACTATGCCCATAATTCTTGTTAACATTTGAAATCTTCAACCTCAATTTACACAATTGCTTGGTTGATTCGACTGCATCAGTGAATGTCATACCATTATCTATTACCAAGAAAATCAATGCTAAATCGAAAAAGATAGATGCACAGATTATTTAGCTGGACATAACTCATGTCCAGGAAATTGGTGAACTCAGAGATGTATCAACATAGTGATTGTGGACATTGCGGAAGCATACAGAGTGTTACTGAGCAGAGACTGGTCAAGCAAGATTCAAGGATACTTTTCCATAGACTTGTCACACTTATGGCTTCTGTATAGTGGTAGGAACAATCATATCTGGGTAGAATCAAAGAGATACATGAAGCACGCGGTTACTCCCTTAAACAGACACAACGAGCCAATGGCTTTCAAAAAATTATTATTTGGAAATTATTTTATGGAAGCACAACTGGGGTGTTATCTATACAGTTTGTACTAGTAGTAGTACTAGTGCAGTTAGCAGTCCCTGTACATATGATATGTGGACTATGTATTTCGATGTATCCAAAATGTAGGAGGTATTTGGAGCTGGTTTCGTTTTAATAGACCCGCTGCAAAGAAAACATTTGATCTCTAGCCACTTGGAATTTGAGTGCACGAATAACACTACCGAGTACTAAGCACTCATCTTGGGCTTACATAAAGCCATCGACTTCAATCTTGTTGTTCTGAAGTGGCAGGTGACTCAGAAATCATGGTGCATCGGGTACATAACATCATACACTGTGTGTCACCTCATCTTAAAATTTATCAACAAGAGGTATGGCAACTCATCTCACATTTCCAAGCTTTTAATATTATTTTTGTTCCAAGAATGTGTAATGCAGCTTTGAATGCCTTGGCAAACACTGATGCTAGAATGTAACCATTAAGGGATGACTTTTCTATTGAAATTATATATAAACCTTTCGTACTAGATAATATCACTAACTTACACATTTTTGATGACGATAACGAATATTTTATTTTATGGTGAACGCTAACGTGTTCAAAGACACAACAATCGACAAGGACGAGCATGAAAGAGAATTGCAGGATGAATCCAATGCAAGTATAGGGAACCTCATCCCCAAGGGTTTGGTATCCTTGGAGAAGATTTATGATCTGCAAAACCACTTTCGAGGACCCGTTAATGCCAAGACCCACAGTTCCACTCTGTCGCATGAGCAAATCAACTTGGGGATTGAGAAGGATTTGAAGTATGTTAATCTCGATACTTGCTACACACCACAAGAGCGAAAAGACTTCATCCGCTTATTCGAGCAGTATTGTGATGTCTTTGCATGGACGTACGATGAACTCAAGACATATGACAAACAAATCATCCAACATGTAATAACAATCAAGGAAGGGGCCAATCTATTTCAATAGAAACTAAGTAAATCTCATCCATCGCTTGAGCCCCTCATACAAAAGGAGTTGAGAAAACTCTTCGATGCTCAGATCATCTACAAGGTGCAACATTCGATGTGTGTATCAAACTTGGTTCCTATGAGGAAGAAGTTTGGGGAGATCCACCTGTGTGTAGATTTCTAAAATCTCAATCGCTCCTCGAACAAGGATAACTACCCTGTGCCATCCATGGAGAAAATACTATAAGCAGTATCAGCATTTGAAATGTTTTCTTTACTTAACGGCTTTTTAGGATACCACCAGGTTCTCGTGGCAGACCCTGACAGACTAAAAACTACATTTAGAACGAAGTGGGGCACGTTCACATTCCGACGAATGCCATTTGGGCTAGTCAACGTTGGTGTGACTTTCCAACGTGCAATGGACATCACCTTCCATGGGCCCATTGGCCATAGCATAGTGTCTATCTCAATGATGTAACAGTGTTTTCTAAACAGAGGTTAGACCACCTGCGAGCGATGTCACAAATACGGGATATCCTTGAATCCCAAGAAGCATATATTTGCAGTGTCTGAGGGTAATCTCTTGGGAGACATAATTGCTAAAAGTGGGATCAAGGTGGACCCAGACAAGGTCAGGACTATCACGCAAATTCCCTTCCCAACGAATAAGAAAACCATGCAATCTTTCTTGGGGAAGATCAACTTCCTCCGCAAGTTCATCTCTGACTATGCTCATATTGTCAAACCAATACATGCGATGGTGAAGAAGGACGTAGTTTACAAATGGGATAAAAGGGAAAAGGGAGCATTCATCCATATAAAATAAGCTATAGAAGAAGAACCTGCATTGTACAACCTGAACTTCAGTAAAGACTTCTTTCTCTACACTTTCGCTTCTGACACATCTCTTGTTGTTGTACTTACTCCAAAGGACGAGTTGAATAATGAACGACCTATCTACTTCATGAGCGCAAGTATGCAAGGACCAAATCTTAATTACCCCACCATGGACAAACAAGCTTATGCAGTGTACAAGGCGGTAAATCACTTCAGAACCTATATGTTAAAGAACTGTTGTGTTATCTTTGTTCCACACCCAGCAGTCAGATCACTACTTGTTCAGCAAGATCTGGGTGAAAGGAGGGTGAACTGGATGACCGTGTTACAAGAGTATTATCTAGATATCAAGGCAGTTCACATAGTCAAGGGTAATGGTCTTTTCCAACTAACAACAAAGGCATTAAACATGAAAGAGGAAGAATAAGAACTCACACGATGGGAGCAAGAGATTGAAATGTACAATGTTGAGTGAGCCTTCCCCACTACAAACATAAACTCTTGGTACATGGATGTGCACCAATACCTCGAGCATGGTACAGTTCCCTCTCACTTTTCCATGCAGTAGAAGAGTAAACTTCAAATTAAATCATTATCATATCAGTTGGTGCATGGGATGTTGTTTAGGAAGCACCATAATGGAGTATTGCTTAGGTGTTTGGAGCCGCACGATTCAGAAAAGGTATTGTGTGATATCCACGACGAACCAGTCGGGGGACACTTTGCAGGCAACACTACAACACGCAAGGTTATGCGGGCAAACTTTTATTGGCCTACATTATTCAAAGATGCTCATACATATGCCCGCAAGTTTCCGGTCTGTCAAAGGTTTTCCGACGGAAATAAAAATTCAATAGCCCCGCTGCAACTCGTTGCAGTGGAAGAACCTTTTCAACAATGGGGCTTGGATATCATTGGGGAAATTTTTGCGCACTCATCAAAGAAACAATGTTATAGTCTAATCACTATCGATTATTTCATGCGATGGACAGAGGCAGTTCCACTAAAACAAGTGAATGATCAGGAAGTCATCATCTTTCTGTAGCAAAACATCATCTCCAGGTTCGGCATTCCTACATCACTTGTCTTTGACAATGAAACATATTTTCCATCGTTAAAACTTTATGATTTTGTATTGGGAAAAAGTATTATATTGAAACACTCAGCTAATTATTATACATAGGGGAATGGTCTTGCTGAATCCATGAACAAGAACCTTATCTGTATCATCAAAAAGACCATATTCTCTAAATAGTGAAACTTGCACTATGCTTTGGTGATTGCCTTATGGGTTGACTGATTCATGCCTAAACCTTCTTTGAACACCTCCCCTTACTTCCTGGTGTACGAAAAAGAAGCCATCCTCCCATCGAACATATACTTGTTGTTACAAGTACTTTTGTTGCATTAGGTAAATTATCATCAAAATTAGATCTCTCACCATCCATCCAAGTGTCATGAAGCACTCCCTTGCAAGTCAACAACGTATATACCTTGAATAAAGTGGAATTTCTGGATCTCATGTTACAAAACCATGCTTCTGAGCATCTGCACAGTTTTTCTAAACAAAAACCACACATGTGCAGTTTATTCCACTGTAAACTGCGCAGAACTGCGCTCTATTTCTGAACAAAAGCTACGCAGGTAAATCAATAAAAAGGGTGATCTAGAAGCATTGTTGGGTCAAAATCATGTTTATTCAAGACTAACCTCATTTTTTATGGAAATAATTCCCATTCTTCAAGGATCCCTCATCCCTATTTTAGTGGATCTCATCCTTGGACTAAGGATCTCAAACTACTTCCTTTTGGCCTATTAATCAAGCCATAGGTGGGGGAATTGAGGGAGGTTGCTGAGAGTAAGTTTATGTTGGGGTAATCAGGTTGTAGATCTTATCATTCTTGGAGAGGATTGATATAAATGGGAGGAGCTTCACAACATCAAGGTATAGGTTTTATAGCTCCTTTATGTTTCTAAAATTAATACCAACAAGGATTTCTTCTCACTTCATTGTTTAATGGATCAAATGATCAATTCTATGGATGGTTTATGTTATTAATATTTGTCCATTGGAATGATGTTTGTTACTAGTCTCCTTCATCAATAGTTTTAATTATTGAATTGTTTATGCTACATATCCCTTTGATCCTTTGTTGTTTCCATGTGTTCAAGTCTAGATTCAAGCATGGAGGAGTTGCACTGAAGCACAAAGGGGGGTCTTCATCAAGCAAGTCGTAATAAGGTATGAATTTCCATTTCTCACCTTGTTAGCTTATGATTCAAGAAACGATAGATTTGGGGAAGGAATTAGCGTGATTGTTTGTTTGTTACTAGTTTCCTTTTAGGATCTAGGGATATCACTCTTGTCAGCAAGAGGGATTTATCCGCCTAACAAATTGGCGACTCCGCTAGGGAATGTCCTGTTCTCTTCCATATCCTTGTTTTTTATTCTCGAACCTTTTTTGATAGCTTTAATTGAGTCTTGAAAAGTTAATGATCTTTCAGATTTTGTGATTTGTTTGGATATTTTTTTAATTTTTTCTTTACGTTTCTCGACCTACACAGTTTTTGTTTATAAACAGAGCGCAGATTTGCATAGTTGTTGCCTCAACAACTATGCACATGCTCACTGGTTTATACTAATAAACTGCGTAGTTCCTGAGAATTTTTGAAAAAATAATTTAATTCTTAAATTTTGGTTTTTTTACGGCTTCATTACACCTATCTATGCCTCCAGCCAGTCTCTATGTGTTTAATCAGGTGTTGTGAAGGAGTTTTCTTGAGATTGTTTTTTAGTTTTCAAGGATTGAAAGGTAGGGTTTCGCAAGAATTAGTGTTGTGATGATGTGCTTCTTGTGCTGCATTGAAAATAGGAATCGATATTAGTCAAGTACTCAAGTTTAATCAGAATTACACTTTAAGCATTGATTTCATAACATTCATTCAAGCATTTTCATTTTAAGAATTTCTTTGGGTTTTTGAATTTGAATTCCTTTGGTCATTGCTCAAATATTTGTCTCAGTGTTAATCGCCTTTGAGTGTCATTATTTTTTATCTTTGGAATTTTCACCCGATTTCCTTTACTTACACTTGACTGGTTATTTATTTGTATTAGTGAAAGGAAATAGTCTTGTTGTCCTTTTGCTGATTTGGAATCATCTTGTGTTTGTTTTGAATAATTCTCTTGCATAGATTACATTTGCATGGTTAGAATTCTCATTTCATGAACATAAATTGTTCATAGATTACATTTGCATAGTGTTCATGAAAATTGTGCATAGATTACATTTGCATCGTTTCAAGAAATTCTGCATAGATTACGTGGTTTTCAACTTAGAGCTTTGAATTGCATTGAAAAATTAGAAGTGGTACATTTTGGAGTTAATATTTTAAAGAATAACCTCTTTACTTACTCTAGCTAGAATTCATCAAAATGAAAATATTACAAATTTCATATTTGATTCATTAGAGTTTTGGGTCAAGTCATAATACCATTAGTTTCACGTCCATTTACCCTTCGAGTAAATAACAACTTATAACACGGCGTTAATAAAATTCATCTAGAATTTTTATTATTTTTAGGGCTCTTTCCACATACATTAGCTTAAGTGTAGGGCTTTGGAATAGGAAAGGAAGTAAACTTTCCAAAGCTGCAAACAAACCATATAATCTTGAGTTAGGGAGATAAAATTCAATTATTTCAGTTTTTCTCTGGGAAGCTCTTCTTATACTTGAGTTAAGCACGAGATCATGTCGGATCTGGTGAAGTGATCGTACCCACTTCATTGGCTTATTTACGTGTATTACAACAGTGTTGAAAGGTACTTTGGGTCACTTGAAAGTAAACCTCCAATTGATCATGTTGAGGAGCTTTCAAAAGGATTGAGCTTCGTTACTCTGCCCTTGCGTGTACGTCTGATCTGCGACTGTCCCCCTAGGTGAAATTGTTATAGTTGGTGAATTTAGTGACCATAATCCTAGGGCTCTACCTAAGGTGACGACAAATGGAAGGTCTTGTTGTACCTGGAATAGACGTTGACTAGACTCACTTGGACTTTTTGGAGGGTAATATTTGCTCGATATGGCATAAGCGAAGTTACTTGCCCTAGACTGTTTCGTTAAGCAAGTTGTTAATGTAACTAGTTCCAACCGCTCATATCTATAAATATTTTCACCTTGAACTCTGCAACGTTGGATTTCATCACCAACTAGTAATTATTGATATATGTGACAATTCAGTTTGTATGGTTTGAATCCCTAGATATTTTTAGCGTGTGTTACCTTCTTTGTTTTTACTTTTTACAAGATCTTAGGTGTGGATTGTGAATATTATTTAATTTTAATAAGTAAACTTATTTGGATTGAATATAATGGAAACAATGTCGGAAGTTTCCGATAAAAACCTCCCTTTTAACGGGAACCCTAATCCTTTTCCTGATTTTGTAAATGTCGGTCCTCTTATATGGCTACATTGTCACTTTGTGGATTCATGATAGGTTTACTTGTATGGATGTTCTCAACTTATTTAATTCCAAATACTCCAATTGTACCAGCTCAACCAAGTTTTTCACCTCAACCAAGTTCTCCATCTCAGCATCACCAACCTACTGTTGACCCTTTACCTTCTACACCCAACATTTCCTCCTCCCTTCCTTCCTCTTCGCTTGGTAAAATCCTTGATGCTGGTAACCAGGTGACTAAGAAAAATAAGAAAGGTAAGAAGAAGACGAAGCAAGATAAGAAAGTAGTCAACTAACTAACCATGGCTGTAAGTATTGGTAATGTTGAAGGAACTTATACAGTGCATCGTAAGCCCAAATACCCTTGCAAACTTTGTAAGGGTGACCACTTTCTTATCAATTGTCCTGGTATTCCTAAGGTTTTGGAAGTATGGTCAAATAATTCTTATCAACTTACTGTTGATCCATCAACCAGTGATTCTCATATTCCAGGGAAAAAGATTAAGGTCAGGTTTCCTTGTCTATTATGCAAAGGGACTCATCATAGTCACCTTTTCCCTCACATGGATGAAGCCTTTGAATTGTTGGAAAAACTTACTATTCCACAGCAACAAATTCCAACTAATTACCGTAAAATTTCTCCCCATCTACTGTCAATTGATGAAGTGATTGATCTAAATCCAAGTACAGGCAATCCCACTTTTCCATTGGAGAGTGAAACATGTATCACCCAGGTTGATGGACTATTTTTTGATCAAGTAGTTGAACCGATTCCATCTTCGGTCGATCCCACTCTCCCTTTAGAGAGTGAACTTCATACTGCTCAGGTTCTTCATGTTACCTCAAATTCTTCTACACATGGGTGAATTTCATCTGTTGCTTTTGAAACCCATCCAAGTAATGAGGCTACTTATTTTGATTGGAGTAGACTAACAGAACCTCGTCTTACTTCTTCTACCCCTTTCCAAATCATTGTGAAGGCTTATGGTAAGAATGTGCGTCGCACAAATGTAGATGAAGGTGCTTATGTTAGTATTTTATCCTCAAATGCTTGGAAAGCTTTGGGCTCCCCATTAGTGAACCTTTAGGGATCCTTCCTAAGTTACATATTACCTTGGAATGTAAAACTATCTGTATTGATCTTGTGGTAGTCCAAGTTCCCTTAGATTCCAATTTTCTCCTTGGGAGAGACTATGTCTATGCCATGGAATTTGTTGTATCAACTCTCTTCCCTCACAATGGAAACATTGTGACGGTTGATCATCTTTCATACATTGATCTTGCTTTGACTACTAGTCATCTGAAACCCCTGAATGTTTCTTTTGTGGAAGTGCTACCTACCCCGTCACGGTTAATTATGTGGAAACCTATCCCATGTTTTCAGTTATCGATGCAAGCGAGTATCTCAATGTCTCCTCGACTTCTTTTGAATTAGATTTGATAGCTGACATGGTCAAAACATCAATGGGGGAATTTGAATACGATTTTATTATCCCTATTGATCCCCTTGACATGTGTTCCTTCCAAAGAATTGTTCTTCCATTTGATGAAGACCTTTTGGAAGCCATGATCAAGGGGTGTCCCTTGACATGTGTTTCTTCCATTTGGAAGCCATGAAACAAGGTTCTCATGAGGATAGTTCTTTTACCGTGTCAACCTCGTTAAAAAATGAAACAGATCCTTAGGAGGATAGTTCTTTTAATGTGTCAACATCGTTAAAAAATGAAACAGGATCTCATGAGGATGGTTCTTTTACTGTGTCAACCTCGTTAAAAAATGAAACAGGATCTCATGAGGATGGTTCTTTTACTGTGTCAACCTCATTAAAAAATGAAACAGGATCTCATGAGGATGGTTCTTTTATTGTGTCAACCTCGTTAAAATATGAAACAACTCTTTTTTAGGATGGTTCTTTTATTGTGTCAACCTCGTTAAAAAATGAAACAACTCTTTATGAGGATAATTCTTTTACTGTGACAACCTCGTTAAAAAACAAAATAGGTCACCTTGAGGATAGTTCTTTTACTATGTCAACCTCGTTAAAAAATGAAACAACTCTTAATGAGCATAGTTCTTTCCCTATTTCAAGTTCGTTAAAAAATGAAACAAATCCTCCCCTGATTAAGTCGAGTCTTCCACATGATCTCGTAAATCAACCTTCATTTCATCTGCCTATTAGTAACCAATAATCTACTCAAATGCATGAAATGAAGTTTAGGGGGCATGTGCCTATGTCAATATGCTAGGGGCATGAAAACCACTTTTAAGCACAATTTTGTTTGTTTCAAGCTTGTGTAAAAACAAAACCACCCTCAAGCACAATTTTTCTTTGTTTCAAGCTTGTGTAAAAATGAAACCTATCATGAGTCCATTTTGGTTATTATTTTCACAACTCGTTAAACTCATGAAAATCTCGAGCTTCTTTTTCTATCTTTTCATGATCGTAAAACGCACATGAAAATGTCCAGTTCTTTCCGTCTTTTCCTGCTCATTAATTAAATTGAAAGTCGGTAAGATGAGTATATTTTTATCACTTTTTCAAACTCGTTAAAACTTATGAAAAAGTGAAACCATAGAGTCCTCTCATAATCCCTTTTCAAACTCTTTAAAGATGAAAACATTGTCGAGTGCTTACTTGTTCAAACTCGTAAAAGTAAATGAACAACCATCCACTCAGTATAAGTTTACCCCTTTTACAGACTGAGTTATGACTATTTACGAAAAAGGTATGCGTTGCTCGAACATGGTCAATTGAGTTCTCTCTTGTATTATTTTATCATTTTTCGGACCTGAAGAACTAAAACTTACAAAAAAGAACCTGATGTAGTCTAATTATGTTTTTCTTATGACTCTCTAAAACTGAAAAAACGTCAAGCTTTACTTTCTCCGGGCTCATTAAAATTTTACAATAAAAGAATTGAATGAGTTTCTTTTTTGTGTCTTTTTCAAACTCTTTAAAAGAAAACAAAATTGAGTTACTCCTTTATTGGACTTGTAAAAAATAAACAATATAGGACCCGTTAATCATAACGAGACCAAACCATTCCTTCTTAGGGTTCGTTAAAAATACTTCAATGGACTCATCCGAAGGATGGGCTTACATTCCAAGCATATCTTATCCTCCTCAAGCTTGTAAAAAATAAAAAGGTACTTTCCAATAATGGTGGGGGAAAATTGAGAATAAAAGCTAGTTTCTTCTATTTCAGGCAGTGTGTCGCTCTTGAACATGACACTCTATCACATATCTATTCGGGTTGGGGAATCCATTTATCTCGCAGTTAATCGAACCTTATTGAAAGTCTTCAATTGGTTTTGGTTATTATCATTGAGTCAAATGTTGCCAAGCCATTTTGTCATGTCGTTAATATGTTCAAGAGAAGTCTAAACCTTAGTTCCAATTACTTTGCAATTTGTAGCCTTCAATCGTGTCGGCCATCCCTGAGTCAGTCCTTGCAAACTATTTTCCAAAACTTGACATGTGTTTCGTGTCGTAGGATTTCCTGCAACGGGTCACTTCCTATCGACTTCAACTCATTATCTAGGAAGTTAATCTAGAAACCTTCAGTACCTTGAGGCCTACATGGCTTAATGATAGGTTTCTTGCCTTCAACAATAGGTTATCATAAATGGCCTTCGATCGAATGATTCTATGAGTGTTCGACTTCAAATCACCTATTCACACTTCATAGATTGTACTGGGAGTACCTTGAGAGCCATTGTTATATTGGAGGTTTCTCTCACACTTGTTAACGATTCACATCATTGACTGATAATCAAGTGGTTTCTACCATGTTCAACTTCAAGACATTTACTCACATGGTTAGATTCGTACTATGGATCAAGAGATGGAGATCAAGACCATGGATCTAGTTTCATCCATCTAGGTTGTGAGGAGTTTTGTATTCATGATTATGCAAAGATTTTTATGTGTGATGGTTGCGTCCATCCTATATCTACTTTGACATGATGTATTTCCATACCATGCTTTAAGACTTTTATGTTCTGAGTATGGGAATTCCTACCTCAGTGATGATTATTACATGGCATTGTAATCCTTGATTGATTGTTGCAGGTTTCCAACCATGATCTCTGATCCAATCCTTGATATGATAAAGTAGTTCAGTCCTCAAACTTTTCTAACTTTACACTTTAAGGGGCAATCTGTTACACGTCATTTTTTCGCATTAGGCAAATGATCATCAAAATTGGATCTCTCACCATACATCAAAGTGTCATGAAGCACTCCCTTGCAAGTCAACAACTTATATACCTTGAATAAAGTGGAATTTCTGGACTTCATGGTACAAAACCATGTCTTTGAGCATCTGCATAGTTTTTCTGAACAAAAACCGCACATTTGCAGTTTCTTCCATTGTAAATTGCGCAGAACTGTGTTGTTTTTGAACAAAAACTGGGCAGGTAAATCAATAAAAAGTGAAATAAAAAGTGAGATCTAGAAGCATTGTAGGGAAAATTATTCCCAACGAAAAGCCTCAAACTCATGTTTATTCGAGCCTAAACTCATTTTTTATGGAACTAATTCCCATTCTTCAAGGAGCCCCCATCCCTCTTTTAGTGGATCTCATCCTTGGACTAAGGATCTCAAACTACTTCCTTTTGGCCTATTAATCAAGCCATAGGCAGGGGAATTGAGGGAGGCTGCTGAGAGTAAGTTTATGTTGGGGTAATCAAGTTGGATAGCTTATCATTCTTGGAGAGGATTGAGATCAATGGGAGGAGCTTCACAACATCAAGGCACGGGTTTTGTAGATCCTTTATGTTTATGAAATTAATACAAACAAGAATTTGTTCTCACTTCATTCTTTAATAGATCAATCGATCAATTTCATGGATGGTTTATGTTATTAATATTTGTCCATTGGAATGATGTTATTTATATTTGTCCATTGGAATGATGTTTGTTACTAGTCTCCTTGATCACTAGTTTGAATTATCGAATCATTTATGTTGCATATGCCTTTGGTCCTTTGTTGCTTCCATGTGTTCAAGTCTAGATTCAAGCATGGAGGAGTTGCACTGAATCACAAAGGGGGATCTTCATCAAGCATGTCATAATAAGGTATGAATTTACATTTCTCTCCTTGTTAGCTTATGATTCAAGAAATGATAGATTCGAGGAAGGAATTAGATTGATTGTTTGTTTGTTACTAGTTTCCTTTTAGGATCTAGGGAGATTGCTCTTGTCAGCAAGAGGGGTTTATTTGCCTATCACTTTTCCACTCTCCAACTGTCACAGGAATCCCGAGGCAAAACCTGTCTTTTAGTTCAACATAGGATGGACACTTTGCACAAGCTATAGGAAGAAAGGTTGAAAGTCAAAGAATTTTTTTTACTACACTAGAGTCGTATCAAGAGGTGGTTTGACATAAATTCTGCAGGGAAAAACAACTCTAATGTGGGTGACTTAGTCTTAAAGTGGGATAAAGCTCACGAGGACAAAGGAAAACACACTAAGTTTCAGTCCCTGTGGATTGGACCATACATAGTACACGAGAAGCTTGGCCAGCACACATATCGTCTTCAATCACTTGACAAGAAGATTAACTCTCTCCCTGTCAATGACCAAGACTTAAAACAATATTTTCAATAAATATTCGGGGTTGCGCCCTGCACTATGTACATAGTCTTTTGTTGTTTGTCGTTTGTTTCTTTTTTTGAATTTTGTGTTTTTTTTGTCATGTGAATAAGTATTGTTCCTTATTGTGTTGTGGCTTCTAAGTGTGTCTATGGTTGAAGTCTAAAAAGGCTCGTGACACTCCAACATTTGTCTAGCCTTCTGTCTGTCTTCCTTGTGTTGGTTACATCTTTCGGTTGATGAATTTCTGACAGAAAATACGATCCGTCCGTTAGGAGAGTTTTGGTCCAAACATGAACCCATGGCTAGTCCGGAAACCTCATGCCTATACTCAGTTTTATGCTAGTGTTCTCAATCTTATCCAATCAGTAGACACAAAGAAGTGGAAAAATATAAATGAGAAAACCTAAATAAGAGGTCTTTATATGCCTCTCTGAAGGAACAACCTCTTCTAATCTCAATAAGTCAGGATCCCTCTTCTGCCCCAAAGTAAATAAGTGTCCATGCATAGTTCTCTTTAAATAAATAAGTAAAGGCGAAAGAGGAGAAAGGCTTCCTGCACAGATGTGAAGCAAGCAACTCTGTCGAGGTACCATCCAGGCTTGTTGGCAGTGCAGAAATGTTTGTGTTCGTGCGTGACTCTGTCAGGGTAGTATCCAGACCTGCTGGTAGCGTAGCAACACCAGAGATGAAAAACTATACTCTAAAAATTTTGAGCTCGTGAGCTAAACTACCCTTCCCAACTCGAAACATTGTGATTATGTTGAATCTTATATTGTGTTTAACTGAGAAGGTATAGGGGAAACCATGTCTTCCCATGGGGTAAGTGGGAAGGCCAAAGGAACCAAGGCCATGCACAGAAGAAACTGACCAAGGTCCAAGACATAGAAGTTGGAATTCAACTAGTGTATCGATAAGTGTTGTAGTTGCTGCAACACACTCCAAAATTTTGGCTTGCACTCAAATTTTGGAGCCTTCCTTGGTCTTTTCCTTGATTGTTGCAAACACTCAAACTCATTCGATGAGCTTTCTTGAATTTCTTTAGCCCCTTTTTCTTGTAGGATTAATTGTCGTCTTTTGGCATGTTTGACTGTTATGTAATGTTTGAAATCCTTTTCTAGTGGCTTCGAAGGTCAGTCTTTGTGTATATGAGTTGTCCTAACCATGTAAACATTCGTCGCACTCATACACAAGGTTTAGAGCATTTTTTCACAAGTGTCGTCATGGTCATCCTAAAGTCTATCTTAAATGATGTATCTTGTCATGAGGCAATCACACATAGGGGAATGCTTTGTTTGTTTGTTTCGATGATCTATGTTGTCGTGTCGTCAAAGTATGCTAAGTGTGTGAAGACAGTTCAAATTCATCACGAGTCCATCTCCCTTCCTGCACTTATCCATTTTCAGAAAATCTTCCCAACCAGGCAACTTAGCTTCACCAGGCCTTGACTGAGCTGCGCATTGCGCAATATCAACCCTCATGGATGTGACCTTTCTTCCTGGAACAATGAAGTTCACAGTCGCTATTCTCAAGGGTTGTTGTTCTGTGCAATGCCAAAGTCTAGTAGCCTTCCTTGACCCCGAGAATTGTGCATTTGTGCCTCCCAGTCTGCCTTGAACTGCGCACTTCACACCTTCTGTTCAACACTTAAGCTTTTCCCTTGCATGTTGGAATTGTGCAATGCGCAAAGATCCTAGCCTTCTTTGGCCTCCAAAATTGTGCATATGCTTCCTCTAGTGCCCTTCCCTCATTCAAAACTCACTACCTTCAAAAACTGCGCAAATTTTCCCTTCCCTTCAGGCCTCTATGCTGCCTAGTCCCCCTTTCCTCTTGAAACTGCACAGTCTATCCTCCCAAGGCCTCATCCCATAGCAGCCACTACTTGCTTGAACTGTGCAATTATATCTATCAATGGGCACTGCATATTTTTTTCTCCTCAGTGAGGACTATGCAAAAAAGTTCCTCAATCAAGCCTGAGATGTGCTCTGCGTAGTCTCCATGATCAAGCTCTCTCCCTAGCAACTGGAACTGCTTAATGTGCAACCACTGAGCCCTATCTCCCAGTCTGTCACTTGTCCCGGGCTCAATTCATGGATAATAATACATCATCTTAGACTAGGGAGTTTTCGGATTGATGTCATCCCATCATGAGTGAATTGTAAGAACAAGTACATTATCAAGTCATGGCGAGATGATAAAGAAGGAGAAGAAGGAGGGAAGCATGCCTAAAGACTCACTTGTAGTTGAACTTACAAGTGGACCTATCAAGAGCAAGCAAAGGGACACAAGTTTTCAACCACCTTCCAAGACCGAAGATCATTGAAGACCCCACATCACCAAGCTATGCAGAGGAGAAGAGAAATCATATCCAAGAACACATCTAGCACTCAACAACAATAGTGACTTGACATTGCCACATCATCAAGCCAGTCCATGTCAGTAGTGTCATGTCAAGTCATGTCATGAGTTGTCATATGCCACATCACTAGTGTGGACCATGTATATTGTAATCAAATGTATTGTAAAGTGGAAGTCCAAAGGACACACATGAATATGAAGAGTCATGTAAGTTGAAAAGTCATAGGAAGTTGAACAATCATAAGGGTATTCAAAGAGTCACAAAGGGGAAGCATCACCCCTTGGTTATATATACCCCCTCATTGTATGAGCAAAGGACTTTTTACCTTGGCTCCTCCCGCAAGACATTAGAGAAATAAACTAGTTCTTTGAGGAGCAAGGAGTGGCTCCAATGTCCCACTACTAGGGCTAGTGATGTACAATGTAAATATGTGTCTTGGAACTTCTACTTAATAATAGAAGCCTTTTAAGGCTAGCACGTTATTCATGCATGGACTATGAATGTTTGTAAGACTATATGTGGATGTTTGTATTTCATGTTTGCTTTCACATGTACTAATATAGTTGAACTATTTCAATTATTTTAGTGCTTATCTTATTGAGAATGTGTTGTAATGGTTATTATCGTTGTCCCATCCTTGTGGATTATTCCGCGGGATACTAGACAAATCATTCCTTGTTTGTTGGTTGCAACAATCATCACATCTGTTGTGGACTATTCCACTGGATGTTAGACGTATATTTCCTTGTTTATTGGTTGTAATGATTGTCGCATCCGTTGTGGACTATTCCGATGGATGTTAGACAGGTCCTTCTGGTTCATGTGTGTCTTTTCTTGGGTGGTACTATTACCTGTCACTTAGAGGCTCACTTTTCTCTCCTCCTTTCTGTAGAATAACCTGGACACAGTTGCACTGCACACTCACCAAGCACACTCCCCTTTCTTTTCGAAGACACCATTGCATCTCTCTCTTGTGCTGACAGCTAGAGCCAAGGCAAGTATTTAAGGATTTGGCAACTGAGCCTTTATACCAGATGGGACTCCTACACCAAATTTGTTAGGTATTATTGGGACTTCATATTGGGGATATCCCCTGAATGTTCGTGGGTCCAACACCGTCAACATATTCATTGTTTATCAAGATGATGGTATGGTGACAAAGGAGTGCAACATGTCGAGATGGTTGAAGTACTTTCAATAAAGGAAAGGAAGTTGTCGAAGGAAGTCTAGATGACCAAAAGAAAAAAGAAAAAAAATAGGTATGTATGCATGTATTTGATATATTAATTCATGTCATCATATAGTTGCAGACAACATGGGAAAATCTCAAGAGAATGATAAAAAAATGGAATCTCTTCCTTTGGAAAGATGCATGAAGGCATGGTTCACATATTTATAAGATGAAATCATAGTTAAAAAATATGAAGAAACCATGGATGAAAGTTCCTATGGAGAAACATGTAAACAAAGAATGAAGAGATCGTGAAAGATGCAACTATGGTCACGTAAGAATAAGAAATCAACATCGATGTCTAGAAGAATTGGCTATGACATCTCCATAGAGAAGGTATGAATACCCTAATAAGATTTGGAAAGGAAGGAGGCCATTGACATTGAAAGTCCTGGAGATGTGTTTATCAATGTGCAAAATGTTGGTGTTGCAAGCAAATAGATGTCATGATTAAAGGCCATCACAAAAGGTAAATTTGATTTGATGTTCATTTTTCATTTTTGAACAACATCTGGATCGGTTGATACAGGGATACTGAAAGAGAGTTGTAGATGTCACCTACAACTAGCACTCGTGTGATTGGATGGAAGATCCTAAAGGAAACATGACTTAGTAGAGGAGAAATATGAAGAAAATCAAGATGTGGACTAGAAGATCACTTTCTAATGAAAAGAAGGATGACATGACTTTTGTTTCAATCCTATGGTTCATTGAAGGAAAGTGAGAGATGGTTGATGCCCTACGAAGAAGAAATAGAAAATGAAGGCTCCATAATGATGAAGATGAATTTCATGACATCAAGAGGAGCTCTACAAGCAAATGTAAGTACCATGATCTCCACCAAAGAGCATAAAGCTGCTAGAAATAAGTCCCTAGTTAAGAGGGATCTTGGAAAAGTCCCTGGATAAGAGGGAGCTTGGGTAAATTCCTTATAGGAATGAGCATATCTTCCCTAGTTGAGAGGGAGAGATAGACACATCATTCTTGTCTTCACTTCGTGAAGAAAGAATGGAGGATTGGGTAAGCATCTGGCATCTGATACTCTTTGAGGATGAGGTAGGGCATCCAAGATAAGAGTAGTCAAAGAGGAAATTCCTTGAGGATGTGTTATTCCAAGATAGGAATTGTCCTAGAAGGACATACCCTTGTGAACACCCGAGTGGGGTATGTGCCTTGAGAGACAATGATGATGGTGTATATCAATCATTGGCTTTGCCAGCATTGTGCTCTGATTTTGTGGAGAGATAGAGTTGTTAGTCAAGGCCTTGCTATGTGACAATGTTGGTTGGTATGATGCAAAGAGATGTCTTACCAATTTGACTCTTCTTATGATAATTCTTCATATTGAGAATGTCCAAGTACCTTGTATGGATTATGAATACCTCCCTAGTTAAGAGGGAGCGTTGAAATATGTAACTAGGTTCAGTCTTCATAATGACATATGTAATGTTAAGATATTCTGACACAGAGGAAATAGTTAAGTATAGCTTGGTCTAGTGTAGAGTTAGGTAAAGTGTGTATCTTTACTATGTACTTTTATAAATTACAATCTGACGGTCACGATATGTTCTAGACATTAAGTAATCTGACGATTCATTCTCTCCTCGGTATTACCGACACTTGATCCGTGGCTTAACACCCGATTGGTCCATGATATCTATTTAAAGAGCATGGAGGGCCATTTGTAGGATGACGTTCATGAGAGAAGATTATGTAATTTTTCTTTCTTTTATTAATAAATTGTCGGAAGTGGCCGCGTTGGCTTAGCCCGTGGATTGTTTCCCTCTTTGAGGGTTTTAACCATGTCAAGAATATTGGTGTATTGATCTATGATATCTTTATGAGTGGTTTCCTTTGGTGTTCTATCTAAGGAACTTACCTTGTAAATTCCTACATGGTATCAGAGCTATTTGAGGGTTGCATCCATTGGTGATCCAAATCCAAAGCCGGTACAAGTGCATGCGACTATCATTTCCTAGATCTATTGTTTTTGACTGCTTTCGGGCCGAGAGGGCTGCTCTATTGTGTTAGGAGCATCTGTTTCAGTGAGGAACCCCTTTCGTTTCAAGCGAAAAGGTTTCTGGTAGCCCTAACTACGTCATTTTTAAGATCTGGAGGTATACAGTCTTTATTTGCAATTTTAATTATTCATCTCTCTGTTTATTTTGGTTTATCTAACTCTCAGTTTTTTTTATTACCGGATCTACACCTTTCATTTATGTGTATGCTCTTTGGCATGCGACTCTGTGCGATCTGGGTAAATTAGAAATAGAAAGGAAGAATTTTTATCATGTGTATTCTCTTTTCCGCCGCGCCTTAGTGTGATCTCAGAAATCATAAACATAGAGGAAAATATTTAGTTTCTGGCGAAAGCTAACTTCAAGTGATAAGGTTTAGTTTTTTTTGTATGTCCATGTTGGGTTGTGTGGTTTTTTTGTTTTGTAGGAAAAAAGGGTTTTTTCAAGTAAGCACGCACCCCAAAGCTTAAGTCACTTACAAAAAAAAAAAAAACTTTTTCTTTTCCAAAAATTACTAACCTTTTAAACTAGCTCACTTGGTCCAAAGTTACTTTATGAAAATAGAGGTCTTGAGTTCAAGTCTTTTTTTTTGTTGAGTTACTTTTTCAAAAAGCACATGTAGCTTATGTTTTAAAGTTACTTTATATAAAAGTGTTCTCACCCATTATAAAAAGTGAGTCACTTATAATTCTAAAGTCTCTTTATCTTTTATTTAAGTTACAATTCAGTGGGTAGCTCATAAAGTACCATTGTAAAAGCGACTTTCACTTATTTATAAAAGTGGGTCACATGAAAAATAAAAAATAAATAAATAAATAAAGTGAGCTAATTAGATTAAGTTTGGAAAGGGGGGTTTTTTTTTAACATATAACATTATCATTCACTTCTGCACATTCACGTTCGTCGACATCTTCAACAACTTTTCTTAAAAAAGCCATAACTTCTTCATCCGGAAGTCTTTTTGAGAGCCGTTTTTTTTTAATTGGCCTAATTTTTTGATACCTTTCCATTGGAACACTTAGTTTTAGCATCTACGACTTCAGTTTCTGTTAAAATGGGAAGTCCATGCCAAGTTATTCTTGACAACACCAACTACTTCCAATGGTGGTCCTACATTGTGGATTTTACTTAGAAGTAAATGTCTTTACAGAATAGCCTCAGGCCAAAAAACTAAACCTAAAGATGAAGATAAGGCAACCAAATGGGAAAATAGGCAAGATCAAGCATGTGGGTTGATAGACATGTCTATTTCTCCAGAACTTAGATTCCATATCGCATAACTTGATACCCCTGATGAAGCAATAAGAAAACTCACTAAAGTTTTTGGAATTAAAAATGAAATTAGAGCCCATCAACTCGAAAATGAGTTGCTTAAGTTGGACCCCAATAATTTTTCTTCCATTGAAGATTTTTTGTCCAAGTTCAAGACCCTTAGACTTCTCTTGGAAGGTGTTAATGTTGAGAAAGAAGATGGTAGTTGTATCTATTCCATTCTTACTAAGTTGGGACCAACCTACTCTGTGTTTGTTTCCACCTTCGATTCTACTAGAGAAGCCTTTATTTCTCAAGGACAAAACTACAAGTCCCCATTTTTTTATGCCTTTTGTGATTCTTTAATAAGAGAACAAGAAAAACTCTTACATCTTGGTCTTCTTAATCTTGGAAACTCTTCTAAGAAAGCCTTAGCCACCCAGCAACAACCAAATTCAAAGAATCCTAAGAAGCAGTATCCTAAAAAGATCGGTCCTAAGCAATTTCAGTCTCAAAATGAAAAATCAATTCAACAAAATGATAAGGCAAATAAAAACAAAGGGAAGAAGGCTGATAGACATTGCAACTTTTGTAATCGAGATGGCCACTTAGAATCCAAATGCTTTAAGAAGATGGAAGCCTTAGAAGTAGCAATGAAGAAGCATAACATCCATTTGGAGCACTCTTCAACTTCAACTTCATCTTCAGGAATAGCACTTTCTGCATGTGGTTGCCAAGCATCTCGGCCTGGTTATGCATTAAATGTATCTTCTTCATCTCATTCTCATGAGTGGCTCATTGATTCTGGAGCTTCTTATCACATGGAAAAAAACAAAGCCATGTTTTCTTCTTTAAATGATTGTAACACCAAATATATATGTGTTGGTGATGATAAATCCCTTAGTGTTGTAGGGACTGGAACTGCTCATCTAGACAATGGTCAATTTAATGATGTATTATGTGTTCCAACCTTATCCTGCAACCTTCTATATATATATCAGATAACTCATTCAGGTGAAGGTAAAACCATTGAATTTTCACCTCATGATATTGTAATTAAGGACCTAAGAGATCCTAAACAGATTTTAGCTCTCGGCATTGTTGATGATTCTACAAGGTTGTATAAGTTTAACAACTTTGGGTCATCAACTCTTCCCTCGGTATTTGTTGCTCATAATGATGAAGTGAGCAAACTTTGGCATGAGCGATTTGGTCACTTAAAATATCACTCCCTTCAAAATCTATGTAAAGAAAATATGGTGACAGTTCTTCCTATGGTATCTTGCAGAGATGGTGTTTGTTCTGGATGCGTACTCGGAAAACATCATCGAGATAGTTTTGAAAAACATGCCTCTTGGCACGCCTCAGCCCCTTTACAGCTTCTGCATAGTGATTTATGTGGTCCACTTCCAGTTGTTTCATTCTCTGGCTACAAGTATCTCTTAACTTTCATTGATGATTTCTCCAGACACACTTGGGTATACTTCTTAAAACTCAAGATTGAAGTATTTAACATGTTCTTTACCTTTAAGGCCTTTGTTGAAAAAAATCTAGACATCAAATTTTTAAGCTAAGATCTAATAATGGCAGAGAATATGTTAACAACAAATTCATCAACTTTTTCACTGAGCATGGAATTCAAATGCAACATATTGTTCCATATACTCCACAACAAAATGGTGTATCTGAAAGGAAGAATCACACCTTAAAGGAAATGGATAATTGTATGCTTCAATCTAAAGGACTTATTCTTAATTTTTGGGCAGAATCAATTAACTGTGAAAATTACATAGTAAGTCGCACTCCTACTAAGGTTTTAAAGAATATCACTCTAGAAGAAGCATGGAGCTCAAGTAAACCAGATGTCAGTCACTTTCGTGTTTTTGGAAGTGAAGCATGGGCCCATATTCCAAATGAGAAACATAAAGCCTTAGAACCTAAGAGTGAAAAATGTATTTTTGTTGGATATTCTGAAGATGTCAAAGGATATAGACTTATTCCACTTAAGTCCAAAAATGTTATCATTAGAAGAGATGTAAAGTTTGTTGAAAATATTTAACCCTACGAGCCTAGTTCGGCGGATGTGGCACCTCTTTCTATTCCTTCTACTTCTGAAAATATTTCTTCTTTAGATGATGATAGCGAGGATAACAATCCTCACCCACCTTCTCAAGATCCTCCTTCAGCTCCTCGGCTTCCAAAATGGGTCTATGCTACTCGGGATGCAGTAGGTACTCTTGCAGGTGATCCTACAGATCAGCGATGTACACGTTCTCAGTTCGATAGAGCCTCTTCTTTATTAGCTCAAGCTTCAACGAATTATGATCCTGACACCTTTGCAGAAGCTTAATGCCATCCAGATTGGGACGCAACTATGAATGAAGAATATCATTCGTTATTGGCAAATGATACATGGGATCTTGTTCCTCTTCCAAAGGGACGAAAACTTGTTAGATGCAAATGGGTTTACAAAACCAAGTTTGGACCAGATGGAAAAGTTGATAAACATAAAGCTCGTCTTGTTGCTAAGGGTTTTTCACAAGTTGAAGGCATTGACTATACTGAAACCTTCTCCCCTGTTTCCAAAATGAACTCTATCCACTTTGTTCTTTACTTTGCTGGCTCTTTCAAATGGGAAGTCCATCAGATGGATGTTAAATCTGTTAAATTGGAAACTAGGGCCAATCTCCATGTGGGTCGGTTTATTTATGGCCGCTGATATTTTTATTGGATCCCTCTCGTCGAGAGGTGTAGGATTGATCCAAAGATCGTCCGATTCTGATAAGTATTTATGGAGATATGAATTTATTTTGTTTATGTAATTATTATCAAGCCGACCAACTCTTATGTAGGCTCTAGAAGCCCAACCGACGTGTCTATTCATCATCCTCATTGTGGTATAAATAGATGAGGATTTGATATCATTCACACACTTATTCTTGATGTGATCTCCTCTCCACGTCTTGGGTTTTTGGAAAAGGAGAGTCACAAAAGGAATACGTTGGCCTAGTTTGAGGATGCCCTAATCCAAGGTAGTATTGAAGACACTTAGCCGCAGTAAGGAAGTCATTATTACGCTGTTCATGATGGAGACTATTACGTTGTTAATAGAGACACATATACAGTGGCAAACAATGAGGATATTACGCTGTCCAGGAAGCAGTTTATACGCAGGTCATGAAGGTCCCTATCCGCTGTAAGTGGAGACACCTTATCCACCGTAAATGAAGACACCATATACGCAGACAAATGGAGATGTATTAGGTGCAGTCATCTATGAATTGGGCCAAGGTAACAAAGCCACAGTCATGATAACCTAGCCGCAGTAAGCAGCAGGAAGATGATCTACATACGTTGTAATGGGAGTCAATCATACGCTGTAATAAAGACATCTAAACACAGCATGAAGACTTTATACGTTCCTGGTGACACAGTCTATACACAGCGATGGACTGATCTATACGCAACCATGGAATATGCGGCCTTGGAAACATTGAAACGTAATCATGAACCAACGCAGTCATGAAGATGGATCCAACGCAGTCAACACGCTGTTATGAAGACTCATTCGCAGGTCATACGTAGATATGGAGACACTATTATACATTGGAAGACCTTATACGCTGCAATGGAAACCAAACACACAACAATGGAAACATTCCCTAATCCGTTGTCAATGGAGACATATATATGCAGTTATAGAATCTATACACACAGCGTGGATAGTCTATACGTTGTCATTACACGCAGCAATGGAAACTCTTTATACACAGCCGCAATGTTGAAGAGGAATCACTGTAAAGGCATGAAGCCGAAGAGAGCCGCAGTCAGGCAAAGTCATAGTCAAATGGAGTTACAATCAAGGTCATGGAGCCGTAGTGAGTTTAGTCTCCTCGGATGGATTAAGGAACTAAAGCCTATCCATTCTCGGCATCGCAATCTTGATATGAGAAGGAGCAGTTCTAATTTCGGTGGCAGTCGTATAGCAGACTTGTTATAGTCTTGCTATAAGAATTCAATGAGAAGATCCTTGGCATACGTATCATCACTGCAATCAGATCTAGCTCAACATGTTTCGAAGAAGTGGCAAGGACAACATGATGATGAATGAGATCATGATGTATGGGCAACATAATGTAGATCATGGGCAGCATGATGTATGGGCTGCACAGTGATGCATGAGATCAAGAGCAGCATGATGATGCATGATGTAGCATGATGCATATGCAGTGGTGCAGCTTGAGAACCTGATGTAGGATGATGATAGGTGAAGGAGTCACCTTGGAGGATCAGTTGAAACAGAATTTCTTCAACTAATCTCATCGTTATAGGAGATGATCTATGCTCATATCTAGAGAAGTCAAAGTGTTGACTTCTATTGTAAATGTACTCTCTCTCTCTTTCTCTGCTGAACTTTGAAGATAAAAGAAGAATTGATCAAGGGTTTCCCCACACATTGTGGGGTTTGTCCCTGGCTTGCGCCATATCTTGTGTCCTCTTGTCTTGGCTTGTCTTCTGCGTTTTACATTTATGTTCTATGTGCAGTTTATCGTAATGCTGATGTGATTGCTAACTGTGAAAATTTAAATAAATTGCTCTAGCATAGAACATACCTAAATTTAACATGGTATCGGATCTGAGGTGAAGACAATGCCCAAGCAAGAGTGAAAGAGCAATCACCAAAGACAGTTGGGACAAGACAGAAGGATCAATGGGTTCCTCATAATTAACCTAGGGTGAAGTCAAAGCAGAGAATGTTATCAAAATGGCGCAGCAGAAGATTCTGATGGTCCATCTTAAGATCACTTCATTGGGAAGTTCAAATCTAAGGGTGGAAGGAAAGGCAGATGCCTTGTTGAAATAAGTTCGGCTGTTATGAGAAGGAATGTCCGAATAGCAGAGACACATCTCTTGATGAAGATAACAATCATTCCCGAGACATCTTCAATGATCAAAAGAATGACTGGTAATGCAGGTCATCCAGGAAATGGTCGACTCTTCCAGGAAATCAAGGAACCCCAAAATCTCTTTTATGTACCTGATCGAACCTGATGTCCATCTCGGAAATGGAAGTCAAGGTTACAGGGTAGCACTTATCGATGGAAAGGTATGTGTTTGAAAACAGATCTTTTAAAGATGTTTTTGAGTTCAGGGTTGTATCAAGTTGAAGGAAGTCCACTGGGGACCATGTCCATTAACTCAGCACCGGAGGTCTGTGAGTCAGATGGTGACTAGGATGCCTGAATTCAAAATGAAGCGTGAAGGTACATGTCCGAAATGTACCGAAGGAAAACATTATAAGGGGATCATTCCCCTCATGCAGCAGGTCCACAGGTTTGGAACAACCCGAGGAGTTTGAGAATCATGATCAAGGAATCTCATGTATACAGGTGGAAGAAAGCCCTCTATGGCTTGAAGAAAAACACCTCGGGCATAGTATGAGAGGATTGATAGTTGTCTAATGCAGCTGAGATTCACTAGGAGTGAAACCAATCCAAACCATTTCTCGAAGGTTGTGGATGATAAACCTCTCGTACCGGCACCTATGTCTGACAGGTGCAGACCCTCTCATTTATAGGAGACAGAGGGAGTTGGATTCTGAATGTGGGAAGATAAGCTGCAAGCTTGTGACTGCCTCGAGGATCTTAACTTTCAGAAGTTGTATGGTAATGATGTCGGACCAGATTTGGGAAATGCCTCTGAGTTTCATAAACTCATTCGTGTTGATGTTTTTGGAGAACCTCTGTTCGGACATCTGTGTTGCAGTTAGCATGGTGAGCTCATATTTGGTTGAGCCTCACTAGATTGGTGCCAAGAATCTTCTAAGATATCTTCAGGGCACAATCTCTCATGAATTGAGATACACTGCCGGAAATATGAAACCACATGATTATTCGAATGATGAGTGGGCAGGCAGTATGGAAGATCACTAGAGCACTTCTCAGTGCTATTTCTTTTTACAATTTGCCTCGATATCCTGGATGAGAAAGAAGCAGAAGTCGGTGACTCTGAGCACCACCAAGGCAGAGTACATTGTTGATAGTATGGCCTTCTGTGAGGCAGTCTGGTTGTTGAAGCCCTTCAGTGAGTTGTTTGTACACATGATGAATACCACTGTGATTCTCTATGACAACTAGAGGTGGGATTCAATTATTGAGGAATCTCGTATTCGAAAATTGCTCCAGCAGATAGACATCAAATACTGCCTTCTCTAGGATATGGTAAGTCGATGATAAAAGAGGCTCCATCGAACTGAGATGATGTACAGGACAGAGCCCCGAGGAAAGATCAAATTTGTGATTTTCCCGAACGACTTGGAGTCATCGAGAGACCTTTGTAAAAGGGTCTTGTATGTTGCATACATTGAGCTCTGGGAGCTCTAGGGGGCTTGCAGTTCTACTGAAGCAACATACGACCATAAGGTGACTCACCCTCCCCTGGTGGTGCGCACTGGAACAAGATGATTCGCTCTCTTGTGGGACAAGATGATTTGCTCTCTTGTGTAGCAGGATGATTAGTTCTCCTGTGAGGCCTGGATTGATGTGTTCTCCATGGCGATTGTAGCAGGATTCATGTTTTCTCTTGTGAGGATAGGATTGATTAAGTTCTCCTGTCAAGGCATCATACCCATGCAGTCTGGGACTCATGGGAAGTACCTCTCATATGATCAATGAGCAGGGAAATGAAGTTAGGGACCATAGTAGTACCGATGGACGCATCGTTGTATCTACCGTACTCCCTACGCTAGGATGACCTCCATTGATCTGGGATAAATAATATTGGTCTGGGACCAGTGGTAGGAGTTGTACATACTATGACGCTGACTTCGGGTCGGCTGAGACTGGTCTGGGACCAGTGGTACATACTCCGAGACTGACTTCGTGTCAGTGCAGGACTAGTCTGGGACCAGTGAGAGTCGTACATACTATGACACTGACTTCGGGTCGGTTGAGACTGGTCTAGGACCAGTAGTACACTCTCTGAGCCTGCGATACTGCTCTGGGACCAGTGGTAGGAGTTGTACATTCTATGACGCTGACTTCGGGTCCACTGAGACTGGTCTGGGACCAGTGGTACACTCTCTGAAACTGCGATACTAGTCTGGGACCAGTAGTAGGAGTGGTACCTACTATGATGCTGACTTTGGGTCGGTTGAGACTGGTCTGGGACCAGTGGTACGCACTCTGAGTCTGACTTCGGGTCAGTGGAGAATGGTATGAGACATTCTCGATCAATTCTTCTTCTTCATAGTTCAGTAGAGCAGAGCCAGTAGCGCTGAGTAGAGCAGAGCCAGCAGCGCTGAGCAGAGCAGAGCTAGCAAAGCCAGCAGCGCTGAGCAGAGCTGAACAGAGCAGAGCTAGCAGAGCCAGCAACGCTGAGCAGAGCAGAGCAAACCCAGTAGAGCTAAGCAGAGCCAGCAGAGCTAGGCAGAGTAGTGCAAGGCACTAATGGCAGAGATAGTACAATCGTACATATGGATCAGCGGATGGAGTTCTCCCTAGTTGAGAGGGAGTGTTAAATTGGAAACTAGGGCCAAACTCCATGTGGGTCGGTTTATTTATGGCAGCTGATATTTTTATTGGATCCCTCTCGTCGAGAGGTGTAGGATTGATCCAAAGATCATCCGATTCTGATAAGTATTTATGGAGATATGAATTTATTTTGTTTATGTAATTATTATCAAGCCGACCAGCTCTTATGTAGGCTCTAGAAGCCCAACTGACGTGTCTATTCATCATCCTCATTGTGGTATAAATAGATGAGGATTTGATATCATTCACACACTTATTCTTGATGTGATCTCCTCTCCACGTCTTGGGTTTTTGGAAAAGGAGAGTCACAAAAGGAATACGCTGGCCTAGTTTGAGGATGCCCTAATCCAACGTAGTATTGAAGACACTTAGCCGCAGTAAGGAAGTCATTATTACGCTGTTCATGATGGAGACTATTACGCTGTTAATAGAGACACATATACAGTGGCAAATAATGAGGATATTACGTTGTCCAGGAAGCAGTTTATACGCAGGTCATGAAGGTCCCTATCCGCTGTAAGTGGAGACACCTTATCCACCGTAAATGAAGACACCATATACGCAGACAAATGGAGATGTATTAGGTGCAGTCATCTACGAATTGGGCAAAGGTAACAAAGCCACAGTCATGATAACCTAACCGCAGTAAGCAGCAGGAAGATGATCTACATACGTTGTAATGGGAGTCAATCATACGTTGTAATAAAGACATCTAAACACAGCATGAAGACTCTATACGTTCCTGGTGACACAGTCTATACACAGCGATGGACTGATCTATACGCAGCAATGGAATATGCGGCCTTGGAAACATTGAAACGTAATCATGAACCAACGCAGTCATGAAGATGGATCCAACGCAGTCAACACGCTGTTATGAAGACTCATTCGCAGGTCATACGTAGATATGGAGACACTATTATACATTGGAAGACCTTATACGCTGCAATGGAAACCAAACGCACAACAATGGAAACATTCCCTAATCCGTTGTCAATCAAGACATATATATGCAGTTATAGAATCTATACACATAGCGTGGACAGTCTATACGTTGTCATTCACGCAGCAATGGAAACTCTTTATACACAGCCGCAGTGTTGAAGAGGAATCACTGTAAAGGCATGAAGCCGCAGAGAGCCGCAGTCAGGCAAAGTCATAGTCAAATGGAGTTACAATCAAGGTCATGGAGCCGTAGTGAGTTCAGTCTCCTCGGATGGATTAAGGAACTAAAGCCTATCCATTCTCGGCATGGCAATCTTGATATGAGAAGGAGCAGTTCTGATTTCGGTGGCAGTCGTATAGCAGACTTGTTACAGTCTTGCTATAAGAATTCAATGAGAAGATCCTTGGCATACGTATCATCACTGCAATCAGATCTAGCTCAACATGTTTCGAAGAAGTGGCAAGGACAACATGATGATGAATGAGATCATGATGTATGGGAAACATAATGTAGATCATGGGCAGCATGATGTATGGGCTGCACGGTGATGCATGAGATCAAGAGCAGCATGATGATGCATGATGCAGCATGATGCATATGCAGTGGTGCAACTTGAGAACCTGATGTAGGATGATGATAGGTGAAGGAGTCACCTTGGAGGATCAGTTGATGCAGAATGTCTTC
This sequence comes from Pinus tabuliformis, assembly GCA_031772625.1. Classification (NCBI taxonomy): domain Eukaryota; kingdom Viridiplantae; phylum Streptophyta; class Pinopsida; order Pinales; family Pinaceae; genus Pinus; species Pinus tabuliformis. The sequence goes on along the minus strand of CM062811.1, from coordinate 137,894,668 downwards.
AACTGATCTCATCGTTATAGGAGATGATCTATGCTCATATCTAGACAAGTCAAAGTGTTGACTTCTGTTGTAAATGTACTCTCTCTCTCTTTCTCCGCTGAAATTTGAAGATAAAAGAAGAATTGATCAAGGGTTTTCCCACACATTGTGGGGTTTGTCCCTGGCTTGCGCCATATCTTGTGTCCTCTTGTCTTGGCTTGTCTTCTGCGTTTTACATTTATGTTCTATCTGCAGTTTATCGTAATGCTGATGTGATTGCTAACTGTGAAAATTTAAATAAATTGCTCTAGCATAGAACATACCTAAATTTAACAAAATCTGCCTTCTTGCATGGGGACTTGCATGAAGAAATCTATATGGAACAACCTCCTAGCTTTATACAAACAGACTCCAACCTTGTATGTCGGCTTAAGAAATCCCTTTATGGTCTCAGGCAAGCCCCTTAGGCTTGGTATGCCAAAATGGATAGCTTTCTTTTAGATACTGGCTTTTCTAGGTGTCATTCCGACAATATTGTCCAAGAAAGTGGTTAAGTCTCTTATCATTCTTGTTCTTTAGTTGATGATCTTATCCTTACTGGTAGTGATCCCAACCTTATAAACCATGTGAAGTCTAGCCTTAAAAAGCAGTTTGAAATGACAGACTTAGGACACTTGCATTATTTTCTTGGTCTTAAAGTCTTGCAATCCAAGGAAGGTATTTCCCTTTCCCAATTCAAGTATTCCTGTGATATTCTACGCCACTTTTACATGGAAGATTGTAAGCCAACCCCCTCTCCCTTTCAGTGTAGAGTCAAACTTTCAGTCACTTGTACTTTCACTAAAGTTGATGCTACCTTATACTGTCAACTTGTAGGAAAAATTTTGTATCTGACCCAAACCTGTCCTGACCTTTCCTTTGTTGTTGGCCTTACTGCTCGGTTTATGCAAAACCCACATGAAAGTCACTGGAAAGCAGCTAAAAGAATACTTCGTTATGTTCTAGGTACAATTCAGTTTGGGATTCATTACAGTGCAGAAGCATCTCCTCTATTGGTTGGTTTCACTAATTCCGAATGCGCTGGTGACCCTATGTTCGAAAGTCTACTACAGGTTATGTGTTCACTCTTGGTTCTAGACCTATTACATGGGCTTGTAAGAAACAAAGTGTCATTTCTCTTTCTTTAGCAGAAGCAGAGTATCGTGGCATCGTAGAATCTAGTAAGTAAGCCCTGTGGCTTCGTCAGATCCTGTCAGAGTTTGGCTTTTAGCAGCAGCATCTGACTACACTTTGGTGTGATAATCAAAGTGCCATTCAACTATGCAAAGATCCAGTCCAACATCAACATAGAAAACACATTGAACTACACATGCACTTCATCAGAAAGCTCATTCATGACCATGTTCTTGAAGTGCAATATTTTTCAATCGATGATCAAGTTGCAGACATCTTTAAAATGGCTCTCACAATTTGACTCCTTCTTATGAGAATTCTTCATATTGAGAATGTCCAAGTACCTTGCATGGATTATGAATACCTCCCTAGTTAAGAGGGAGCGTTGAAATATGTAACTAGGTTTAATCTTCATAATGAAATATGTAATCATGATTTTATGTATTTGATGTAAAAATAAAAATAAATTTATAATTGTCATTCTTGAGGCATGGGTGTCATGCTCAAGGGAAATTTATTTTTATGTCAAGCCCCCATTGAGTGCTTCTAGGGATTGTTATTGAGTCTACAAGTCAATTAAGTCATTGTCATGTATGGAAGACCCTTTTGGGCATGTTACATATTGTAAAGAAAATTTATTTGAATTAAAAATAGATTCAAAGACCCTCCCAGACCTTTTCAAACAAGTAGCAACAAGTCGGCCTACATGAAGGGACAAATCGGCCTAAAGGTGGCAATTTGTACCCCTCAAAAGCCTATATATAAGAAAGAACTCGACCTCATTTGGACATACTCTCAAGCAAGTTCGATCTCCTCAAGATAGAAGTTGGAAAAGGACGAAAAAGAACAAGGGGGGAAAGATCAAAGCTTTTTGCCTCTCTCTCTCTTGTGTTAGGGTTTCTACAGTTGTTGGGAAAGTCAAAGTGTTGGATAACTGCTGGGTTGAAGTTACAGAAGAAACTATTGGGTCAAATTTCCAAAATAAATTGTTGGGTCAAAGGTCCAAAAGAAACTGTTGGGTCAAAATTCCAAAAGAATCTACTAGGTCGAAGTTCTAGAAGAAACTATTGGGTCGAAGTTACAAAAGAAATTGTTAGGTCGAAGTTGTAGAAGAAATTGTTGGGTTGAAGTTGTTGGGGTCGAAATTGCTAGAAATAAAGCTCATCAAGGAGAAAGGATGACTTGGTCTTGGAGGGACCTTTATCAAGCGTCTTAGGTCTTGGAATTTGTTATTTGAAGGTTCTATTTAAGAAGAGAAGAATTCTTGTGGGTTTTCCTCTCAAGTGGAGAGGTTTTGGCCTTGGTTGATCACCTACATATTGTGTCATCTTGTCTCATTGTTATTTATGATTTGGTAATTGTTTTATGAAACATTAAATATAATCAAGACAAAGAATAAGCTAATCAAGTTTAGTAAAAATACATCACAAGCAGTTATCAAAGTAAGAGAAATCACCTAACCTAGATGCCCTGGATTTCACAACACTGACAACTGGATCAAATGTCTTCTCATATTCCTCTCCCTCTTCCTGGGATAATCCATGCTTTGTACTTCTTTATGGCATTTACTAAATGTTAGATCTTGTAAATCCACCTTGAAGTCATCACTAAATTTCCATGGATCTCAATACAATGACATCCTTCGACTTGCTGAACTGCCTACTTCCTAAGAGCCCTTTCAGTATGATTCTAGGTATCAATACAATTTCCGCCTCTTGAACATGAATCACTCCAGGGAGAATCCTCTTGGCACAAACCCTAATTCATTCTTCCAATACTTCCATCTGCTTCCAAAGCCTTAGCAGTCTTCACTGTGTACCTATAATCCTCACTAGTAGGCCATGGAAGAACAGCTATAACCCAACAAAAGAAACAAAGACAAGAGGCTAACAAAAATAATAAAATAAATAATAATCAAGGAAGACAAATATAGAGAACTTATCTTTTGAGGATTGTAAGGAATTGTCAACTCCCTCTTTCTCCTATCCTACTTCCAAAAATCACCGAAAATTGTTTGCAATCTTATCAACTTAGTAAAACATATCATCGTACTTATCATCAACGACTAATGCTTTTGTAGTCTCATTCTTGGATTTCTTCTTATGTGTATGCTCATCTTCATTATTGTTTGTAGCTAAGGTATTATGATTTCCCTTCCTCTTCCTATCATTCTTCCTTTTAGGACACTTATTTTTATAATGACCAAACTTGAGGTGACTGAAACATTGAATATCCTTCTTTTCTTGAGGAGTTGGTATTCTAACTGCATTCCTTTGAAAACTTCCAAAATTTCTCTATCCTGTGATATTCTTAGAGTGGGTTGTAAATGCTCGAGAGTCACCATCTTTAGGTCTTAGAATCTTCCCCTTTGAGACGAGTCTATATTACTCTTGAGTAGATCAGGTTCATAATTCCTCAATACTTAAAATTTATTTTCTGCCAAAAATACTAGATGCAAATGAATCCCATGAGTCAGGCAAAACATTAAGTATTATAGTCACTGTTGGAAAATCAAGAAACTTATGAATTATAGATGATTTTCCTTAACTTGATAATTACTTGTGATATATGTTAGACTTTTATTACTTTATTAGTTCTTGTTTAGCAAGAAATTACTAAAATAATGAAGATCACAAGTAGTCAAAGTACACAAGATATAGTCTCCAAGCCAGGGAAAAACCCCTCCAAGGGGAAAATCCAGAAAGAATGCTTCGATTCTTATACAATATTCTTACAATGAGACTCACAAAACCCAAATACCAAAGCCCAAGGTCCTCCCAAGCACCAAGTCAATCCCCCAACAAAATCTTCTTCAAAGCAACTTCCAAACTTCAACCTGTTGTAACTTCATCCCAGATTTTCGGCCCTGCAATTTCAGCCTCCTACAACTGGCAACAACAAAACCCTAACTTTGCACGTGTGGAGAGAGAGAGAATATCCCAAGATAATTTGACTTATTTTATTCGTCTTTTCCAGCGCTTTTTCTCCTTCGCTATTGCAGATCAGACTTGTGTTGGATGTGTGTCTCAAATGAGGTCGAGCTCCTTGTATTTATAGCCTTCTTGAGGGGCCAAATAGCCCTCCCTTAAGCCGACTTTTCCTTGACTGAGGCCAACTTGATCTTGGACGAATAAAAGGATTTTTCTTGACAAAATAAATATCTTTCTTTGTTACAAGAGTCCAAATGGAACTATTATACATGACATAAATTTTTCTTTTTCCTAGAAAGACCTAGAAATACCTAGAGGCATGAATAACATGATTTTGACCTAGACTTGAGCATGAAACCCATGCTTTACATAAAATAAAATTTTATTTTCTTTATTTTTCTTTCTTTATACAAAGTATATAATGTCATGATTACAATTAGGCCATTATGAAGACCAACTCTAGTTACAATTTTAACACTCCTCTTAACTAGGGAGGTATTCATAATCCCATTACAGGTACAAGGAATCTCAATCTTGAAGCATTCTCATAAGAAGAGTCGAATTGATAAGCCATCTTGTCAAGCATTTATATCATTACCAACATTTTCCTTGAAGGTCTTAACTATACAAGATCAACTTTATTCAAAAGCATTATGTTGGGAGGCTTTACGTGAATTGCCACACTACCTCTAAGGCAAATACCTCATCTGAATGTTCATTGGGTATGTCCTTTTAGGACTATTGTTATCTTGGATTTCCAATATTTAATCCTCAAATAATATCGGTCCTCTTTGACTACTCTTACCTTGGATGCCCTACCTCATCCTCAAAGAGTATCGGTCAACAACTTCTTTTTCTTGGATTCCACGATCCATAAGAAGTCTCAATCTCAGATGCTTATCCAATCCTATGGATTCCATTCTTTCTTTATGGCCTTCACTAAGACTTATTGTTGTTAGTCATGGTCTAGTGCATGACCCATAAAGACAAGAACTATCCAACATCACTCCCTCTCAATCACGGAAGAGATGTCTACCAACCCAAGCTTGTATCTTAGATACTCAAGCTTATTGTTTGGTAACGCTTTAGTCAAAATATTTGCTACCTGTTCATTAGTAGGTATATAGGCAGCTCCAAAACCACCCCATCTCATACCAAACTTCTGATATAGTGGTACTTATTATTTATCTGCTTCGTCCTAGCATGAAACACCAAGTATTTTGTCAATCCTATACAAATTTCATTGTCACAATGTATACATGTAGGGCTAAGCATCACTTTAAAGAAATTTGATAATAACTTCTTGAGCCAAACAACTTCCTGACAAACTTCACTTGTAGCAACATACTTAGCTTCAACACTACTTAAAGCAACTATATCCTGCTTTCTACTCATCCATGAGACCATGGAAGACCCTATGCTGAAGCATCCACCTTTTGTGCTTCTTCCATCTGTCTCACTGACACCCCAATCTGAATCTGTATGTCCCATGTGTTGGATTTAATTACCAGTATACTAGAGGCAGTGATGTATGGTTCCACGCAAATATCTTAGGATATGCTTTGCTGCAATCCAATGATCATGTTTTGGCTCCATCTAAAACTAACTGAGGACATTTATGTCAGGTCTTGTATTTACCAGATACATCAGTACCCAATCAACTTTATGTAGTAAGTAGGATCCACCAGACTAGAATATGAACTCCTCAACTTCTTTAGATTGGTAATCATAGGTGTCATCATAAGCTTGTTGTCCATCATGTCAAATTTTTTAAGAGTCTTGATCACATATTTACCTTAACCAAGATATCTCTCTCTCGTCTTCTACCAAACTTCTAGTACCAAGTACTAATGCATAATCCCAAGATCCTTCATATCCAACTCGGTTGTTAACTTCTTCTTTCATTCCTAAATCTGATGCTCTACACCTATGAGTAGTAGATCATCCACATACAAGAGTACGATGACTAGTTCACCTTGGACTATCTTGATGTATAGGTTAGGATCTGCAAAACTCTTGGTAAAACCAATTCCTAATATGTATGCATCCATTCTCAATACCAAGCTCTAGGTGCTTTCTTTAAACCATATAAAGCCTTCTTCAACCTACAGATACGAGTCTCCCTCTGATTTATTTCATATCGTTGAGACTACTCAATGTAAACCTCTTCATCGATAGTCCCATTCAGAAAATTTGCCTTTACATACATTTGATGGATGTTTCATCCCATAGTAGTAGCGAGAGAAACAAATGATATTATGGTTGTATATCTAGATGTAGGAGAAAAGGTTTCTTTGTAATCAATACCTTATTTCTGTGAGAAGCCTCTTGCTACAAACCTTGCTTTGTATTTATCAATGTTCTCATCCACAACGTGCTTTATTTTTTAAATCCATTTTGAAGTGACTATATAATTGTTACTTGGCCTAAGGACAATATCCTAGACATCGTTCTTCATGATTGACTGGTATTCCTCTTGCATTGTGTTCCTCCACTCTTGATGTTTATCTACATATTCATAGGAGGATGGTTTCTCTTCAATGAGATTTGTCATATATGCAGCATACCCAGAATACCTCTTCGGTATTTTTCTTTCTCTAAAGGTTCCCTTAGTTGTGTGTCCTTCTGCTTCTTGTAGAGTAGCTCTCAACCAAGCAGGCCTCTTTTGATTTTCTGGAGCAATTACTTGTTGCACAAGCTCACTTGGACATTGAACAACATATTCTTGATTAGATGTTTGATCATGACCATCATTGTCCCTTGATATATCCTCAAAGATAGGTATCTCTTCTTCATAAGAATCGACAAGAGCATCTTTTGATTTCCTATAAGTTATACTTTCATCAAAGATGACATCCCTGCTTACTTCAATTCGATAATCCTCCTTAATATAGATTTTGTATGTCTTATATGAAGCAATATACCCAACAAATATGCCCTTTGGACTGGTAGGATCCAACTTCTTTCTCTTTTCCATGGGTACATGTATATACACAAGACAACAAAATATTCGAAAATGATCCACACTTGGCTTCTTTCCTGTAAATGCTTCTTCCAGAGTCACGTTGTTGAGAATATTGTGAGGACTTCGGTTCTACAAGTATACAATTATCACACATGCTTCTCCCCGTAATAATTGAGGAATATCTTGATCGTGTAGCATGACCCTGACACGTTCTTCACTAGTCTTGTATTTCCTTTCGGCCAAACCATTTTGTTCAGGATTATAAGGAAAAAAGAGCTCCCTCTTAATCTTTTCTTCCTTGGAGAATGTTATTAGTTCTTTCGAGGTGTATTCTTAGAGCCTTGATCTTTCTCTTGGTTAGATTCTCCACTTCATTCTTGAATTCCTGAAAATTATCGAATACCTCATCTTTGTTCTTGATGAGGTATAACCAAGTTTTCCTTGAGAAATCATCAATGAAGGCCACATAATATTGATGCGCACCAAGAGACTTACTGTCATCGGTCCACATACATCTGAGTGTATGAGATCTAAAACTTCCTTAGATATGGCATCACTTCTTGCAAATGGCTACTTTACGTTCTTGCCTAGAGCAAATCCCTTACAGGTCCCTTCATGTTCTTCCTTAAATTCAGGGATGCCATTGACCAATTGACTTAAAGACGGAAAAATATTATAATGAAGGTGTCCATGCCTTCTATGCCATAGTTCAAAAGGACTCACATCCAATTGGACTAGGGCTTGAGATAGAGGTGTAAAAACTCTATGTAATGTCCCCTCATGAATCCCAATCACCCTAGCATCATCAATAATAGAGCCCTTACCCAAAACCAAAACCTTGCCATCACAAAAAACAATTATATCACCCTTCTACACAAGAAATAGAAAGTAAGTTTTTCTTCAAACTTGGAACATATAGAATATTGTTGAGGTGAATACTTCCACGAGACTCGAGCTTCAACGAAGTAGATCCAGTCCCTTTCATTGGATAGCTCTTCTTGTCTCCAAGTTCGATTGAATGAGAGGAGGTTCCTTTTAACAAAGTCTGAAGTTGACTACATTCTCCCTTCATATGTCTGGAAGCACCACTATCAATAACCCATGCATTCTCATCCTTGAAAGTTCCCGATAAAGCGGAGAACAAATTTCCATCTATTACTTCCTTTGATAGCTTGGAGATGATCTTCAATATGAAATTCTTGATAGATGTAGAGAGATTCCTATGAAACTTGTAACCCTTTCTCGTAACCCTTGCCATAGTGCCAACTAAGATGTGATCTTCAGTCTCCTTCTTGCACCTTAGCTCTGATACCATGTTGAAAATCAGGAGACTTATGAATTATAGATGATTTTCCTTAACTTGATAATTACTTGTGATATATGTTGGCCTTTTATTATTTTATTAGCTCTTGTTCATCAAGCAATTACCAAAAATTGAAGATCACAACAAGTCAAAGTACACAAGGTATAAGCTCCAAGCTAGGGAAAAACCCCTCCAAGGGGAAAACCCATAAAGAATTCTTCTCTTCTTATAGAATCTTCTTACAATGAGACTTCCAAGACCCAAAGACCAAAGCCCAAGATCCTCCCAAGCACCAAGTTAGCCCCCCAACAAAGTCTCCTTCAACGTAGCTTCCAAACTTCGACCAATTGCAACTTCATCCTGGATTTTTGACCCTGCAATTGCACCTCAGAATTTCGGCCCTACAATTTTTCCCTACTGCAACTAGTAGCAACAAAACCATAACTTTGGATGTGTGGAGAGAGAGAATATCCCAAAACACTTCTTCTTTTCTTCGTCCTTTCCATCTCTTTTTCTCCTTCGCTATTGCATATCGAACTTGTCTTGGATGTGTGTCTCAAATGAGGTCGAGATCCTTGTATATATAGCCTTCATGAGGAGTCAAATAACCCTCCCTTAGGCCAAATTTCCTTAACTGAGATCAACTTGGTCTTGGAGGAATAAATGGATTTTTGTCGACAAAATAAAAATATTATTTGATACAACGAGTCCAAATGGGACTACAACACATGACATAAATCCTTCTTTTTCTGAGAAAGACCTAACAACATGAAGAACATGCTTTTGACCCAGACTTCAGCATGAAACCCATGCTTTACAAAAAATAGAATAAAGTTTTCTTTCCTTTTCTTTCTTTTTCTTACTTTATACAAAGTATATAATGTCATGATTACAATTAGGTCATTATGAAAACAAAATCTAGTTACAATTTCCAACAGTCACAAGTTCTGTATCGGGAATAACTTCATCAATAACTTGAAGTTGATCTCTCAATTGAGAGATCCTCATGAAATATGAAGCCACAATATCATCCTTTGTCATTTTAACATCACGAAGTTCATTCTTCAAACTCATTTTCTGACCAATTTTATTAATGGTATACAATCCAACTAGGGCATCATACACATTCTTTGAAGAATCCAAACCTGAAACATATGGAATTAGATTATCTCTAATGGATTCCATAATAATCCTCATGGCTGTGATTTCATTCTTCTTGTATCTCTTTTTCCCTTCATCATCTTGTGGTTCAATAACCTTGCCCTTCACATGATCCAAAACATCATTTTCTGCAAGAATAAGATCAATCCTTGTCTTCCATGCCCTGAAGTTTGTAGCACCTTCCAACTTGTTTTCTGTCTTAGTATAGGAACCCATGGTCATAGATCTGGTCAACCAATCAGATTGGAGATGTAGGTATCTTTTAAGAGTGATCTCAATGCCCCTTTTCCTTCACCAAAGCTCTGATACCATGTTAATTTTTAAGGTGCAATTAAGACAAGCACAATTTTCTGTTCCAGATAATTACTTTCCAATGATACAATTTTATCTTTAGCACATTCCATATCATGAAGCAATTATACTTCAGAAAATTCAACCACAAATGCAATAGAGCAACAAAGATCACAGTAAAGAAATAAAGATGCACAAGACAAAATTATCTTATGAGAAATTATCTTATCTTAAGATAGCCTTTTCTTATGAGAAATTTTTCCAATTCAACAAGAGATACAATTTGATATTCTAGTCAAAGTTAAAGTCAAACAAACCACATCACTTTTCAAGTCAAATTTGGTTAAAGGAGAGAGAAATAACAGTCTTGTTCAACTGGTCAAATCTGGTCAATAAGTTGAATTTCGACCTTTGTTGCTTTGGTTAATTATGGTAAAAGAGGTCAAAATTCGGCCCTGCAACTTTCTCAGAAATTTTGGCCAAATTGTCACTTTGACCTATGGTCAACGTTGGTCAAACATGTCCGCTCAAGTCAAAATTTTGCCCATAAATTTGGTCAATGTCCATTCAAATATTTAAGTCAAAGCAACCCATAAAATGCGAAGTCAACAGTAAACAAAGATGGGACATGTCAAGCTTTGTTGGTCAATGTTTTCTTCCTCCTTTGCATGTGCGAACAAAAATCTTCTTCTTGTGATGATTTGAGTTGTTGTAATGATGCCAAATGTGGAGAACGAGTGGTCAATATATATGAGTCACATCAAGGGTAATTTGACCGAGGGTCAAACCCCTTCAAGAGGTGGGTCGATCTGTCAGTCTTGGAGCCTACATAAACAATAAAATAAAATTTGTTTTCCCTTTGACTTGTTGACATAAATACCGATCACAACTAAAAATTTCAACAATAAGTTGTCTAAATGCTACTTAACTTCTTTGGGTTCTATTAATGAAGGCTAGCAAGCAAAATTTCATTTAAACCTTTAATTATTAAGCGCTAATAATAACAAATGAGTGAGTAAAGAATACCCTTACCAAGGTGCCAAGTTTAAGATGACTTTGTTGTTTTACCCTTGGATAAGTGGTAGTAAATAAACAAATAATTATTTTTTTGTACTTTTAGATTTGCAAAATTGTCAAAAAGCACAACAAACCATCAAGCTAATATGCCTTTTTGGGCCACCCACAACTGTGGGAACACAAAGATTAATGGGTTTGTGGGTGGAGAAGCTTGGGAATGAATTAATGGTGATAAAAACAATCCAACAACTTGAATCTGCAAATAAAATGTAATTCCCAATAATTTGGAAATTACTTGTATAAACAAGGGTTTAACTCCCCCTGGGTCAAAACCTAGAATTTTTTTCAGCAACAAAATACACTTTTTGACAGTTGAAAAATGTTAATTTTTATTCCAAAAAATAAATAAATATGATATAAAACATATAGGGAAATAAAGCAAGGGTTTCTGATTGAAAATTTTTGTTGCAATAATTTAAAATTTATAAGAAGAAATTTCGACGTAAATCACATGCAGAAAATCTTTGTCGATGCATTTACACCGAAATTTCTTCTTATAATTGTTATGGATCACAGAAGCCTCAATTCAACCAATTTAAAATTTGTAAAATATCTTAATACTACCCTCATGAAATATTTAACTTAAGAGCAAAAAACTAGAAGGAAAATTATTTTTGGATAATAATAGATCTAAATTTAAATTCCCAGGGATCTACTAGTTTTCAATAAAATAAAATTTAATCCAAGCTTAGAGAAAAAGAAAAACAAAACATTTTTTTATTTTTATTTTCTATTATAATAGAAAATAAAAGAGGTTTTGTTGTAATGAGGCTTACCTTGATCCCGCTTTTGACCTTTCATAGCGTCGAATCACAATCACGGCCCTCTCTTTTTTAGTTGTGCATCTTGGATTAAAGAATGGGATTAGAGTCTAGACAACTATCGCACTCAAACTAGTCTACAATAGTGGTACGAGCTTCTGAATCCCACCACGAAAAATCTCTCCTTTAGAAATGCCTCCAACAATTGGATCAACTACGACATACAATGAGGTCACTCCCTTACTAAAGTAACCCCCGATAAAGGTTTCGTTTGTCCATCAATTGCACTTGATTAGCATTGTACACAAACAAAGATGACATGAAGCATAGCTCCTTAATCTCCCCTTCCATGTGACTCATTTTCCCTCAATGGATCAACCCAATAATCTTGCAATAAATTGAAAATACTTATGTCTAATGTATGAAGCACTAATACAAAAAGCTAAGAAGAAAAAACATAGAAGAATCAACCCACAAATTGCACTAAATTTTTTATTATTATTAAAAAGGAAAATAGTGGTCTCACTGTTAAACAATAACCTCTTTGAGTAGAGGGTCTAGCCTTATATAATTTCACATTGTAATAGCTAGTAAACGACTAATTTAACCCCCTCCCAAAATAATATTTTTTGACTTGTAATCCACAAATTTGATGACTAAGTCATTACATGAAAATAATTTTATGTAGTAAAATAATTAATTCACCCACAAGGGGGTCGACTTGTATGATTTGACCAATAATTTTCTTAGAGACTCCAATGTCTAGCTTGCTTTGACCATGAATGCACTTGATCTAATGAATGGTAACCAAAAATTCCCCAACAATTAGTTTAGAAGGTTCCCATGTGTGGCTTGGAGTGGAATCGACCCACATGAAACCGCACGTGTGGCTTAGTAATGGCCATGACTCATTTTGGAGTGAGTCATTTTGCTTGATTTGGGTTCAAAGATCCTTGCAAAGTCTAAGAGACCGAATATCTACCTTTTCAACCCAACATTTACCTTTATTTGGCCCCATGTGTGTCTTTTTGACCCCCATGTGTACCTAGAAAGTATTTGACCAATCCACATCATGGTTTGAATGTGGAGTGTTTCACCTGGAATTGCAAGCATTTGACTTAGAATGGGCAACATTACCCTTTGAATCAACATTTAGCTTACAATAGGCAATGTTTCTCTTTTGATTTTGTTGGACCTTCAATGTTCCATGTTACCACCTTTACTATCTCACAGTTTGCCTTTAGAGTAGGTCCATCTTGCTTGCATGGGCATGAAAACTTCCATGTTGATCTTATTTTAAGCTTTAGAAGGGTTGTATGTGTGATAGAGAGCTCTATACACAACATGCAACGTAAAAAGTATCACATGCAATGTAAAACTTGCTTTGTCACCTTTTCTTCATACATTATTAGGCCCATGTCCCCCTTTTAAGACTGAACTTTACATGAAAATACGTCTTTTTTTCCAAAATTTTGACGTGGCATGTCAAGTTAAAAGTATGCAACATGGTGAAAAAAATGTGCCCTTATTGGATTTTGGACTCAAAATTATGTGCATTGAGATTCTTCAAGTGCCTCGAAAAACATATATTTTGTGGAAAATTGAACTATATTATACCACAACTAACAAGATGCATACAATCTCTATGACTCATGACCATCTAGGAAAGACAAGTGCACTTACGACATAAGTTGGACAAGACCTACATAGTGCAATCACCCCTATAGAATCAATGGCTCTCGTAAATCGTGTCCCAATAGATCTATCTCAAAATCTCTAATTCTATCTAGGATGAAAAGTGGGGACTAAAGGGACTAGGCATGGCCAACTATAAGAGGTGCCATATACTTAATTATCACATGGCCTATAGGGCTTTGGGACTTGCATCTCTCTAGTCTTACAATGTTGTTGTCCTGAAAATATACATGGTACCTCCCAAGAGGTAGTACTCCACTTTCTATTCTCGTTTCACCACTTGTTTCTTGTCTAATCTTCATAATGGAAATATAACCTAAACTCTGAACTACCTTCCCTAATTACCCCTTCATCCACATGCATAAGCACCTTCAATTACTCTTGTAAATGGCGAAGTGGGAAGGGCAAATACTACACCTCCTTGTTTGACATGTGATCTCATGTATCATCTCTTTATAAGACCAATCAAAACTTATTTTTGAATCAACGTAGACAATGCCTTAATTTATCAAGTAACGAGAGCAAAGAATTAGATCTTAACGTTGGGTGTTTAGCCACAACAAAGCATGTTAGTGATACATGGCATTAATTGTACATGGATGTACACCAACTATTAAGCTAGCAAGAAGATTGCATAGGGAGAAAAATAATAAAGGATGAGTTTTCTCAGATATAACTAAACACTTTGACACTGAAACACGAGTCAATACTCGATATGCCTTATCATGCCCCTTGTATATCAAATTTGATAGTTTTTTATTTAAGAACATCCTAGATAACATCGTGCAATCAAGAGAAAAAACTAGCTTTAAGCAATGTCACCTAATTTGAGTTCAATGACCTTTGAAGTTCAACAAACAAATTTTAGTGATGAATTTGTCATTAAATTTTATAAACTATAAAATTTGAAAATTAAAAAATATATACTAAATTTTTTATATATATTATATGCCAATGATAAATATGAAAATAAAAATTATATATTAAAAATATATAATTAAAAAATAAACATAAAATATAATAATAATACTCTAACTAATAGATTGAATGGCCATTTTCTCAACAATTTTTCTCGTCGATTTGCGTAGAGATTTTTAACAACCATCAACTTAAAGTATTTAATTATTTAATTTACAAAGTTTAAACGCATCGTGTTTTTTAAGATTTTTTAAAATGCTAAATTCATTTATTCGTTTAAAAGTTTAAATAAACTTGAAGTATTAAATTATTTAATTTGCAAAGTTTGAACACATCTTGTTTTTAAAAAAAATTAATCTTGTTTTTAAAAAAAAATTAAGATGCTAAATTCATTTATTCATTTAAAAGTTTAAATGATAATAAATCAAAATCCCATTCAAAATTGTCCACATGGGGTAGCTCAAGCGGTAAGGGCCGTGGAAATGAAGTCTCACCGAACCGGAAGTCTTGGGTTCAAATCTTGGGCTACCCCTCCCCGATAGAGGGGTACACAATGGACATGTAAATCAGAAAGTCCCGCCCCAGCGTACAAAAAAAAAAAAAAATCCCATTCAAAATTGTATTGCCTACTCAAAAATAAATAAATTATTCAAAATTATATTGTCTACCCAAAAATAAATAAATTATTTCATCTATTAATTAGACTTAGACTTCCATACTGCCCATAGTACAATATAAATATCCTTAATGATTTATTAATAATATATCACATATTTAATAAAATGTAACTAGTAAAATTCAGACGAAAAATTATATATCTAAATGAAAATAGTGTCTCTCAGTCAACTTGTGATCGAACCTGTCTTTAACCCTCTCCTTGTGTTGCCTGTGAACTCGGCGTCAGGACTGTAGTCATTGGACAGTACGCTCTCACGGAATAAAACTACTTGCCCCTAAAAAAAATTTAGCTCTTAAGAATCTTTTTTCTGCAAAACAGCCCAAAATCATTCTAATCCAAGAAACCATGCACAGCACTCCTGTATCTATTTCAGAAAAATGTTGCCTACTTGGCATATGATTGCTTTAGAGGCAAATGGTCTTTCTAGGGGCCTAGCAGTTTTATGGAACCCTAATTGGATCAGAGCGAAAGCATTCAAATGCTTTGCCGGCATTCTCATATCGGCGTCTATTAGGGGGAATGACTGGCCCATAAACATTTTAAACATGTATGTTCCTTACAAAAACAAGATAACATACTAGGAGAAATTTTTTGCATCAGAAATTGTTGATATCGAGTATTTGATGATTGCAGGAGATCTAAATGTCACGCTAAGCTCTGATGAAATATGGGGGAACAGTCGGAAAAAAGATCCCCTTGCTGACCACATTAGATATGAGTTGCTGCACAGGAATCTTGTTGACATAAATCCACCTAAAATGATGCCAACATGGGATAACGGAAGCACTGAAGGAGCATATATAGCAAAGAGACTTGATCGTTTCATTCTTCATGGTAGTATAATTGACAGACTAGGCATGCCCTATACATCAATAGGAAATGATTTTATATCAGACCATAGGCCGATATTCTTAGGATGGAGAGAAAAGGGTATTCTTTTAAATTTAACAGGCTATGTTTGGAAGACACTGATTTCAATGAAACCATAATTAGACAATGAAAGGAATTATCATCAAAAGAGAATATGCCTCCATTTTTAACTTTTAGAGATAAGATGGTTTCCATTAGAATTTTTGTAAAGGATTGGCAGTTTAAGAAAAGAAAACAAAACAGATCAGCCCTTTGGGAAATTCAGAAGGAATTGGATAGCATCTCTAGAAATTTAGCTGCTCATGGTATCCCTTTCAACATGAGATGTCGTATAAAGGCACTACAAAGGAGGAAATGCAACATCCTGGAACAAGAAGAGGCATCATGGAGATTAAAGAGCAAGGCAATCTAGCTAAAGAAAAAAGACAGAAATTCAAAAAAAATTCACAGATTTGCAAGCTCAAGAAGAGAAAAGAATTTTATATGGAAAATAAAAGGCAAAAAGGGAGACTTTCTATACTCTCAACAAGACATCTCAAGTGAAGCAGTAAGATATTTTGGAAACCAATACAGAAGATCTGATGTTTGCAGAATCCAAGACATTCTGTGGGGAATAGATCCTTTTCCTCAAATGTTTGATGGGGATCAAAATGATTCTCTCTTTCAGCCAATAACGGAGGAACAACTTCTAGGAACCATGAAATCCTTTAAAAAGGTTAAGTACCCTGGACCAGATCGCTGGACACGATCGAATTCTTCATTCATTTTTTTTTATCTTATCAAACAAAATCTGCTAAGGATGGTTGAGGGCTCAAGAATGTCAGACAGCATCCACCAGATTACCTCATCCACTCATATCGCCCTCATCCCCAAGAAAAAGGAAGCGGAATCTTTCCAAGACTACAGGCCGATATCTCTCTGCAACATTTCATACAAAATCATTTCAAAAATTATCGCAGAAAGGTTAAAAGGAACCTTGTCAAAGTATTTAACAAAGGATCAGCATGCTTTTCTGAAAGGAAGAAATATTTTGGACGTTGTTGCTAACACTCGGGAGGTTTTATTTTCCATGCACAAAAAAAAAGTGAAGCTACCATCTCCAAAATTGATCTCCGTAAAGCATATCACTGCCTCGATTGGGGTTTCATCAGATGCCTTCTTGCAAAGATTGGACTAAGAGCAAACATGATAAATTGGGTAATGCCCTGTGTGGAGAAGGTGAACTATGCTGTTATAATAAATGGGATTCCATCTCCTTTTTTTCTTGCTGCCAGGGGTCTGCGCCAAAGATGCCCGCTATCTCCCTTATTGTTTATCCTGGCAAATAACTCACTAAGCCTGCACATCAATAAAGCAGTTAGTGAAAACAGATGTCAACCTCTGAGGATCTGCAAGAACAATTATATATCGCATAATCTATTTGTTGATGATATTCTTATTTTTGGAATGCTTTGCAGGCTCACTTGGTTATGCTTATATGATATCCTCAAAAAGTTCCAAAGGGTCACAGGCTTACAAATAAATGAATCCAAATCTACTCTCTTACATAATGATGGTAATCCGGAACTAATAGAGTGGATTTCCTCTCTCTTTGGGATTGAGACGCGGTCCATCAATCAGGGAATGAAATATTTGGGATTCTAGCTAAAAGCAAAAGGATACTCAAAAATGGACTGGCAATGGATAATAGAAAGATACTATAAAAAGATTTCAGTATGGGAATATAAATGTCTTTCTATGGCAGGAAGAGTCATTCTGGCTCAATCAGTCCTAACTGAACTCGCGGTTTACTGGGCACATCTTTTTTTTCTTCCAGCAAGGATTATTCAGAAAAGAACAAGATAACAGCGAATTTTATTTGGGGTGGCCAGGCTGAGAAAAGAAAATGTCACTTGTCTAAGTTATCTGCCATCTCGTTGCCAAAAAATCTTGGGGGATGGGGGCTGCTGGACCTGCAGGTTTCTGGAAAGGCCCTTCTATGCAAATCTCTATGGAGAGGGATTTTCGGAGAGGGTCCATGGAGCGATACCATAAAAAAGAAGTATATGGGAAGTAAGGATATCTCATACTGGTTCAGATTAGGAAGGATCGGCTCCATTTATGGTTCAGCAATATGGCTAAGTTTTCATAAGATAGAAGGATTTTTTCTAAAGAATCTAATTTGGAGTTTCCAAACTAGTAGTAAGATTCTCATAGGACTTGATGCCTTCTTGAGCAGGCAGGAGGAAATCATCGTGCCTGAGACACTCCTTAACTTTTTCCACAGAAAAGGTTATTTTACCTGGGACAAACTTATTGCTGAATGGCATGGACCCTTCCCTATTTGGAAAGAAGATGGCAATATGGGGATCACTGAGAATGTAGCAAGACAGTGGAAGAAGTTAAAAGTTTGTCTGAGAAACTGCGGAATACATCGCTCCTTAGATATCGATGTCCTAACATGGAAAGATATGAAAGGGATATCCCACGTTAGAGTATAAGATATTTACCTGAGTCTAATAGCCTCAGAAAATGCCATTCCCAGCGCTCTTTTTCCATCAACTTTCTGGAAATCAAGATGCCTCTCCAAATCCATTTTTTTCTCGTGGCTGGTATTCCACAATAAGAACTTATCTTGGGAAAATTTAAAAAAGAAGGGCTGACAGGGTCCGCCTTTGTGCTCAATCTGCAAATCTGAGGATGAAACAAACTGTCATATGTTCCTTCTCTGTCAGAAATCGCAGCAGATTTGGCAAGCTCTGGAAATTTTATATGGATTCCCTCATGCTTCTCACTCTTCCATACAAGAGGCTTTTGTTTGGTGGAACAGGCAAAAGGAATCCTGGAGGCCTATTTTTATCATTACCTTATGGTGCATATGGAGATGGAGGAACAACAAAATCTTTAAGTAAAGTAAGGAGCCTTTCATGGAAATCATCCATAGCATATCTTTTCTTTTTGATTCCTTAACTGAAAAGCCTCCTAAGGAAAAAAGATTAATTCCCATCATGGATGATCAATGTCATAATATGTTCCCGAAAGCGTTCTTTGATGGAGCGGCACAAAACAACTCTTGTGGCTGTGGAATCCACATCATCATGGATGAAAATACTCAATTTCTTATTTCATGGAATGGAGGAAAAGGATCCCGCTGCAAAGCGGAGGCGATGGCTCTTGCGGGGCTTCTCTCTTTCTATTTCTTCTTTAACATTCAGTCTGTCTCAATTTTTGGGGATTCCAAAGTAATGGTTGATTTTGTTCTGGGAAAAATCCATATTAGCAATCCTCACCTTGCAGGCTGGATGAACAGGATTGTTTTCCTATGGGAAAGGATGGTAGGATGTTCCATTCAGCACATTAACAGGGCTCAGAACAAGAAGGCAGACAGTTTATCAAAGGAAGGTCTGTTTACAACTCCAGGTATATGGCACATGAAGGTAATTTCAGACAAGCAAGTGTTCTCTATCACAGAATTTTCTTTACCTGATGCATAATATCATCTTGCTGGTATCAGGTATGTTTTGTCAATTTTGTCCTTGGCTGTCCTCGTTATGTTTTTGTCAATCACTTTTTTGGAATTGTGCTGTATCCTCCACAGAGGGTCTTAGTTCTCCAAATGTTTGCACTTGCAAAATATCATCTTTGAGGCCTTTTTTCAGAGAATGGCTCTCTTTTTTGGATGATCATCAGATCTATGTTTCTTGGGGATTTCTATCCTCTTTCTCAGGTTTCTTCTGTAGCGGATTATTAGTCCGTTTCCAGCTCATATGCTGTTTCTATCTGGCTATGTATTCTGATCATTATATTCCTTATATAATATAATCACTTTTTCGTTCCTGAAAAAAAAAAGGAATGATGCCATACTGTGTACACGGAGGGAGATCCATGCAGTTCGTTTTTTCTAATTTTTTAGACTCTTTATAGAGTATCCAATTTGAATTCCATCCAACTCTGCAATTTTTATGCCGAATTTGATTGATGTTGACTTTGTTGAAGATTCCCTTTCAAGTTTACCGAACCTGAAACGATTTTTATTCTATTTATCTCGAAATTCGGCAAATTTCAACTTTTGACATTGAAGTTTGTCGAATCCGGTGACACAAGCTTTAGGAGCCTATTTAATGATACAGAAGCATCATCTAGAAATGGATACAGAAGCCTCCAAATGCAACTGCTAAGAGGTAAGAGATAAGGAAATTGAACTCTGTTAACAGACAATTTGACAAGCTTATCAAGATAATATCAAACGTGCAACTCAAGCACATTATTATAATTCTTCATTATATTTCTATTGTACTATGTTGCTTCTTTTTGGCAAAATGTCTTAATTCAAGGTAAAACTGATCAAAAAACTTTGTAGTTTCCTTAATTTTTTATATCCTCGGCATAGATTTCATCACATATAGAGATCTATCATCAAGACCTTGATCATAGCAAATGATATTTGGCCTGGAGATAAGGCATATTTGTAAAGGTATTACAGATTTGTTTCTTTAATCCTGGAAGCATGAAATGAAATAGGTATATTATATAATTGATCTACAAAGATAAGTCCAGAAATTAGGTAAATGATATTAGCCATAGCACCCACTTTGCAGCGACGCATACACAATCTAATTGAGCTACAAAATCGATACTAACACCACAGCAAGACAATTATCATAGACCTAAGAACTGTGTCGGATGTCTCCAACATGTCCATGTGATTAACCCTGATCCATACAAATACTCACATAAAAGAATCTTCAATTAACTTTTATTGTACACAAAAAGAGGATTCAAAACAGCAATTTTTTTTGAAGTTACTATTGCTCACTACAACACATCAAGGTGTCAACTTAATCACTTCAATAACCACTATAGTAAATAAAGTAAAATATTCTGTATGGGAGAATTGTAACAAAGTTTACTCCCGGGAGGTTAAAACAGATACATTCATTGAAACAAGAGCCTGTAAGAATGCATCTTATGATAAGAATTACTTCCACTTTTTGAATTTTCCAGACTTTCCATGTTTCCCAAACTTCCCATGCTTCCCATGCTTCCCATGCTTTCCATGCTTGCCATGCCCACCAAAACTTTCGTAACCACCAAAATTGCCATGCCCACCAGAACTTTCGTGACCACCAAAATTGCCGAGACCACCAAAATTGCCATGCCCAAACATACCTTGTGTCCCCGCGTTGCCATGTGGTTTGCCCAAACCATGTCCTAATTCGTGAACACCATAAGCTGCAGCTGCAGCTGCTGCACCTCCAGCAAGAACTTTCCCCATGCCATGCCCTGAGGACTGCCCTGAAAATGCCAAAATGACCACTTAGAAAGATCCGTTTTTTCTATTCCTAAAGCTGTTGACTTAAAGAAGAAAGAAAAGGGCATTTTAACTCCCTTTAAATATTTGTCTTCCTTCGAGGGAATCAGTGGTCATAGCAGGAAACCATAGAAAAGGGAATTTATCTGCTTATGAGTAGTTGCATTTTTTTAAGAAACATTGACAAGTTTCAAATCCAAAAAATACACATCTAGCACAGCACAGAAATATATTAGCACTTGCCACCCCAAAAATATATCAAAAGAGTTATTAATAAGATAGAGATCACCATAGGTATAAAGTGTTTGAAAATGAAGAACTTTTTCAAATGTTATTTAAGGGGAAAAAAATCAGTTCAATCATATCACACAGGATGACTGGCCTATGCTCGTCTTTCTCAAACATTCCAACAAGGGTTCTACGTACCATAGGAAAAAGAGCTTACCCACTAGGCAGTTTACAGTTAACTCAAAAGTTAAGAAATACCGCTAATTAGGGGTGCAGGTGATTGACCATTATGCCCTTCCATCTTCTTGACCTCATTGACAATCCTCCCGACTGTAAAAGACTAAAGTCGAATTCAGTGAAGATTTCTTGACAAAACATAAGATATTCAGTCTCCAATTTGGATGGGATCCTAATTATTTCATTACCCAGGATTTAGTACATTTTAAGGATCCATTTGTTAAGTAACAGCGACTTTTCACTTGATAAAAGGCAAGAATCCAGTTTGCATTCTGAATGACATCTTCTGTTTTGATTTCACGTATGAATGCAACTACCATCACATGCGTATCACAAGGGGATACACCGTGCTTCAGACTTTAGACTAATAGTTTAGTGTGCAGCATAGAGACTATAAAATCTTCCCCGTGACTTCATTATGGAATACACTGGGAATTCAATATTATTTCGGGTCATCTACTTATTGAAGAGCCCGTTTCACATCATCTATTATTATTGTATTTATACTCTGGCCTTGTATTTTTCTAAACTGAGATGTTGAATCACAAACAAAATCTTAAAAATTTGATATTAGTCTGATTAAATTTGATTCACAGTTCTGATTCTAATAAAAGAGGTCCTATGGACCATGCAGGTCTCAAAGAGCATTAAAGGATAAACACATAAACACTAACATGTGAGCAAGAGACTCATCAAGTTAGCCCCAAGGGTTAGCTCAATTGGTAGAGTCCCCGTTGTTAAAGCACCTCTGCTATTGAGAGGTCGGGTTCAATCCTCTCGACACTCTTGGGGTGAGGCTCCATGGTTGAGCCGGCAAGAAGTGATTCTTTCGGGTAGATCTACCTGGTAGAAATATTTTTCTAAACTGAGATGTTCAATCACAAAAACAAAATCTTAAAAACTTGATATTAGTCTGATTAAATTTGATTCACAATTCTGATTCTAAGAAAAAGGTCCTATGGACCATGCAGGTCTCAAAGAGCGTTAGAGGATAAACAAATAAACACTAGCATGTGAGCAACAGACTCATCAAGTTAGCCCAAGGGTTAGCTCAATTGGTAGAATCCCCGTTGTTAAAGCACCTCTGCTATTGAGAGGTCAGGTTCAATTCTCTCGACACTCTTGGGGTGAGGCTCCATGGTTGAACCGGTAGGAAGTGATTCTTTCGAGTAGATCTACCTGGTAGAAATATTTCCGTGGACGTAATAGTGATTAATCTCCAGGGACCATGAACCATGAACCACATAGTGAAAAAAAAAGACTCATCAAGTTGCCAGAGTGCATAGGTATGGGTGCAGTTACATCACTTATTGAAACAGGGGCAGTGGTACGCCAGAGTACACACATCATAGTTTATATATATGAAAAAAACACAACTGAAATTTATGTAAGTCAGCAACGAAATTTATGTAATTCGGCAATTAATCAAATTCATTTTCATTGGACATTCAAATCAATCAAGCAGTCACCAATTGACAATGGACATTCAACATTGAACAATGTTAAGAAAAGCTTGATCATTCTCATTGAAACTCTAGAATCCTAAACCAAGTACAATGAAAAATTGCCTAATGGCATTTCCAAAAATGAAACAGAAAATACAACATAGCTAATTCATCAAGGCCAGTCTTTTTGTGCATCCTCGTCATCAAAGTTGCCATACCTGACTCAGCACAAGACTTCTTCGGGCCAGAGGGTCAAAGTTGACTCTAGACTTGTCAAAAACTCGCGAGTCAACCCAGTAATAACTCAACATATTGAACAATACAAGAAATATAATTTTCAAGAAAAAATAATTCTGAAATGAACTTAAATTAAAAATGAGAGATTACACTGAACATAATGCAAAAGCAATAAATATAATTCAAAAATAACATATGCAAACACAGCAGAATATCATACAATTACAATCAATCATCATATCATCAAAACTCGAGATTCAAAATTGCCATGTAATGAATATAATTCAAAAATAACATGTGCAAACACATGGCAGAATATCATACAATTACAATCAATCATCATATCATCAAAACTCGAGATTCAAAATTGCCATGTAGCATGAACTATAGCATGAAACTGTGATTCATGAAGCAAATAAATAAAGGTTCTCAAACTTTCAAACTTTCCAACATCAAGAGTCAGGACTTAAATTAAAATCTAAAACAAATGACAAAATCTGAAAATACTGCATAAATGTAACAGCCTAAACCAAACCCAAATAATGGACCCATTAAGTTGAACCCTGTTTAATTACGAGGTGGCTAGTCTCATTACAAACACATGTTCCCTAGGCATTTTCTTGATTCTTCTTTGCTAAAGTTGAATTCCTGTGTTTTGGTCTCACAGTATGACAATGCTCAACTCAAGAAGCGTAGAAGAGGATGCACGGTTCTATTTCACAAACTACTGAAATGCCAAAGAGTTGTGAAGACCGTTGAGAACTGGAAAACACCAATTTCTACTCTTTCCTTGTGAGGGATCCAACGGATATGAGTCCATTACCGAACATCCTAAATTTGGGAATCCAAATTTAAGCTAATGAAAGCAAAATATAAGGTAAATTATTGAAAGTTAAATACAATACCAAAGGAGTCAGCAGGTTTTTCCTTCAGCCTAGCAAATGATAGATTAGGGTCTACAATCTTGGGCCCACCTTTTCTTTTTATTTTCATGCCTTTAAAAAATAAATGCGTTTTTATGGGGAACTTGTGCTGAAGTCCCTGTTTAAGAGGGTACACTTCCTGAAATTGGGTATGTCTGTCTATTCTTGTCAGGGCATACATGAATGGACACAGCAAGTGAGGGTACATACCCAATCCCCAGGGCCCAGGTACAGGATACACACACCAGTACCTGTACCCAGGTACCCTGGGTCTGGGTACACATGCCCCTGATACATAATGTTAGTTACATTCTGCTTTTCATGGTGTGCATATGATGTGACAGATTCTATTGCTAAGTATATTTTTAAATACATACCCTAACATTATGAACATAGAAATACAGTGGCATCAGATAAAAAGTACCAAGCCCGTTGAATAGTGTGAACACTATCATCCAGTTCGTTCTTTTGGCAAACTTTATTAAATGGATAGTTCTCTAAGTTAATTCACTTTGCAGGAGGAACCCAGGTATGGTTGGGTCTCACGTAGAAACAGACAGCTGCTGTCATATATATAGTTCTTTTCAATTGATCTCATTTTGGGACATTTTTCTCTAAAACACTTTTACATATTCTGTAAGTTACTTGAATCATGTAGATCTCTAAGCTTGTTTATATGTTATTTAAGTTTGCTTCACGTGGTTTTAGATAAAATAATAATCCTGTGGATCCCTCATAAAATCCTTTAACATTCCAGTGAAGTAGAAACACACTTCTCATGATTTCTTTATCAGAATAAAGCAGATACAATTTTTTAAACTTGAAAATCAAACATATAACTGACATACCTTGGGGAGGATGCCCTGAGGAGGGACCTGGAGGCGGATAGCCACCATATGGAGAAGGATAGGCTCCTGGCATAGGCCCATGTTGAGGGTAACCATGTGGTGCATTATGCTCTGATGGAGGATAACCACCCTGTGGAGGGTACCCATGTGGTGCATTATGCTCTGATGGAGGATAACCACCCTGTGGAGGGTACCCATGTGGTGCATTATGCTCTGATGGAGGATAACCACTCTGTGGAGGGTACCCTGCAGGAGGGTATCCCGAAGGGGGGTATCCAGCAGGGGGGTAACCTGCAGGGGGATATCCAGAAGGTGGGTAACCAGAAGGTGGGTATCCTGAAGATGAGTGACCATGTAAAATGTTTGAAAACAGTCCTTTGTCACCTTCCTCAGCCTCGTATCGTTGTTTGTTGCCTCCTCCCATTCTTCTGTTTTGTGAACAGAGAAAATAGTGGAAAAGAGTCAGAATCATGAAATAACTCCTAATGAAGTTCAATTTAAGCATTCAAACGTTTGATATATAGTTCATCTAGTAAGCTCCACCTATCAGTAGGAAATTCTCCAAATATTGCTTTGAAGCTAATGTCATAAAAAAAGAACAGATGATAAACTGATTATATGATTCACTTTGGTATAATCACTTAAACAAGCAGAATTTTTTGAATGTCAGGACCAACTTCCCAGCGACAAGATAAGATTCCAATGACCTGAAGAAATGTTGAAATCAGTATACACTGCAGCTATGCAAGGTAACAATATATCCAGAGATGCAACTTTTAGAAGCAGAACAGAGTTGGAGACCAAAATTATGCCTGATGCACTTCACAAATCTGAAATGTAGACAACCTGTCAAAAACAGTCAGCAAGTTAACCTTAATAGGACACCACCAATTCATTCAAAAGATACATTCAATGTTCTTTAATTCAACTCAATTATTTTCCTCGCATGTAATAGACTTCAACAAAATAGATACGATTACAAATCTCTCTCATTTCCAGAAGCGATATAAACAATAGATCACTCGATTTCCATTTGTTTGTGTTATGGAAGTTTGAAGTTCAAACATTAAGATTGCTTAAATGGAAAGTCTACATTTGTGCAGCCTCGGATGCAGGTCTCGGCCAAGCCAACCAAGCAAACATCTGACCAGGATCCATGTATGAAGACTGACTCAAGATACTATGCAAATATCTTGGCTCCTACCAGCCTTCCCATAGGATTCTGCTAGGTGAGATAAGGCAGCAGGTTAAACAGTACTGTTTTAGTTTTGAATATTATAACTCATAAAGTTGTAAATGATTTCCAAATAATGGTCAAGTAGATAGCAATGCAGCTTGCCTGATACATCTCTACTGCCACATTAAATACTTTTTAAGCAGTGACAACAAAAAATAGTTTGGTACATATCTTCAAATATAGGGCTATTAATTGGCATACATGTACATAACAAAATTCTCTCAAGGGAAGTCAAGGTTGTTGTATGGCAAAGATAAAGTCCAGTGACATAAATTCAGTTGTCTAATTGATGAAAATGTAGTGAATGCTGATCTATTAAATGTTTCAGTGTTCTTTTTTCTTCAGTGGGGTATTACATTGTGGAAATCCCATATGGATCCGACAAAGATCCATGGTGTATCCTTTCAGAAATGGATCCATGAAAGTACCCAAGACACATCCAATGAAGATTTGGATTGGATCCAATATATATCAGGGTGTATCCAATGAGCAGCTGGGTATGACCCACTAACATTGTTTTATATGATAAAATATCGGATTAGTTAAATATTCAAGCACATAACATAAGTCAACCATAATTCATTTTTAGTAAAAAATAATCTATAATAAACTCAAGAATCATATGTCAATAAATTCAACCTAAAGGTATCTTAATATTTACTTACAAATTCAGTTTGACCCCAATCAAAAACCTACTCACCACCTTTCAAGTCCTCATCTTGAATTTGATAGGCAAATCAAACACTTCATGGATTTCATTAATTTATAAAATTTCAACATTGTACCTAATATATTTGTTAATTGCATAGATAGTTGATTTATACTTCTAACCATTCACATTTGCAGTATTCCAAGATGCTTCAAGGAAGCAAATATTACATTTTCACTTTATCTCCAGCTTTAAGCTATCTGCCTGGCCTATAGACTCTGAATCTGGAAGGTCCCTATATCCTAGACTCAAGGGGGACAAATATTCCATTTTCACTTTATCTCTAGCTCTAAGATATCTTCCTGGCCTATAGACTCTAAACAATTAAGTCCAAAATGTCATCTTTGTCTCGTCAGTAATACAAAGCAGACTTCCACATCATGTGATTTATTGTTTTTGGCTTGTGGCAGTGACACTCTTCTTTTAGGACTCAAGTCCTCAGCCGGTTGGTAGGAGCATGTGGGATGTGATAAGACTAATTTCCATCTCCTTATGGAAACGATATTGTCATGCAACTTTTCAAGAGGCAAACAAATCATTCCCCGTGAACAAAGTTTCCACATTCATATCAGATTTGGCTATCCATAATTCAGCCAGAATAGCTATTTTTCAGAAGAAAAAAAAAAGGATATATATATATCCTTCCAATTTGAAAATATTCAACCAGAAAAAGAATTCATGGCAGTCTTTGTTGGACTGCGTTTTGGCCAAGTTAATGACTCTGTGACCAGACTAGGGTGCATGACGATCACAATCAAGCAGACTGCACCAGCCTTCATACAGTTAATACTTACTTGATAACCAAATTGCAAAATGTTATTTAAATGGTTCCATGATGTAATTACTGATATTCTGATAGCCTTATGATAGAATGACAAATGTTGTTGAAGCCAATCACAATGCTACAATGAGACTCTTATGTTTGTATGATTTCTCCAATGTCAATAAAGCATATCTTTGGTCACAGTGTTTTTCTATTTATGCATCATTATGTTTTCATGTGAAATGTATGTTTAATGTTCACATAATGAATCTCTGCATGTAAAATTTCCTTACTGCATCTCAAAATGAACCATGAAGTAACACAAGCCCCCCTGTTACCTCAAGTGAGTGCTGGTAATATGTCGGTCACTTTGAGAGAAAAGCTGGACTACATAATGTTGGCAATAAAGGGTCAAAATATAAGCTAACATTTGGCTCCACAGTTGGGTATCCTCTGCACACACCCACATTGATGAAGGTCGTGTATTAGGAGTTTGGAGATCCACATTACTAGACATGGGAGAATGGTGGAACATTGACTGTGATAGTTTTGCTCTTAACTCTTGTGACAATGTCGACATAACACCTCAAAAGTTGAAGATCAATTTTATCTATCATTCACTTTGGGGATCATTTTGGTAAATATTTCCAGCTTTGTTGCAACACTGGTTGAACAGATTTGCAACAAAAAGGCGTTGACTTTCCAAATTTCCAAAATAGCAGAACTTTCAGTGGACTGATGAATGTTGGATCAATTGAGCACAATGATCATTTGTACGCATGCAGTATATCAGTGGGTGCAAGGGTACAATCAATTATTGTATCATCGAATTTGCAATTGGAATTTATGCATCATATGATCTTGCACACGAGGGGTTTCTAGTAGGATATTGAAACTGTTTGTTAAGTAGATACCTGTGTCCATCAAAAGTTGCTAATCAAGCAGGGAGTTGGGAGAACCCTGTCAGAGATCAATCTACAGGGAGAGCACATATCAGAGCAATGCTTTATTGGGATGCAGAGAGAGGCAAGATTTTGTTAGAGGAAGGTGGGAGATCAGAGGAGATGAAGTCCCAGTAGAAGTCCCAGTAGAGACTAGAATCACGATAGTATTGAGTAGGAGTAAGATGGCAATGTGACATGAAGAGAATTGATTGCAAACATCAGACAGAAAAAAATTAGAGTTGACAGAAGATGAGAATATTACAGCCACTTGTGATAGGAGTGGTAGAATGTATGAGATATAGGTCACAAAGTTGTGCAATGGGACAGGGTTGGGGCAAGATGAAAAAATCGGTGGTTGTCTTGTAACTCACAGATGAATAAGTGCTAAAGCCAAATGTTGCACATAGATATGCAAAAGAAGGTTACCAAGTCCATTGATTTGGGTGGTATTGTATCCCTTAATAACCCAATGGATTTAAAAGACTATGAGCATAGCTTCAATGATGGCATCGACGAAGTTGAGGATAGGCCTGTGTAATTACACTTGAGCAGCAAACGGATGTCGTTGCACTAGAGATTATCTCCACCATCCTAATTATATATCTCCATTGACATCCATAGAGACCAATTAGACAATCAGCATAGATTGTTGATAGTGATCCCACCAGTGGTGTCACCCCCAACATTGCTCCCCTTACATAAAGAAACCAATAGTATTTGTTATCAGAAAAAATATAATTGACGAGTTAGAGGAAAGATTGAGTAGAGAAGTTATTTCAAGAGACAAACTTAGCAATTCGTTTGAAGAATTTGAGATTATGAATTTGGAGATAGATTGATTCAAGTTGATATAGTTGGTTTTATACAACAATTACAATAGTTAATCACGTCTTTACACTCAATCAAGGCAACTATTATTATCAATGGCACCATTAGTGACATATAACCCTTCCGTCATGATGTCACAATAAGACAGAACAACAAATGTTGATAAGAAATTGCCTAGTTGTGAAACCATATGGATGGCCTGAAGCATAACAAATAAAGCTCGAATGTTGGCCAGATTTCCAGCTACTTTATGCAACCTCAGCATAGCATAGAGTGGCATATGACAATACAGCAATTATAGTGACAACCACACTTAAGAATGCAACATTTGAGACAAAAATTGTGTATCGACAATTTGAACAACAATATATTGTAGATAACCAAATTGAACAAAAACTTGGAGAATATTTTCAAGATATTTTGTAAAAAATCCATTTTCAAATTCCTGACATTTAACATAATGTTTATTTGTAGGTTGCAGTTAGGACTAAAAGAAGCGTTACTTTAGCATAAATTAGTGGATAATAACAATGAGTTGTCAATGGTCTTAAGGGTAAGGCTACTGCAAATTTGCCAGATGCAACATCAATGACCCAATCAGCTTGTGGGCGGGATCAGGATGGCATCCCTTACAAAGCAATTGAAAGCGATGGAATCAAACCCCACGAAGACAAGAAGTATAGTGTATGAAATGGAATACAAGAGGATACTATAAAAATTAATAATCAGAAGTTGCAGGTATGGTTTTTGTTTGATTGATACCAAGGGAATCTACGACAGTGAATGTGATCTATGGGGTTTGCAACACACATGGTAAGCATCCTACCCATTTGTGGCCATTGTTGCAACATTATTAAAAGACTATTATATCCACATAGTGTGTGTTCTATGCTTTCCATACCACAATATACACCGTGCAATAAAACATGTCCACTTGGGCTTGCATGTCACATGTCCCCATGTCAAACATGTGAGGTCCCAAGTGTAAGTTGGACACATGAAATGAAATATGTCCTCTATGACTTCACGAACCATATATGCAATGTGGAATTGGACATGTCCCTTTGGGCTTGCATGCTGCATTTCCATGTCTAGAATTGGAGATATTTGGGACCAAAACATACTACTCGATTTTGCAAGCCGTGTGTCCCCATGTAAACACATGAACATGCACTATCTAAGAGTTGAACGCATGTTAAGACACTCTTGGGCTTGCATGTCACATGTCCCCATCTCAAAAGTGAGCATGCATTATCCAAGTGACAAGCAAACATGGGACATAAGTCCCACGCATGTCCAACACTTGGGTGTCACATGTCTAACACTCAAACCTCGCCTCTCCCAAAGTGTTTGACACGTGGGATGCCAAAATATGTGTCTCAACATGTCCAAAAATGCATCTCAATGTGTATTTCATTTAGTTTTTATTACCCCCTCAGAATTTTTCTCCTATGATCCTGATACAAATGGCAGTTCCAAATATGACACCCATAGTTCTCCACAAACAATTGATGATGCTTCCCACATTATTGCTCAACTCAATCACACTTCATGGTCATGGTGCTCTACATACATGAGGTATATATTTTCATTGCTCCATATCAAGTATTAATGCCTTATGTATTTGACATGATGCTAGTGACCATCAATTGAGCCGGATAATGGATCATGATGCTCTAAATTTGTGCCCTTCACCTTGTTTCACTTGGTGGTCATCACCATCTTCTAGATAATGTTCACTTGGGTTGAGCCATACTACTAGGGGGGCTTGGAAAGGTATAGCTTACCCATATCCCATCCATACTTAACACTTTCCAACTCTCCTAATTTCCATGGTCCCCTTCATGATTGGTTGTCATATGTCACAAAAAGGTTCATGCTTCCTATTCTCATGAGAAGGATTTGTAAGCTTGAGGTTGATGCAGCTAGTATTTAATAAAAAAGGAAAGAGCAAAATATAAAATTCAAAATGCAAATGAAAATTGAAGGGATATAAATGATAAGTCAAAAGCCAAAGCAAGCTTGAGCTATGGCTCCTCACTATGAAGCCATTACTCCAAGTCCTATGCAATGAAATGCATATCTAAAAGGACTAAATGAAAAACAAAGAAAAAGACAAGCAAAGGGGTAGTAAGACATAATGTCAAGGAAAGGGTATCTCAATGCATAAGTGCCCCATCAACAAATGCACTCGTGGATGAATATCTAAAACAACTTAACATAATTATGCAATACAGTTCATGAAGTTATCTTCCCAAAACCATATTGTCTATCACAAAAACTACTCCTTGATGTTTTTTATTGGGAAATACTTCTCTTCTTAGGTACTAGCACATCTAATAGGGGCTAATGATGACCCTCCCATACCAAAACTGGGTAACTTGTATGAATTCTATCAATTATTATGAAGCTTGACAATGATGCTTAATGTGATCTACCTAGTGGCGTGTACATTTGACATGACTCACTTTTTATGTTGCATTGGGCTTGTGTACATGCCTCCAGATTGATGACTATATTGGGTCACTTGACCCCTCTCTTTGGACGATATACCTTGCATGACTATGACTTGTCCTTTGGAAGATGTTGAGGGGCTATTTGCACACTTGAAGGTGGTTGTTCCACCTTTTAGGAGAGGTCATTCCACCTTTTCAAGAGGATGTTGGGATTCTTGATGACATGACACCCTTGTGGAGAGGACGTAACACCTTCTTGATGAGACGTTGCACCCTTTGGAGGGAACATTTCATTTTGGAGCACCCTTACACACCACTTTTGAGTAAGTCATCCACTCTTGGATATCAAACATACCACACATGTAACTTTTATCATGCATTTATGGAGGATGACTTGACATTAGAGCATTTTTACTTCATTTTGGGAGCACCATTGGGGTCTTTTTGACTCATAAACTCTTGTATCGGATATATTATGTATTGTGACCTTATCTCCAAGGCTTGTAAAGAGATAAATGCATATTTTATTTTCTTAGGGCCTTCACTAGGAAAATATTATTATTTTAAATGGAAGGGCACTACATCTCTCATATAAATAAGAGAAGCACTTACCATTTGTAACTCATTTTTAGCACTGGTGGACAACTTCTTGTCTACTTTTACTTCTTTTCTTCTATATTTGCTATGGATGGATAGCCTAAGTGACTTGTTGAGGAGATGTTTCATGGATGACTTTATACTTTGTGGATGCTCATGACTAGGTTTTGAGAATGCAAATGATTTCTTGAGTAACTTAGGAAGGAAAAAGGGGCTGAAATGTTTTGTTGGCATAGCGTGGGGGCCCACCCACATGAGGAAATACGCACCACCTTAGAGGGAAGTTCGAATGACTAAGGAGGGAAAGTCGAATTGCTAGTTGGAGGGGGCCCACATGGGAAAAGAGGCCCACAAATTATAAATAGAGGAGGCTCAGCCTCATTTGGCAACTTTTTGACATATTGAACTCAACCTTAGTTGCTCGAGCTACTTAACTTGGTCACCCGTTGTTTAGCACAAGTTCTCCAAGCAAAGAACTCGCCCTCTCTTCGGTGGACCACGAGTGCCACCCTAGTGAGGTTTCTTTCTATCATTCCAAGAGATTGCAGGTGGATATTCAAAGCCCCCAACTAAGCCATCATTCAGTCAGTGCGTACTCCAAAAGGACGCAATAGTGGAATACACAGTAGATAATTCAGTGGCCTTCCAGGGAGTAATTACCGGAGGGGTTTTGGAGAAGGAAGTACAGGGGAAGTCTAGCCTTTCGGAGGATTTTACAAGCTGGAGATTTCTGTTTGGGAGCAATGTGATTGCCAGCACTCAGGACAAGCACAGGGATTCATCACTAGGCACACGTGGGGAATTCGTGGGTTAGTTGTGGAGCGAGTATTTGCCGAGAGAAATAAGGGAAAGTTCGGGGAAGATTATCTCAACCATTTTGGTGTGTTTTGGGGGGCTTATTCTGGAGTTACAGGCAAGTCGTACACTACAACAATTGTAGGAAGGCGTCGCTCTTGGGAGGCTGAATTTCCAAGGTCAAAACCAGGCAAACCCTTTCTGGGTTTTGGTGGGTTTTGGTCGAGGAGCTTGGGGCTAATTTTGCAGAATTTTTTGGGCAGATCTGAGGGTGTCCATAGGGGTCCCAACTCAACCAGCAGCTAGAGGAGCTAGGGGGAATTTGGGCCAAAATTCCGAGGTCAACATCTGACCAATTCCTTTGTGGGTTATTCTGGGTATTTGGTGGAGAGACCTGAGTTAATTTCCCAAATTTTTTGAGCACCAAAGGTGGGGTTTCCAGCAGCATCTTAGCAGCAAACAACACATTTTCACCAGGCAGCACAGAGCATCATTGCAGCAGTGATTTGTGCCATCTGAGCTTGAGATATTACCACTTGGGCTTGATCACGCTTGCCATTGAGGCAAGCCCAAGTGAACCACTTCCACATTATTGTACTTTTCTCCCAAATTATAATAAAATGGCTCAATTATTGTTTATTCCTGGACTTTTTTTGGGTGTGCACTGAATGTTTCAATTTTATGGTGTTGTTTTTATTGTTTGCTTTGCATAGCACTATTTTTCCTAGTTTGGAACATTACAGTGCTATCATAACACGATCTTGGCCCAGCTGTGGGTAACCAGTAAGATCATGGGAGATTTGGGCATGTATTCACAGTGACGAGTTACACCATACACCACCCATGGCTCAAGGGAGATTCAGTATGCAGGAATTATGGGGTGGAATTCGCTAGAACGATGAGAGGTTGGCTCAATTGAGGAAGGTGTCAGACCAAATCCATCCTTGTCCTTACAGCAGAGACACTAGAGGTGCACAAGTCATGGGAGTACAACCATCTACACCATGTGGGGAAAGCCGACAAAATCTGGGCACCGAATCTCCTGAAAAGGAGCAAGCAAGACAGGCACAGTTAGAGGGTGAGACTAGGGGGCGCTTTTGTTGGTGGGGTGGAGACCTGGCTTTAGATATCAGGAGCTTAAGGAGGAGGTTAAGCATGATGTTGAGAGCCCACGAGATGGTGAGGAGCACATCGATCTACCTGGTGTGGCACAGGAGTCACCATTATTCGAGACCTCTTTGACAGCCCCAGTTGACACCTTGGTGGAGAGGACAAAGCCTACACACACAGAGCCATTTGTTGAGGAGGAGCCACCCCTAAATCAAATATCGATAGTTGTTGAGGTATCCAGAGTTGTGACTGAGTCTGCAGGTGATAGATACCCATGGTAGTTTCATCATTTCCAGGTCGGCCTTCTAACATTGTGAGAGAAGATCACCACAATACGAGAGGACATTCTATAGCAAAACGACGAGCTGGAGGGCATGAGAGTGGTTTGTGCTGAGTCAGCGACCAAACTGACTCGCGTTGGGGAACAGTTGGATTCCCTAATGGTACCACTTGAGTGCACTTTAGAGCATCAGAGCAACCCTCTTCAGAGATACATAGATGGGGCTTGTAGCGTCAGTAGTTTGCCTCTGCACCTTGGAGGGAGAGAGGCAAAGCCACTTCAACATATTTTATGTGTTGACCAGGCCGATGAGATGAGGCGACATGAGTGGTGCAATGTGCAGCATTCGTCGGATGGAGGACTTGTCCTATGTATGAGAGTTCGTATATTCAATCCCTCTCTTGGGGTTGGATGGTGAGAGATTTTGAGTTGGTACGTAGTGCAGTGGGCTATGCAAATGGTAGTGGATCGACATGAATCTCAACAAGAGCTTTCATGCATTGGGGATACTGGAAGCCCAGACTGGCATTGGGATCCAGGCGGGACTACTTATCGTTCCCCGAATATACCGGTTCACTGTGACCGTGGTGGTGTAGTTGGCCTAGCGATTGAGCACACATTCACTAGGGGAGTTTTGGCCAGTACCAACAACCAACCAGTTTGTGGGCAGGCTCCTTCGATTGTCTTGGTATGACAATTGTGCATGGGATCACACGACGATCATCATACTCTGGCAGGAGTTTGTCAAAGGTGGTGGCACCGATAGGCCACCAGACAGTGCCTTGTATGGAGTTGGGGACTCCTCACGCTTGTGTAGGGCACGGAGGACACAAAGGAGCAGAGTAGTGGTGGCATCACTACTAGTACCAAGAGAGATTCACTTCTTGGGCCCCTCAGGGAGGATTTGGAGGGGAGGTCCCCCCATCGGAGAGCATGGTGACGCGACGATGGAGGTAATGATATGGGTTGGATGTGGGCCGACGCATATGGACACAAATTTAGGCCATTTCATTCAAGGATGGGTAGGAGCATCCAGTGTGGAGCGATGGTTTGCAAATGGGCGTGGAGACGCATGGGGGTGTGCCGTAGTATGTTGGACTGCGCTATGGAGCGGGAGTGCCTCACATCACATTGAGTATGTGCGGGAAGTGACAGGTGTAGTGACACAGACAGGACACGGGACAGTACAGGATGGCATAGTTGTAGCTGAGGGTATCCAGGGGTGTACAGGGGTAGGTCACAGTGTACAGTGGCATGTCCAGGAGTACTAGGATGATCAGTGGTATGCAAGGGCGTATGGTGTTGCACAGTGAGGTCTTGGTGTGTTGCCTCTAGGGAGACCCATGGACAGAGACATCGGGCATACCTTTAGGTGTAGTTCACCCAAGATCGACGGGGACACAAATGAGCCATACTTGATGGTGTCCGCGGGGACTCACACACCTGACCTCTTCTACATCCCTCACGGGTACAGTCGATTTTGCTGTTGACTTTTTGCACTTGGGCATGAGCAGCAGGGGATGAGGAGCTCACCCGAGATATTTGGATGACACTCAGCGCACTAAGGGAGAGACTTCTCAGCAGTGGGATTAGGTTGGTGCATCAGTTGACAGCCACAGGTTGGGGGATGAGGTGATCATTTCCAGGGGTGGCATATCGTTCATCATCGAGCCTTTATCTGGGGAGCTAGTCACGAGGGAGACATGAGTCACTCTTTCCTCAGGGCATGTGGGGCCATGCATGAGCAGAGGATACCAGGTACGGCTGAGGGAGTTTCCCAGTATGTGTCCGGGCTCCAAACATTATATTGACACATTATCGAGAGGGCGAATGGCAGACCCAAGGGAGATGGTTGGCAGGGACAGGAGGGATCCGCATACCCTAAGTCGATTACAAGTATCGGATACCCATCTATTGGTTGCATTCAGGGGGTAGCTATTTAGCACACGTGGCTTCTAGTAATCAACAGTACTACACAGTGGCAGGTACAGGACAGATTAGCATGCATCAGATTAGCCCACGATATATGGAGCCTATATATTGATCACATGAAGGGACTGGAGATGAGGCATGGATGGATTCCTGTAGTTGTCAAAGCTATGTTGCAGCAGGCCCAACTAAGGGATGCAGGGATTCAATTGATTGATAGATCACTCTATCTCGTGATGGTCAGAGTCATCGCAGAGAGTGGTCTAGTTCACTCTCGGGTTCGCACATGGGGGTACATAGTGGCCTTCATCGGATGATGAGGCAGGCTTTCTGTATGGCTGCACCGGCTTGGAGTTAGATTTAGATGGGCATACTTTGGCTTCATGGAGATGTCTGGGCAAGATGTGTCTTGCCTCTATCAGTATTCCACTATCGAGTTCCAAGGGAGGAGGATGCAGTGTATGCACGATGGGCAATCAGCTAGAGCCAAAGTGGTGCAACGACAACATGGTGGCAACCTTCTATGGCTAGCACGGGACCCAAAAATCACAATACTAGACAACTCAGCGACCATTAGGGGTGAGTCGGCTGCAACAGGGGGAGGTCACTCAGGTCTTCCTTTGGGCTTTAGCGAGTCACCGATGGCGTGGGGGACTTCTAGTATTTATACCAAATAGGATAGTGAGTGAAGCGAGGGGAGCTTCAGGTGGGACAAGATGGATTGGGACGCTGGTATTGAGGGATTCTTTCATGTCAGGACAATGCAGGGACCTAGGATGACTCAACGGCACGTTTGGGACCTCGTTATTACTGATGGTGATCAGCAAACAAAGGAGTCGCTTGTTCAGGCATTGCTGGAGGACGAGCGATTTTTGGTGCATTGGAGGAACTTGACGGATGAGGATGCCACCTGGGAGGGTGAATACATACATGAGCATCCAATGCTAAAGTTGCTTGGGGACAAGCAACATTTGGGAGGGTAGGATTGTATATCCCTTTCGAAATTCAATTCTTACAGGTTTATTTATTCTAAAATTTTGACAATTTTGGAGGCCATGGGACCCATGTGATTTTTGGAAAGATTTAGGAAGGAAAAAGGGGCTGAAATGTTTTGTTGGCATAGCGTGGGGGCCACCCACATGAGGAAATACGCACCACCTTAGAGGGAAGTTCGAATGAATAAAGAGGGAAAGTCAAATTGCTAGTTGGAGGGGGCCCACATGGGAAAAGAGGCCCACGAATTATAAATAGAGGAGGGTCAGCCACATTGGCAGCTTTTTGACATATTGAACTCAACCTTAGTTGCTCGAGCTGCTTAGTCGGGTCACCTGTTGTTTAGCACGATTTCTCCAAGCAAAGAACTCAACTCTCTTCAGTGTGTTGGTTTCCAGTAGCATCAGATGTGATCTAAGTCTCAAATTTTGCAAAGAGGCTTAGGTGCATGTATTCTGAAGAACCCAAAAAGCGTTTTGGGAAATTCCACCCAAAAACAGTTGTATTAAAATGATTAATTATTTTTAAAAGGACCGTAAGTCTAAACTTAGGAAAATAAAATAATTAAAGGGTATTAATATACACTATGAGTGTAACTTCTAGAAGAAGACAAGGATCAAGCAGAAATTATCTTAGCCATTGTTTAGCTTCTAATCTGGGCCATTGAATGTCAACAAGGAGATTATTTAAGGAGGCTTGAGGGTCATTTGGAAACACACAATGAGAGAGATCAAGAAAATCGAATTTCTAAGAGAAGGCAGCGCAACAGTTGGTAGAGGAGTGAACGAAGAGATCTCTTACAGTGAGGGGCAATGAGTATCCGGAGGAAGGAAGTTTTCCTGGGACGTAGAGTACGAGGCAGAGAGGGCAGGACAACGTCCAAAGAGAGGGAGGCGTTGGCCCACGCAGAGCTGACACAGTGGTAGCACAAAGCCTTGAGGGGGGTCGAATTCCTGTTGAGGAAATCGAGTTTCAGAAGCCGGGAGCCAAGGTGTGAGACCGAGAGGTAGAGATTCGGATTTTCCAGCCCGCTGAGGGTCCGAAGAAGGAGCAGCGTGATACCCAACAGGGGTGACGCAAGGACTGCATGATGCTTATGCAGTTCTGTGCAAAGGGTACACAGAGGCTCTAGTTCAGCGTGATCAAACTCAGATTCTCCCAATGACAAGGTGAGAGCACTTCACCATTCGTTTTGTCTAGTTTCTCTCTGTATCGGATTGTTAGCTGAGCATCCAAGAATTGTATTCAGATTTACCACTGCATAATAATAAAACCCTCAGATCTGTTGCACCGGTTTTCCCACATTGGGTTTTTCCAAGGACATTTGTCCAAAAATAACGGTGTTATTGTGTTGTATTTTCTTTCTTGCTCAGTCTCTTGTTTCCGCATATAAATTAATTAAGTGAAAGCTACAGTGTATGTATTTCAATATTTGTCGTAGGAAACTACAAATAACTTATTCATGTAAATCTAACAAGTAGGAAAAATATTGTCAGTTGCTGCAGTAGGGATTCTGGTTTAGGAATTTTCACACGATGGACCACGAGTGCCACCCTAGTGAGGTTTATTTCTATCATTCCAGGAGATTGCAAGTGCATATTTAGAGCCCCCAACTCAGCCATCATTCAGTCAGTGTGTACTCCAAAAGGTCGCAGTAGTGGAATACGCAGTAGATAATTCAGTGTCCTTCAAGGGAGCAATTGCCAAAGGAGTTTTGGAGAAGGAAATACAGGGGAAGACTAGCCTTTAGGAGGATTTTGGGAGCTAGAGATTTCTGTTAGGGAACAACGTGATTGCCAGCACTCAAGACCAGCGCAGGGATTCACCACTAGGCACACGTGGGGAATTCGTGGGTCAGTTGTGGGGCGAGTATTTCCCAAGAGAGATAAGGGGAAGTTCGAG
Source organism: Pinus tabuliformis (assembly GCA_031772625.1). Taxonomy (NCBI): domain Eukaryota; kingdom Viridiplantae; phylum Streptophyta; class Pinopsida; order Pinales; family Pinaceae; genus Pinus; species Pinus tabuliformis. The sequence continues at coordinate 137,855,115 of CM062811.1, read as the reverse complement.
GAAGATTATCTCAAACATTTTGGTGTGTTTTTGAGGGCTTATTCTGGAGTTACAGGCAGGTCGTACACTTCAACAATTGGAGGAGGGCATGGCTCTTGGGAGGCCAAATTTCCGGGGTCAAAACCAAGCCAAACCCTTTCTAGGTTTTGGTGGGTTTTGGTTGAGGAGATTGGGGCTAATTTTGCAGAATTTTTTGGGCAGATCTGAGGGGTCCCAACTCAGCTAGCAACTAGAGGAGCTAGGGGGAATTTGAGCCAAAATTTTGAGGTCAACATTTGGCCAATTCCTTCGTGGGTTATTCTGGACATTTGGTGGATATCCCCAGGTTAATTTTCTGAAGTTTCTAAGCACCAAAGGTGGGGTTTCGAGCAGCATCTTCACAGTAGACAACACAGCTTCACCAGGGCAGCACAGGGCATCATTGCAGCAGTGCTTTGTGCCATCTGGGCTTGACATATTAGCACCTGGGCTTGATCATACTTGCAATTGAGGCAAGCCCAAGTGCACCACTTCCACATTATTGTACTTTTCTCCCAGATTATAATAAAATGGCTCAATTGTTGGTATTCCTAGACTTTTTATGGGTGTGCACTGAATGTTTCAATTTTATGGTGTTGTTTTTATTGTTTTCTTTGCATAGCACTATTTTTTTGGAACATTACAGGATAGTTATAAGTGTAATTGCACGTCTCTAGCAGTGTCGGTGCATTCTCCTCATATAGTGCTTGGAAAAATCCCTGGGAAGATTACTAGTGGAGTTTCTTCCCTTGAAATGTATTGAAGTTTGTAAGGTACTATGTGGATCTTCTAGGGTTTAGATTGTAGAAAATCCATGAAAATCTGCAACTGCTCTAATGAACAATCTGAAAGCTAGTTTCTTTTCATTAGGACACAAATTTTCTCTACTTATTTGCAGCGGAATAGGAACATAAATAAACACAGTCACTCAATAATCAAGACACAAAAATTTCTAGGGAACCCAACTGGGAAAACCCTTTGCTTGTTTGAGAATTTTATTAATAGAAGAATGAGCAATAGATCTCTTACAATACAATATTGTCTCAACAGAAAACACAATGGTTCTCCCTACCTAAACTAGGCTTGAAACACCAGCAAGTAGCCTAATCCTACCTCCCTATTTTTATACGCATAGGCTGCCCTATTATTTAGGGGATTCTCCCTAAATCCTTGCACAAATCCCAAGGAAAATTCCTCCTCAAATCTGCACATAAGATTCTCTTGCACACTCTTCTTCTCACAAGCTCACACACAAACATGTGCTCTCTATTGCTTTGTCTCACCAACTCATGCTCACAAAACAATGATGTACAATGGTGCCTTCATCCTCCTTATAAGCAATTCGCATAGGCTAATTTGGCAAGTTGTATTTTAGGAAGTTGACTTGTAATTGATGAGTTAACTGAGTCAAACTGACTCTTGTAACTCGTCTAGTCTCAATTTAGAACTGAGACGCAATCACTCATCCTTGGCAAGTTGTATTTTAGGAAGTTGACTTGTGATTGATGAGTTAACTGAGTCAAACTGACTCTTGTAACTCGTCTATTCTCAATTTAGAACAGAGACACAATCACTCATCCTTTTCCCAAATCTAACTCGCACTAGAAGACAACAAACTGAGCCTTCCACTCCTGCATATTAGTCAAATTGCTTCATGAATTGTCCTAATATATAGGAATTTGTCCTAAATTTTAGGAACCCATGCATACTAAGAAAAATTGCTTCTTGGTCTCTTTGACTAAGGCACAAGCCAAAGAAGGACCTTTCTCACTACTATTTTCAGCATTCCCTCTCAGCAAGGAAGGTTCTTCTAGAAGAACCTCGTCCACCTGGATCTGTCTCCAACACTACCACGTTCTTCGTTGATGTAGTTTCTCCCTTTGAACCAAAAGACTTCCCTAATTTCCTTTATGGAACCTAGTCTAAGACCTGTTCTTTCCCACCATGTTCTGAGTCCACCACTTCCTTTGAACTAGAAGACTTCCCTAATTTCCTCTATGGAACCTAGTCTAAAACCTGTTCTTTCCCACCATGTTCTGTGAGTCCACCACTTTAGTCATTAAATTCCATGTACCCTTTGTACCTCTGTGGCCGCTTCCTCTAGCTGGAAGTGATACTAGAAGAATCAACTCTCTTCTTATCTCCCTTAACCAAATCCTCTGCCCACTTGGCTCGAACTCTCCCTATACTGGGAGTCTCTAACTGAGTGGCTGCCTCCACTCGCCCTGGGCTATGCTCCTCATCATCTTGTTGGTTAGCCCAACTGCCAACTAGCTTAGACTCAAACTGAGACACTGGTTGGGGCTCCATCTCAAGAGATCTATCATGCTCTCGCTCAACCACCACTTCTCTACTCTGAGCTCTCCCTGCCTTGTTGCTCAAGGTTGCACCTGTCTCTACCTGCAACTTGTAGAGATTCTTCACCCTCACACCTATCTACTTCTTACATCCAAAAGCTAAGTGTTGGAGGTACACCTTACCTCTGCTAAAGATGATATCATATCCCTTGTCCTCAAGGGTAGCTACCGAAACAAGATTCTGCCTCAATCCTGGAACATAGAGAACATCTCTGAGATGAAGAGGATTACCTGACTCCCTCTGAAAACTGATAGTACCAACTCCTCTAGCTGCATACTGACCATCATCTCCTAGCTCAATCTAAAATTACATGTCCTTCTCCTTCAGGTGGCTGAAACTCTTCTTGTTTCCGATCATATGGAAGGATGCTTCTGAATCAATATACCATATATTGTTATCTGTTGAGCTTGCCATGCAAGCAATCAATGAGAAATCTTTCTCAAACTGGGTAGAAAATGCATCTACCTCCGCTGATGCAACTATATGATCCTTACTAGACTCCTTCCACTTAGGACACTTAGTGGCATAATGTCTTCTTTCCCTTCTGATTGGACTCAACTTCTCCTTGGCCCTTCTTACCCTTGCCCTTCTTGCCTACCGGGGCAATATTCTCCTCGTCCACTGTCATAATTGATCTACCATCTCTAGTCCCTCTCTGGATCTCTTCCTGAATGCAATCAGTCCAAAACCTTTCCCAATTGGGAAAACTCTCCCTACCACTGACAGCATCCTAGAAACCCTGCCAAGTTTGGTGAATTCCAAGTAAGGCAAAACTCACAAGGTCATGATTAAATACAATCACGCCCACACCACCCAGTTCATCTCGTACCTGAGTGAACCTTGACAAATATGTGACGATGGGCTCATCCTTGCTCATCCAGATACTCCTCAACTTCTCCTTAAGAGCAAGCTTCCTAGTATCATTGGTACTCTAATATAGTTCTAAAATAGTTTGAACATCTCAAAAGTTGTCTTCTTCTCATGGATATGAGGAACTATATGATCTCTGACCCCTTCTAGAATAATCCTCCTTGCCTTGATATCATTCTTAGTATGTTGGGTCCACTGTTAGGGATCTTGTGGTGGTGGTATAGCCCGTTTCACAAATTCTCCGACTCCATTATCCTTCAAAACTATCATGAACCTCCCCTTCCATAGAAAGAAATTCAACGCTCCCCCTAAACAGTGATATGCTCTCAATCCTTAGTACGTCATCTTGCTTCCCCAGAAAGCTCTCCAACACATGCCCACTAACAGCCTTGTAATCCTTCACAAGAAGTTGTACTTAGGGCTCAAATAAGGCAACTTTTAATAGCCCTCCAACTTACACTCAAGCTTCCCACCAAATCTATCCAATCTGAACACCACCACTTAGCAATTACATCAACACAGAAGACACATACATACCTCAAAAAGATGACTTCTTTTTGCCTTCTCCTTCTCAGCCCTATGCATAAACTCCTGTGAATTTAGGCCCTGATTAGGGCTTGATGACAATCCACATCAACCCTCCAATTTTGGCCCAAAAGCTCCTCAGAAAACTACGTTATACCTTCTCCACTAAGCATTCCTTTCTGTGCTAACACAAACCACCCTGATATTATTGTTCCAGCACTTTGAGACCTTAGACCAGCCTCAACCTAGGGCTCGGCCCTACCTGTAATATCACAGAGATACTCGGCCTGTTGTACAGAGAAATAGCAACCAAAAACTATGCACCAAAACAACCCAGATCTGCTCCTCTTCAAGGTTGCGGCTACCACAGGTGCTTCTCCAATGATGAATTGCTCTTGTGATGAATGAATCACATTGTTTTGGTCTTTATTTTGTTCCCTACTCTGATACCATGAAGAAAATCCACGAAAATCTGCAACTGATCTAATGAAAAATCTGAAAGCTAGTTTCTGTTCATTAAGACATACTTTCTCTACTTATTTGCAGCGGAACAAGGATAGAAATAAACACAGTCACTCAATAATCAAGACAAAAATTTTTAGGGAACCCAACTGGGAAAACCATTTGCTTGTTTGAGAATTTTATTGATAGAAGAATGAGCAATTGGTCTCTTACAATATGTTATTGTCTCAACAGAAAACATAATGGTTCTCCCTGCCTGAACTAGGCTTGAAACAACTACAAGTAGCCTGACCTTGCCTCCCTAATTTTATGCGGATAGGCTGCCCTATTATTTAGGGGATTCTCCCTAAATCCTTTCACAAATCCTAAGCAAAATTCCTCCTCAGATCCGCACACAAGCTTCTCTTGCATGCTCTTCTTCTCACAAGCTCACACACACAAACATGTGCTCTCTATTGCTTTGTCTCATCAACTTTTGCTCACACAACAACTTGTGCCTTTGTCCTCCTTATAAGGAATTCGCATAGGCTAAATCTAGCAAAGTCGACTTGTGATTCATGAATTAATTGAGTCAAATTGACCCTTGTAACTCATCTAGTCTCAATTTAGAACCGAGACTCAATCACTCGTCCTTTTCCGAAATCTAACCCACACTAGAGGACAACAAACTGAGTCTTCCACTCCTGCATATTAGTCAAACTGCTTCATGTATTGTCCTAATTTATAGGAATTCGTCCTAAATTTTAGGAACTCGTGCATGCTAAGGAAAATTGCTTCCTGGTCTTCTTTAACTAAGGCACAAGTCAAAGAAGGGCCTTTCTTGCTACTATTTTCACATATATCACCCTAGATCTACTCACATCCTCTCAAGGGAGTTCTTAGCTAACCCCATGTGCCCCAAAAAAGCATTAGGCACTAGTCTTCTCCCATCTAGTCAATCTAAAACTCAAAATTCTACCTTTCATTTCTTGTTTTAGGGTAAAATCTAGGGTTTTATAACAGCTTACATTAACTTCCAGCCATAGAAAACCCTAAACATCTTGGTAATTGTGCATATATTTGACCAAAAAATCATCTTAATAATAATTTGACTTGTTGATTTTTATCATAGCCTTTTTAGGGCTGGACGTCTTGATATCTTTGGCTGTTATATGCTATTTAATTTTTAGAATTTGCTAGTTAGACAAACCCTAGTTTTATCTAATATTTTAGCACTAATTTCTAATTGTTTATAACTTGTTTCAAGGGGTAGTATATTGTTGTTGTAGCTTGTGTTGCTGCTGTAATTTCATATCTTTTATTCAAGTTTTGCAACAGCATTGAGTAATTTTCAGATTTGTAGTGTTTAAGGATAATTTTGCATTGAATAATAATTTGATTAACTCCCTAAATCAGCCTTAACATAAAATCCAAATCTGGAATTTACCTTGAGTAACCACCTTATCTTTGACTTGCTTGATACATCTCTTTGGTGGCGATTTGGGCAGACACTTAGGAGACCTTAGACTTGATTTTGTCTTGCCTTAGGAGTCCTAATTCCTACTAGCAAAGCCAACCTCATGTTGGATCCATCCTACACTAAAACCTGGGAAGTTGTTGCCCATGTGAGGGTGGCAACACTTCCACTGTTGCACTAGTCTAAGCACCTTGTGAAGGCTTTGCACTAAGGTGCTAGATTTTGAGATAACAGTTCTATAAGTTCAACAAAATTAGCTCTTGGGTTTGCATGTTGCTTGTCCCCAAGTTGGACACATGAACATGCACTATTCGAGTGTTCAACATGTGTGAGACACCCTCGGGCTTGCATGTCCTGTGTCCCCATGTCAAACATGAGCATGAACTATCCTAGTAACAAGCACACATGGGACATGTGTCACACATGTACGACCCATGGAACTTGTATGTCTGATGCTCAAAACTCACATTTCCCAACATGTTGGACAATGGAATGCCACAAAATGTGTCTCAACTTGTTAATATATGTATCCAAATGTAGTTATATTTTCATGTATCCAAAGTGTTTCATGTAGTTATATTTTCTAAATAAAGAAAAATAGATCTTTATCTCTTTATTATATTTCTATAACTTTAATATATATGGCCATGCTCATATTGAATTCTGAAAAAGACAAAGAGCTCTGACAATTAGGTTTTTTATTTTGCTCTTAGGGTTTTCTGTATATTTTGTTGGCCACCCCCATTGTGTGGGAAGGCACCAAATTCTCAAGTGCAATTTGAGAGGAACTAAGAAGGGTTGTCCACTATCACCAAAAAAACACCCTCTCACCATCTAGGTCGGCTTTTCTTTGGCACAAGGTAGGTACCCCTAGAAGATAAAAGATAAATTCAGATTTGAGTGGGTGGTGGGCTGCCAAGATCATTGCCAATCCAAGGGTTATGGAGTCAAGGAATACAAAGAAGAGGGTTTTGAATGATATGGAGAAGATGTAGCCAAGCCATACACTAATGTGCCATCGCTAATCCAAAAGGACTTTTTTGGATGTTTCATGGAGGGTGAACCTTTGGAGATTATTGCTTATCATTTTATGAAGTCTTTTGCATGGTCAAACCCCCAAGTTCAATTAGGGCATTTTGCACAAGTGATGGACATGTAGCATCTTCATTATATAATTCATTTGTTTAGTACTTCATTGCTCTAGGGCTTTTGACTTGTCATTTGTTAGTTGGAGGATATTGTTTATTTGTTTACTCCTCCCTAGAAGAGATTTAGGATATAACTTTTGATATTATTTTTTATTGGAGGAGGTTTTGAGCTCTTCAACTATATAAGATGAGATCCTCCTCTTCTAATGGTTGTTGATGGTTTGAGGAGACAATACCAGGGATGTTCTTAACTTCTTCATGACTATGTGACTAGTGGAGTTTCATATTATGTGTGGATTTTCTGCATGTTAAAACAGCAACTATTACTCTCATTAATCATCCATAATATGTCCTCATTTTTGCTTCATGGTTCCATATGCCTTTAAGAATATTTGGCACTAGTCCATCCCCATCAACCACCCTTAAAATCAACATAAATCTGTTTTACTAAAGACACTCTTCAATCACCTTTGAGTCTTACTTGTCCTAGCTTTAGTAATCCTACCCTTGGGGACACCCGTCTTGTACTAGAGGAGAGTTGGTCTGAAGTGAGTAGAGGATTTGTGAGTTGACATTGGCAACCCTCTTGAGTTACCCTTAGCCTTTCACTCAATCCTTGGACTTAGGATCTCCAGTGCAATATTTATTAGTAACAAGGAGCTAATATAGTTCCTACAGAGGTTCAAATCCTACTAAGTGACATACTTGTGCTTATGCTCACCTTTGTGGATGCGCACCAAAGCATGCAATCGTATTTGGGGTTAGGTGCAAATCCTGGGTGACTCTAGTGGAATAGATAATCCCCACTTGCGGTTGCTTGGCTAAAAAGAAAATAGATTAAATGGTGCTTATGCATCTGGCATAATGCTAAACTAAGCACGTTAACCTCACCATGATCAAGGTTAATTAAAAAAAAATAGGGAGGCAGGCTCAACTTGGCCTTTTTAACAATTCTTCTCAAAGTGTTATCCATCCTATGACTTTATATGTGCACAAATTCACAATTATCAATAAACAAATTCATAGGATTTCTCTCTTCACGACAAGGCTAATCTAATCAGATCAGATTCTAGAATCAAAGTCAAACTATATAGATAGTGTTTTATAATTAACCATTCTTACTTTTATTCACACATTACAATCAATATTCTAGCACATAATCCATTTCATATAATTGTAGGGCTCTAGCAGGCCTTGGTTATGACTTCATCTCCACATGTCTCAACACACATTGAAAGATGCTCCCCAACAGTGTATATAATCAAAGATCCCCTTCGTACCCTTTGTTCATTCCCAAGATTGGTTTTTAAAGAGCAAGAATTACTCTCTACAACTGTTGAATGGCAACTCTTCAGGAATTGGATTTACACCTAACTACAAAAATACGACCTCAATTCTATTGTAATGGAGTAAGTTAAAAAGTGGACAAACTTCGTTAATTCAGTGAGGATTTTATTAGAAGTTATAATTCCACTTGTTTGATGAGAACTTTGACTATGGAACTTTGCCCTTTAAAAGTTTCAGCCTATTTTAGGACAACACAGAACTTTACGTCACCGAAAAAGATAATCCAGCCAAAAACAGCCAAAAATTATGAGTACTTTTTAACTCACTGCCTGTCATAATTACTTCCTAAAAGATAGGATGGAAATTTCACCACAATCATTTCTATAAAACTGTTAAAGAAAAAAATGGCAATTTTGTTCATTTAAAAGATGTTTGAAAAAAGAATAACAGAATTTTCTTACATGGAATATATTTTTGCGTAATGTTTATCATAAATTTTCCATTAATGATTGGGCCGAGAGGCTCATTCTACAACCCAGTATGAGGGGATGTGTAAGTTTGTCCGTCCACTCCTTTTAAAATAAAAATAAATAAATTATGCTCTAAATGGAAAAATAATGTCGGCTATAATAAAAAAATGGATATGATGTAAAGTAATTAGAAGTAAAAAAAATGTGTGAGTAAGATGTTTAAACCTTATGCTTTTCAAAAATATTTCAAGAGAAAATTTAAATAAACTATTTGAATATATACGTAGCTAATTTATGTCGATATCAACTTCATATATATGTACATATAGAAGAAACAATTGTTAAAATAAAACATTTTTATGTTGTATATAAAAAAATATTCAATGTGGGTTATTAATAAAATATTTTAATACGAATTAATATTGACATATATTTGAAAATATATTTATAATAAATAAATAAAAATATTTTAATTTGTCGTGATAAAATGTAGTGATGTACATGTTATGTAAACTATTTTAATGTCAATTATGATTCATGAATATATATATCATTTAAAAAAAATATTAATATATCATGAAAAAAATAAGCTTTTATGGTTATAACGTTTACTTGGTAAAATAATGAAAAATTACATAATGCAGGTGAAGAAATCTGATCCCTCTCAGCTGCTCATGTTAGATCCATACTCAACAAGATGCATGTTAGATCCATACTTAAGATGGATATATGCTAGTATTTAATACAAGCAGATTCTACCAACAAACAGTGCATCCTCAAAAAGGTTAGTTGTCGGATCAGAATCCTTACTTGATTATGTATCCTCTGGTAGCCAAATCCTCACTTATGAGCCCAAATTAAATCTGTTAAAATTCATGACAAGGGCATCAAGTGCATGGCATCATAAACAATGGAGAGGTTAGCCGATCTTTCCTAGTGTCTGCGCTACCAGCGGAAGTGAAGGGGCAGCCCAAAGTGTCTATCAGTGGAAGTAGAGGGGCAACTATTGCCTTAACAAAATTGAGAGCTTCGAATCATCTTGTCCTGCTAATTTATTGAAGAAAACCATACCAAAACTTACGAAGAAAAATTAAATTCCCAATAAATAGGTAAAGTAAGTGTATATATATATATATATATATATATATATATATATATATATATATATTTATATATTACAAACCTAGAATTTCAACGCATGGCTCTAAAATACCGACAAATGCTAGGAAAAAAATAAAATAGCTCCAAATCATCTTGTCCCCGATAATAATTGAACAAGGCCGAAATTAAAGAAGAAAACTGAAATTCCCAATAAAATATGTAGAGTATATCTTAATTGAGACATATATAACAAAACTAGAGTAGCAAAGCAAGACTCTTAAATGCATGCCAGCAAATTCTTGAAAAGCACAAACAAATTGTTGTAAATGCATTTTTCCTTCAAAAACAGATAATTTCTTGTAAATGCAATTTTTCCCAAGAACAAAATTATTGTAAATGTTTTTTGCATTATTTGGTAAATTTTTGTGAATCTGAAAATGACGAATATATTTAATCCTCCCATCCCCTAGGCAAAGTCAAGGCAAGCCAAATCATCACACACAACCCCATAAAATTTCCCAGGTGTACTGTAGAAATAATGTATAAGACGTATAACCCTACAGGTTAGCATGTACACATTTTCTACGGACAGTCACTCCACTTCCAAATACAACACTCAAGGTCCTATCCCATGATCTTAACAAAGTGTTATGACCTTAAGAAGCCAAAGTTTGCAGCGGTTCCATTGCACTTATGTCCAGGTTAAGATCATTTCAACGTTTCAAACACAAATTGTGATGGCTTTACATAAAACGCCATTCAAGAGAGTAAAGTTGTGGCCAGGCTAATGAAAATCTACCAAAATTGCTATGGACATGACCTTGTGATCATCAAACACTGCAGAATTATTTCAATTTCTACAATTCTAGAAAAATTTGACAAAAGAGTTGGTAGATCTGAGAAAACAGACGGACCTATTGATCCCTGAATAATTTTCCATAGAAATGTTTTCCATTCCAAGCAGAAATCTGAGAAATGATACAAGGCGCGTTACCTGAAATTAAAATCTTTGTCCCAGAGATCAGATAGAGAGAAAAAGCTTATGTAACCGAATCGCATCCCATTGCTGGTTGCTGCGTTTTTGTAACGCTGAGGGCAGAGATCCGATCTTTAATAGCAAGTAGATCTGGGGCGGGCGCGTTCGAATTTCAATGACTCCACGTGACGTCACATGTCGTAAATGAAAGTTTCTTCCGGTAGGCAGTCCGTCAATTTACGGAAGCTTACGCGCGTCTGTTTGGCTTTTGACTTATTCATTTACGCGCTTCGCTGTTCTTATAAAATAGACATGTGTCCTAAGTCCTTGAATATCTTAATTAACAAAAATAAACGAACATGCAGCCTAACCGGAGTTTATCACAACTGACGTGGCTCTATTTATTTTTGAAATTTGCATTGTATTCTTAATTATTTTAATTAAATTTCTAATGTTTTGGGTTTTATATTATTACATTATATCTCTTAAAATTATGATAATAGTAAAGATAACTAGAAGACTTTTGTAACAAATAAATTTTAAATTTTAAAATTATTTGTTTAAATTTTAAATTTTAAAATTATTTGTTTATATCGTTATTTTGATGCGAGGTTAAATTTATGATAAAATACATTATTATATAAAAGATATGAAAAGTGTGGACCTTTTTTTTATTATTGTTTTTGATAGGTAAGAAAATAATTAAAAAAAATTAATTAAGATGAAAAAGTTAGATTTAAGGCTTTTGTGATCTATAATGTAGAAATATGTTTTCTGGATTAATCACGTTATTAGGATTTAATCCATAATTCGAACCAACTAATGTGGATAATGTGAAAAATTAATGGACCTCTGGGGATAAATAGCATGGATACATCATTGCCGAGAATTAGCCATTACAAATTAGCCAAGGTAAATTAGTTACTAAGGTAAGAAAAATATTTTTTTGGTAAAGAGATTGTGTATTAAAATATTATGAATTTAGTTAAAAACTAGCTCTTATGAATAACTAAATCTCGAATATTCTATTTCAATTAATTTAATAATTACTTATATAATATTATTTGTTATGGGAGGACCTATTCCATTAAATAGCTATGCTCACTTACCAAAATAATAATAATAATAATAAATTAAAAAACAAAAAAAAAACATATATATATATATATATATAAAATCTCCTGGTTCCCAAATAAGGAGAATATATGTTAACTAAATTAATAAAAATAGATGGTAGTGAATAGACAAGAGGGGAAACAAATATATATATATATATATATATATATATATATATATATATATATATATATATATAAACAAACAAAATTAAAGGAATTAGATAGAAATAAAGAGGAGAAGGAGAAGAAAGGGAGGAGGAATCATGACGAGAGAGCCGGAATCCCTCTTACTCAATTTCCATTTCTGGAATGCCTCTCAATCTCAATCGATTTTCTAAGCTTCCTGTGGTGGAAGTGATCAACCCTAGCAATGACTTTGGATTCCTCAATGCAAACATGGTGTTTCGATTTCTCAGCATGTTCTGCTAGCACTGATGAGAAAGAGCGAGGCAAATATTAGACACAATCACTCTCGCTCATCAGCCCTAGCATAATATGGTGAGAAATCGAAACACCATGTCTGCATTGAGGAATCTGAAGTCATTGCTAGGGTTGATCACTTCCACCACAGGAAGCTTAGAGAAGTGATTGAGATTGAGAGGCATTCCAGAAATCTCAATAGGGATGATGGTTGGAAATTGAGTAAGAGCTGGAATCCGGCTCTCTCGTTCTGATTCCTCCTCCCTTTCTTCTCCTTTCTCCTCTTTATTTCTATCTAATTCCTTTAATTTTTTAATTTTGTTTGTTTGTATATATATATATATATATTGGCTCTCTCGTCCTGATTCCTCATCCCTTTCTTCTCCTTTCTCCTCTTTATTTCTATCTTTTATATATATATATATATATATAAAGTCATTAATTATTTTTTTTGTTTCCCCTCCTGTCTATTCAATACCATCTAAAAAGCCCTCAAACAAGTCTCCTCCACAAGCACGTGGCAACAAGAAGTCCAATGGAAAAGTCATTGATGATTCTACTTTATATAGTCCCACATCCACACCTCTCACCTGGTCATCTGATCTTTATGTGAAAGAATTGTTAAATGCAAAACAAAGGTTGGAGGTTTTAGAAGCTAAAGGGCGGGAAAGAGATCATAAAATTCATATAATCACGGTTGAGAACAAGGCGTTAGCAAAAGCAAAAAAAAATTAAAAGAACAAGTGGCATTGCTACAGGAAGCTCACCTGGTAGGGAAGATAGAATGGAAACGCATGAAGGCAGGTGTGCAAAACATAAAGAAATCTGTAGTGGAAAGTACAGAGGAGTGAATGTGAAATCATCCCAGGATAAAGGGAAAATGATTGCACAAATAAACAACCATGAAGAGAACGCGAGAGAAGAAACAAAAGAAGATTCCACCAAAGTTTACAAAACTTGGGCTCAAGTTATTAGCAATTATGCTAATAAGGAAGGAGAAACAAATATTCAAGTTGACAACATGCAATATACTGAAGGCAAGGAAAGACAAAATAGGGCAGCAAACATAATTATTAAAGGGGTGAAAGACTATGGGAAAAATGAATGTACTCTTGACCTTGCAAGAGACTTCTTGAAAGACAAGTCGCTATGGCAAGGACAAATATGCCAAGCATGGAGGGTGGGTAAGTTTAACGGGGAGAGAACCAGGCCCATAAAAGTCATTATGCCTAGCTTGCGTGATAAATATATTATTCTAAGCAAGAAACATCTCTTGAGGGGTTCTAGTTATTTCCTAGAAGAAGATTTAACTGTAAAACAACAGGAGGAAAAAAGGAAGGAAATTTTAAAAGTTAGGGCAACAAGAGATGAAGGAAAGAGAGCATGGATTTATAAAGTCAAAGTTGTGATAATGCAACTTGGACCTCCTTCCAGAACAGAGCAACAAGATGGTAATAAAGAAGAGGCAACAAACTCTTCAACATGAAATCAGAAAGCAAGGTTGATATGGGAAAACAGGGACAAAGACTCAAACGTGAGTCTTGCATGTCAAAATAAATAACAATCAAGTCATACCCAGGTTTCCTTAAGATTAGTTTGTTGGAACTGTAGAGGTTACCCATGGAGACGAGGACCTGGGTTTGGGCCTATTGCGGAAAATAAAGACATATTTTGCCTAATAGAAACACATGAGCATGAAGGGTGCAAGACAACTTTGTTTGAAGGATACTAGAAGATGGCAGTGTGGAACAAGGCAGTAGGGAATGGCAAAGGGCACGGGGGTTATCATGGTTTTAGTAAGGGAGAAAGAAGGTCGTCTCATTTAGTTAGAAAAAGAAGATTCGAATAAGCAATTCATTTGGTTTAAAATATCAGAAAATGGAAACCACATTAGAATTGCAACATGCTATTTTGCGCCACAGATTTCAAAAATATACAAAGGTAGAGGGCTTGACCACAAAGATCCATTTGCAGCTTTAAAAGCAGATATTGCAACATATTCGCAGCTAGGTGAAGTCCTTATAGTGGGTGATTTCAATGCTAGGACTGCAAGTGAGCAAGCTAGCATTCTTTGTTGTAAAGATGATTGTGACCCTATTTGGCTTACAGAAGAAAGTAATCATCAGTGCGAAAGAATTTCAGAGGAAAAGGGCTGCAATCTCTTTGGTGAACAATTGCTTACTCTATGTGGGGCCTTTGATTTAGTTATTTGTAATGGCTTGACTAGATGGGCAAGTCCGGTAATTTCACTTGCAATACTTACAATGGAGCAAGTGTGGTAGATTATGTAATTTGCTCGCATGGTTTGTGTGAGAAAATGGAAGAAGTTTTGGTTGGAGATCAGCTGTGGGATTTGAAATCATATCACAAGCAAAGTTATTTATGTTTCTCTTGGATTGGAAAGAAACAATTAGAGTAAAAAATTCAGCATGTCCAACAAAATTTCCCACAAGGCAGAATTCTTTTGACCCCAGAAAATTGTAATACCTTCAAAATGACACTAGAGAGGCTCTTTGAGAAGGAGAAAATTACAATTCACAGCCTTCATAGTCATGAATTAACACATTTAATTCAATGCACACTTGCAAAGTGCAAAAGAACAAAAATCAAGAAATTTGAAACAAATTGCTTTCCTGTTAATGCTTGGTTTGACGAGGAATGCAAAAAGGCAAGGAGAATGTAGAAAGAGTCAAACAAGGATAACATAAAGCTCAAATCTTACAAACAGTTATTAAGCAAGAAAAAGGTTGATTTCATGGTTTCAAGGAGGGAAGAACTAATCTTCCTTGGGAAAAATAATCCCAAATTATTTGGGAAGGAGCTCCAACCGAAAAAAGATACAAATTGGAAATAATATTACAACTTCTAAATGGTTTGACTATGCAAGACAACTCTATGAGCAGGTGCCCAAGGTTGACTCTCCCCCCTTGGTCAACACTGTTACTGAACTCTTCACGGTACAAGAGGTAGAGATGGGTATCAAGAAGTTGGGTGTTGGAAAAGCAAAAGACTTAGCTGAACTCCAAGCAAAATATCTAAAGTGGGGCTCAAATATTCTTGCACCTCACATTACAAAAGTCTTCAACAACATCATACAACAAGGGCTCCCCACAAATTGGACAAATAGTCTGGCAATACCTCTTTTCAAGAGCGGTGATGTCAATAATCCCTCCAATTATAGGACCATCATGATAAACCCTTTGTTTGCAAAGCTATTTGGAAGCATGGTAGAAAACAAAATTAGCAAGTGGGCAGAAGAAAGAGATAAGCATGCTAAAGGGCAAGCAGGTTTTAGACCTAAGCATTCCACAATTGATCATTGCATAACTTTAAGGCACATCATTGAAAAAGTTTGGGAGAAAAAGAAAGAAGTCTTTTGTTGCTTTGTTGATTTCAGAAAAGCGTTTGACTCGGTACTTAGGGATAAACTTTGGAAGAGAATGGAGGAACTTGGGGTTCCTAAACATTTGAGAGCAGCCGTGCATAGGCTGTATGAAGAGGTGAAAGTCAAAATTAGAAATTCAGCAGGCATTTCTGAAAGTTTTAGAAGCGATATCGGGGTCAAGCAAGGTTGCCCACTGTCTCCTACCCTTTTTGGTTTATATATCGACAAGCTTGAGGAGTGGTTAAATTCGCAAGGGGGTGATGGTATCTATTTGTGCAAGTTTGCTATAAGGCTTCTTTCGTATGCAACTGATCTTATTCTGATTGCTAAATCGACTCTTGGTTTGCAAGAGCACTTACTATCCCTTGAGCATTTTTGTAGAAGTGTGGGGATGCAAGTCAATATCAGCAAAACGAAAGTAGTGGTCTTCTCTAAGAAAAGAAAACATAACCAGCATAAGTTCTACTTTGAAGGTGACATTCTGGAGGAAGTTGTGGATTACAAATACCTCAGAATTGACTTCAACAAAAATCTAACTTAGAATGGTTGTAGAAAGAAAAGAACTTTGGGGGGTTGGAAAGCATTTTATGCTTTTCAAAATAGGTGTAGAGAGGCAGAGTTATGGGACTGGAAGACCACTCAAACTCTTTTTGGGCTTCTGGTGATTCCGGTGATTCTCTATGGTTGTGAACTATGGGCTAGCAGTACCTCCGAAATGCAGTGGAGACAAATTGAGAAAATTTAGAAGTGTTTGATTACAAACAAATTTAAGATTAAAAGTGCAGTTCCTTATGATATCTTGTTAAGTGAAACAGGGACTGCTCCTATTGAAACAATTGCTATGGTGCGAGTCATAAGGTATTTAAAAAAAATTGAGCAAATGGAAGAGGGTATATGGCCTAAGGTTGTCTTTAATGATAGATTGTGCAAGAGAAAAAAAAACTTGGATGCAACAAAATTACAAATGGTTTAGTAAATGGGGTATTTGCTTGAACGCATGTCCCATAAACAACAAAGAGATAAAAGCTTTTGTTATGGAAAAGTTCCACAAACGTACTTGGGATAAGGAGCTAGGAAGAAAGAAAAATTACTATATTGAAGTGTTTAATCCCACTCATAATCATCAACCAAAAGCATACATAGAGGCCAATATCTCTTGGAGAGCAAAAATTCTTATTGCTCAATTAAGGACTAATTCTCATCAACTCCCTTGTGAAACAGGGCGCTGGAAAAGGCCAAAGGAAGTGTGGGAGGAAAGGGTATGCATTTTTTTTTCTTCCGGAAAAGTGGAAACATAAAAACATTTCATTTTAGAATGTGAGGCCTTCAAAGACAACAGGGAAAGTTATGTAGATATGTTGGGAGCTAGCTCTTGGGATAATCTATTTAGCGAGGGGTTTGTTGAGAAGCTGGGAGCATTTATTGTGAAGCTTCACAGAAAAAGGCCCGAATACATCATGCAGATGAAGAAGCAATCTGTCCCATAGGCTATCTTTAGCCTCGTGGACGTTAAAATAATTTCTTTATTTCTTTCTATTTTTATTAATTTAGTTAGCATATATTCTCCTTATTTGGGAACAATAAGATGATATATATATATATATATATATATATATATATATATATATATATATATATATATATATATATATATATATATATATATATATTATTTTTTTATTTTTGGTAAGTCAAGATAGCTATTTAATGGAATAGGTCCTGCCATAACAAATAATATTATATAAATAATTATTAAATTCATTGAAATAGAATATTCGAGATTTAGTTATTCCTAACAGCTAGTTTTTAACTAAATTCATAATATTTTAATACACAATCTCTTTACCCAAAAAAAATAAAAATAATAAAAATCTTACCTTAGTAACTAATTTACCTCGGCGGGAATTTACTATTCATAACAATTTTTAATAAACGAAAAAACGCGCGCGCGATAAGGAATGCGTTCTGCTAGGTTTTCGACCAGCTGCCGCCGCCATGGCTGCTCCAGGGGGTGCGGAGCCCTCCCCCACCCCTCCGATTTCGCCTGCAGAAGCCTTCAAGAAGATCCTTACGCAGAGAGGGAAAAAACGAATGCAGCCTGAAGCTCCGAAGTTTATCAAAAAATTAGAAGAAATCCCAGAAATTGCTCTGCCAGAAGACCAGACAATCAAAATCGCCCTTGCCCTGGCTGACAGAGGTTTAGTAGGGCAGTTTATGGGACGATGGCCAACAACCAAATCGACTGATGAATGGGTGCAAAGAAACTGGAGACCCCTGCTCCCAAACAATGTAATCAGCTACCCGATTGGAAGGGGCTACTTCATCTTTGAATTCACTACCAAGGAAGACCGAGATTTGGTGTTCAGAAATGGCCCATATTTCATGGGAAACCAAGGTCTCTTTCTGAATAAATGGACACCCGACTTTGACCCCTCAGTCGATGTCCCAAAGGAGGTCCCTGTTTGGGTTCGGCTCCCCAATCTTCCAATACACTGCTGGAGCTACCAAGCACTGCAAAAGATAGGAAATGGACTGGGAAGATTCATCGACAAAGCTGATAACAAGGGCCAATACACCTGCGCCAGAATATGCGTGGAAGTGGATCTCGAAGCTGGGCTACCGGAAGCTATCAAGTTGACAGTGGGAGATTGGCATCACTACCAGAAGCTAGACTACGAGCAACTCCCATTTAAATGCAGGATCTGCCATGAACATGGCCATTTTCAACGAAACTGCCCTAAAGCACCATCAGGGGATAAAGAGGAAGAAGAAGGATGGAAGGAAATAAAAAAAGGAAAGGTAGTCTCAAAGCCAAACGAGAAGAAGCAGACAGAATCAAAGGGAAATCCCCAGCCCAACGACAAAACCAAACCAGTCTCAAATGAAGGCCCATCCACAGCTGAAAAGGGGGAGGCCTCAGAGAAACATGAAGAAACTGAAGGTCAGCCGAAGGAAAGGAAAGAATCCGAAGAAGAATCAAATCCCCAACTAACCAAGGCAGATCAAGGGGGAAAAGCAGGCGACGACGAACACATTAGTCTTGCCTCCGAATCAGGAGAAGAATCAGAAGAAAGAGAATCTGAATCAGACAGTTCTCAAATCTCTCCTATCAAAACATCCAGGGGCCGAAAATCCAAGAAGAAACAAAGAGAGGAGAAAACCTACATGGATGTTCTCCAAGGTTCCCAGAAAACCCTCAAGGGAATGATGAATACCAGATCCGGGCGCAAGAATAACAAGGCTCCAAAAGGAGCCACTCCCCCCCTCTCCAGTAAATAATGAAATACGTCTCCTGGAATTGCAGAGGATTAGGTAGCAGGCTGAAAGAAGAGGCCCTGAAAGACATTGTAAGGTTGCATATGCCTGAAATCCTTCTCATCCAGGAGACAAAGATGGAGGACTCTCTTCTCCTCCAATCTAGCAAAACATTCTGGCGCAAAGGCCCTGGAAGAGCTGTCAGTGCTAGAGGTGCCTCTGGTGGGATCGCCTCCTTCTGGGACAGCTCCAAATACGACTTGATTCAAGAAGAAAGTGGCCAGCACTGGATTTTCACTCAACTCCTTCACAAAGATTCTGGTCAACAAGTAAGTTTATTTAACCTTTATGCTCCAGTCTTGCCATCGGAGAAAAAAATTTGCTGGGACTCGCTCCAGTCCTTTCTTGTTTTGCACAATCCAGGAAATATCATTATTGCAGGGGATCTGAACGTTACTCTAGCTGCTGAAGAGAAAAAAGGTGGTTCACCTGTAAGGGACCCTGCCAGAGAATGGGTAGAAGACATCATGAACGATTGGGATTTGGAGGACATCAAACCTTCAGCCGGGAAATATACTTGGTCTAATAAAAGACTAGGTCCCAGCCATATAGCAGCTCGCTTGGACAGATTCCTTGTCCAAACCTCCTTCCTCACTAGTGGTCTAATGACCTCATCCAAAATTCTGCCCAACTGCACCTCTGACCACAAACCCATAAGTCTGGAACTCTCCGTGGATAGATATCTTGGACCCATTCCATTTAGATTTAGCCCGTTATGGATTCAGCAAGAGGGGTTCAATGAGGTGGTTGCTGAAGTCTGGAACCGGAAAATTCAGGGTTCCCCTTTCTTCGTGTGGGAAGAAAAATTGCGGGCTCTTAAGAGAAAGCTCAAGGAATGGGCAAAAGCTTTGAAAACTCCTGCTGCCAATCGAAAAGAGTCTATAGAAAATCTTGCTGCCCTCCAATCCTCAATGGAGAATTCAGATATTACTCAAAGTTTGCTCCAAAAAGAAGTTGAGTTACAAAAAGCCTTTCATAAAGCCAGTAGGGACGAAGAGGAGTATTGGAGACAGAAATCTAGAAACTTATGGTTACAAGCCGGCGACAAAAATACTAGTTTCTTCCACAAACATGCCGAAGCCCGAAAGCAATACAAAAATGTTTCAGAAATCCGATTCCAAGACACAGTGGTTAATGATTTTGAGGGCATAAAGAGAGCAGCATTCTCCTTTTTTAAAGATCTCTATTCAGCTCCTGATTACCAGCCTATAGATCCCCAAGCATATCCGTACAATCTGATCCCCTTCTGTGTGCAAGACCCCGTCAATAATATGCTGACTGCCCCGATCAGCATGGATGAGCTCAAGAAAGCTTTGGATTGCATGGACCCGGATAAAGCGCCAGGGCCTGATGGGTTCACTGCCAGGTTCTTTCAGTCTTGCTGGTCAATTATCAACAAAGACCTTCTGAGAATGGTAAGGAAATCCCAATTTTGTACTAAGATAGGAGGCAGCACCAATTCAGCCTTCCTGGCTTTGCTTCCGAAAGAAAAAGGAGCTTCTGAGTTCAGTAGATTCCGCCCCATTTCGTTGTGTAATACTAGCTATAAACTTATTACCAAAATAATATCCATGCGCCTCAAGAATATATTGCCGAACATCATACCGGAGAACCAAGGAGGCTTCATCAAAGGGAGAAAGATACTGGATAATATTGTACTGGTTCAAGAGGCAGTACATTCAAGTGTCCAGAGAAAAGAGAAAGGAATGGTAATAAAGCTAGATCTGGCTAATGCCTTTGACAGGGTGAGGCATGACTTCCTGTTTGCAGTTATGACAAAAATGGGCTTTTCAACAAAATTCACAAATTGGGTGAAAGCCTGCATCGCCTCTCCTTGGATCGCTCCGCTGGTAAATGGAAGATCAACTGAATTTTTTACAGCTTCAAGGGGATTAAGGCAAGGCTGTCCGCTGTCCCCGCTTCTCTATGCCATTCAAGCCTCAGTGTTGAGTTTCCAGCTCGACTACTGTCAGCAAATCCAAATTCTGCCAGGTCTCAGAATGGTGCAAAATGTCAAAGAAATAAACCATGCTCAATTTGCCGACGATACTCTGCTACTAGGTGGAGCGAGTATTATTTCGGCCAATTCTTTCAAAAAGGAACTGGACATCTATAAGGAAGCATCCGGCAGCAAGATTAAATACTCAAAAAGTACAATCTATGGCTGGAATTGCTCAGCTAAAAACCTTGCTGATATAGCTAGGCTTCTTGAAATGAAAATCTGTCAAGACTGGGATTCTTTCAAATATCTTGGGATCCCAATTTTCAGATCCATCCCCAAAGTTTCCCATTGGATGCCCCTTTTGGACAAGCTCAAACTCAGAATTAATGCCTGGGGAGCCTCCTGGCTGAACACTGCTGGGAAAATTATCCTTATAAAATCTGTCTTAACAAGCATGCCTCTATTTCAGCATTCCATTCTCCTCGCCCCCAAAACCTTTCTCAGTAAAATGGATGGTATGCTGAGAAGATTTCTGTGGGAAGGGGGAAAAAACAACGAAAGAAGGCTTCATTTAGTAAATTGGGACACCATTAAGAAACCTTTCATAGAAGGAGGTCTGCAAATTAGAGACTCGGCTGCCCAAAATCTCGCTCTTGGCTCAAAAATATTGTGGAATATTGTGGCAGGAAAAATAAGCTGGAGCAAGAAAGTGCTGTGGAAGAAATACTTTCAAGGTCAACGATTGAGATGTCTTGATCTTCCTCCAAAAAATTCCAAAGGCTCCCCAATATCCAAACTTTGTATCGCTGCTCTGGACAACTTCAGCCTCAACCTCTATTGGATCCCAGGTAATGGGAAAAAAATAAGAATTTGGAATGATCAGATTCTTGGAGACCAGCCTCTTCATCATATAAAAGGCCTGGCAAATATTAAGCTATGGTTGCATTCCAACAACAAGGAAACTCTATGGGACATAACCAACTGGACGGAGGACGCTGAAAGAAGATGGGACAGCTGGAACCTCGGGGAGGTACCACACCATTTGCAATCTGAAGCTTCTTTACTGTTAGACAATCTGCAAGGGAAATCTCCATTATCAGCAACAGCCAAGGATAAAAGAGGGTGGGGCTCCCATACTGGCTCCTACTCGGTAGCTGAAGGATACAAAAGTTTAATTGCTGTCCCGAATGTCCCTCCAGACCCAACGCAATGGAAATTCATATGGAACTTTCCTTCTCTCCCTAAAATAGACTTTTTCTGCTGGACACTTGCTCATAATAGTATTCTCACAGGAGACAATCTGAGAAAACGGGGAATGGAAGGGCCCTCCAGATGTCCATTATGTATATCAGAGGAAGAAACAGCTGATCACCTGTTGCTGCTGTGCCCCTTTGCCAAGGCAGTCTGGAAAGGGGTCCTGAGTTCAAGGGCGGACAAGATTGAGCTACCAAGAAGTGTGCCATCCCTGTTCTACGAGTGGGCCAAGCTTCCTCCAATCTGCACCAACAATAAAAACCTCCTTAGGACTGCTTGGATGTGGACCCCTAAATACATATGTTGGAAATTATGGTTGGAAAGGAACAACAGAATCTTCAGAGGAGAAATCTGCACTGTAAACAATGTTATATCCAAAATTAAAGCTTTATTGGGAGAGACTTTGGAAGCTAAGCCAACCCTAAGGAATGAAGTAAAGCTGGACAATGAGGAGGAGCTGTGGCTAAAAGAAATCGTTCCAAATAATCAACCCATCCCTACTATTCCAACCACTTGCCATGCTAAGTGGGAAATCCGTATGGAAGAACAGGAATTTCTAAAGTGGAGATTGGCACTAGATGACCATTGTCTTTTCTTCGACGGGGCCTCTAAAGGCAATCCAGGAGCTGCGGGTGGAGGTGGAGTGCTGCTGAAACCCGATGGGTCTACTTTTCTCAAGTACCATTGGGGTCTGGGAATCGAATCAAATAATAGAGCTGAGGCTCTAGCTTTGTGGCAGGGGCTGACTCTGGCTCTAAAACGGAACATTCAAACATTGACGGTCTTCGGAGACTCTCGGCTCATCATTCAAGCAATGAATTCTCCTTCGAATCAGTGGCAGATTCATTTAGGCCGAATTCTAAAGAAAATAAGACCCATGCTGGCTAAGTTTCAGAAAATCTCCTTCTACCACATTATGAGGCAGCTTAATTCTCAAGCTGATTTTGAAGCCAACCTTGGAGCTGCCAGAAGCCAAAGAACCCTATCAGTCAATTTGGAAGATTCTCTCTGCATCATCCCATAATCGGATTAACCAGTAATTCTGTTTTAACACAGAAAACCCAGAAATTTGCTTGCTGAAAACGGTGTTTCAGCAACACAGTTATTTTATCAGTTGCTGAAACTGGTGTTTCAGCAACGCCGCTCGTGGTGTTTCAGCATCGCAAAATTTTGACGTCAGGCTCTGTACATTCAATCGGACAGCTGCCCATTTCGCACGGCTCTTTCTGCTCCAGGGGGAATTGCTTTGACAAATGATTTTGAAGCCAACCTTGGAGCTGCCAGAAGCCAAAGAACCCTATCAGTCAATTTGGAAGATTCTCTCTGCATCATCCCATAATCGGATTAACCAGTAATTCTGTTTTAACACAGAAAACCCAGAAATTTGCTTGCTGGAAATGGTGTTTCAGCAACACAGTTATTTTATCAGTTGCTGAAACTGGTGTTTCAGCAACGCCGATCGTGGTGTTTCAGCAATGCAAAATTTTGACGTCAGGCTCTGTACATTCAATCGGACAGCTGCCCATTTCGCACGGCTCTTTCTGCTCCAGGGGAAATTGCTTTGACAAAAATCAAGGCGTTGGAAGGTTAGAATGATGACTAGAGATGGAAAACGATTTTCATACTCCCAAGTGGAAATAGCTCATATCCGATTAGCTCCTCTGGCAACAGAGTTAGAGGAAGGCTCCAGAAAGGCATACTCAGGTTGTCAGAATCAGCTGGTAACATCAAGGTAAAGAACCATCCGGCAGAGATACAGCGTTGCTTCTCCAAAAGACGACCCTGAATCAAAGATTGATCATGGATTCGTGGACTTCATGAACTCAGAGAGAAATGAAATTGAGAAACTCAATCCAATGTAAATGCAAGCGGCAGCTGTTTTGCCGCCTTTTAAATAAAAATCTAACCGTTAAAGTAAAAAAAAAAAAACTAATTTACCTCGGCTAATTTGTAACGGCTAACTCTGGGCAATGATGCATCCATGCTATTTATTCCTACATCGATTGATTTCTCACCTTGTCCTGCCACATTAGTTGGTTCGAAATGTCGACCAAATCCTAATAATGTGATTAATCCGGAAGACAAATTTCTAAAAAATGAAAAGTATTAATGTTAGTCTGATGCTCTCCGAGTATGAAATAGAATATGGTAAACTCATATTAAATATTGTGGTTATTTTCTTAATATAACACATTTGTTAAGAATAACATAAAAGCTTTAACCTAAGACTAGGTAATGAGGTAATGCGCAACAATCAAGTGTAAACTAAAATTTTATCAATGTTCATGATTCACCACACCCTAAAAATTTATAGTGTAATGATCAATTATTTCAAAATTTTGAATGAAAACATGTTTACATTCAATTTTTTTATTTTTTTTTTCTTCACAAAAAATAGAGTTTCTTCATACTAAATAGAAAAGTTACATATTCCATATTTCAAGATAAAGACACTATACAAAAAAATAGTTTCGAGAACAAAAATGTTACAGAGCAAATACTAAGTGGCTACACTGCTAACAACATTTGAAAATTCAGCCTATAGAAAGCCAAAACCATGAGAAAAAAACAGAGGAACAGACATCTAGTAATCAGAACTCAAAAGAGCCCTCTTGTGAGATGGATCCATCAATCAGAAGTATGAAAAACATTATGCCAGGCAAAAGGGAAACCCCTCTTTTAGACAAAACATCCGCTTCCATATTCTGCTCCCGATAGATATGGAGAAAAGAAATGTCGCAGAAAGAAGAACGAAGCACGAAAATACGATCCATCCAATGGGATAGCAGAGGAACTTGGAGGGCATTCCGCCCCTGCATCCACTCAATGATAGACAACGAATCACCAACCACCTTCAAGGAGTCAATAGCCAGCCAGACAGTGCTTTGGAGTAACCCCCACAATGCCACTACCTCTGCCTGGCAACTTGAACCAACTCCACCATTCCAAAAGAAATGGTAAGTCTTGTTGGGGAAAATTTTAATGACTGCCCCACAACCACAATCCCCATCAATAGAAGCCCCATCAAAATAACCTATTGGGAAAAAAGATCCCAAGTCCTGGAGTTGGACTGAGCGTCGAGAAGGTTTGGAGAACCAAGGGCCAATCTCAAGGAAATAACCCACAACCTTGACGCTGACGGAATGATAATCTGGAACCTAGTCCTCAAAGATGAAAGCATTCTGGGATCTCCAAATCCCCCAAAAGACATATAAGGGAAGAGCATGAAAGGGCCTATGACAGGAAGGCCAATACATTAAGCAGTCGAAAATGGAGGACCAATCCCCGACAAACCGGATATTTAACAAATCTTCCACGTGAACCCAAATGGCCTTTGCAAAAGAGCATTCAATAAAAAGGTGGAAAGCATCTTCTGGAGCGGAGTGACAGAGATGGCACCATCCCGGACCTCGAAATCCCCTTTTCATCAGATTCTCCCAAGTCAAAATCTTGTTGTGAAGGGTCATCCATGAGAAGCACTTAATCTTTAAAGGCGCATCCCATTTCCACATGGGAATGGTCCACAAATCGAAGGGTCCAGAGGTGGAAGAAGCAACAATGTATATATAAAATTCCTTGACAACAATGTTGCCTCCAACTTCACGTCCTCCCCAAACTAGGGCATCAGATCTGTCACTAAAATGAATGCTAGCCTCAACCAGTTTGAGCCTGTATGTCTCCCACTCAGGTTCAAATTCAATACTAAGGCCCAATTCCCATGAATGAGGCCAAGAGAGAGCATCACGTGCCTGAGGAATTGCATTTTTCAAATCTGACAACTAGCTGTAACCCAACCGATGTAGCGCTAAGATCATTTGAGGAGAAAGGATGTGCTCCCCACCAATACCCTTGATAGCATCTAATCCAATCATTATTTTATCGCCATTACCTACTAGCCATCTCAGGTTACCACATAACCAACATTTAGCGTTCATAAGGTTGCTCCAAATTGCTGATTTTCTGCTCCTAGAGGGCATACCATCAGCAACCCATTCCTCCAAGCTCTGATGAAAGAGGTATTTACCCTTCAGAATGTTGCTCCATAAGCCCGAGACATTGAAGACCCTCCAAAGATTATGAGAGAGGAGAGCCAAGTTAAATAGTTTAGTGTCTCTTATACCCCAACCACCCGAATCGGTAGGACGGGAGAGGGAGGCCAACTTAATGAGGTGGATTTTATTTCCTTGACTGGTTCCAAACCACAGGAAATTAGCAAGAATGCCATTAATTTTATGAGTGATCGTCGCGGGTAGTAGGAATAAATGCATTAAAACAATGAGACATTAAAACAATAACAATGGAAACTTCATTGCTTTATGAGTTGGTGCATGAATGGTGCCATGGGGAATACATGTTATGTCTCTTATATTTATTGAGATTCCAAACGCTTCATTAGTTTGGTGCCATGGGGGTTACATTTTATGTCTACTCCATTTATTGAGAGTCCAAATGTGTCATTAGTTTCTCATGAGCACTTTTGTAAATGTCACCCAAAAGGTAAATGTGTGGCATGTAAGGTAGAATTATGAATTTGATGGTGGAATGATGGTTTATTTACATTTTTTTATAATGATGTTTGGCATGCAACGATGTAGATATGAATTAGGGTACAATGGTCAATTTCTCAAGGTTGTATTCTAAAAAACACTTGTTGAAAATTAAGTTGGCCATCATAAAGGATAAGAGACTTATTTTTCAAATGTCTTGTAAGAAACATTTTGGCTATCAAATTCCAACTATGATAACTATACCACTACATGGAAAAGATAAAGGTCATCCCAAGACGGCATAGAAGCTCCTCTTCCTATGTATGGCTTTAACTCATAAAGGCTAAAGGGTACAAAATTTAACACTCACAACTATGGAGGTTTATTTTGGAGCCAACTAATGTTATGCCAAAC
Source organism: Pinus tabuliformis (assembly GCA_031772625.1). Taxonomy (NCBI): domain Eukaryota; kingdom Viridiplantae; phylum Streptophyta; class Pinopsida; order Pinales; family Pinaceae; genus Pinus; species Pinus tabuliformis. The sequence continues at coordinate 137,828,109 of CM062811.1, read as the reverse complement.
CATATCTCTCTCTTAGAATATTAGCTCTCTAATCTCTGCCTAATCCTCGAATTCTCCAACATGGCATCAAAGCTATTAGTTTAAGATCTAGCCCATTCTCTAGAAGTTTTGTGGACATTGTAAGTTGTACATGCTCCTCACGAATTGGATCTATGGGAAATTAATTTAGGGTTTCAGTTTGCACATTGGATCTAGGATTAGATCTGTAGAGTGACATAATGAGTTCCAAGCAAGAGCACGTGATTCAAAATTGCCACAATTATGGAATTGTGGCATAATATATGGAAACATTATTAAGGGTAAAGTGATGTGGCAATTTACATAAATTGTTTCCATACCCAAAACATGACCAATAGAAGTTTTCCATTGATGGGAAGGAGGGTAAAGTTATATGAGTCATAATGACATACATTTTTAGGGAGATACAACTTCATACAAGCAAGATCAATTCCCTGAACGAGGTATGGAAGAAGAAAAATATTTTGTTTGATAAAACTGATGAATTTTAGGATGTGCAAATTGAGAAAGAGTTGATCTCTCTAAGTCCTCTCTCTTTTGAAATAATTAAAGCCTACTTGGCCCATGCGAAGGAACTCCATTTGAAATTAGGTGAATGTGGAAAAACAAACCATAAGAAAGATGGTTAGTGCATATAATTGATCTTAATGAATCTAAAGATACTATACATTGTGTTTAGTTTAGCATCCAATGCCAGCTAGACCTCCAAAAACGGTGATGACAAGGATTATACCTTTTATTTTTTCCATGGTTCATTGATCGGGACACAAAATAAAATCTTGATAAAGGGAAACTTGAGGTCAAGCAGTATGCTCAAGGTTCATAAAACTATAAAGAAAGAGGTTGATAGCGAAACCAAGAGAAAGAGCACAATCGCATCAACCAAACTATTAAGAAGAAGCATAATGATGAGACATCAACTGAGAAAGGAAGAAAGAATAAGACCTATCAATATTGTAGAAAATTAGGACATGTGGAGAATGCTTATTAGTAGAAGACTACGACCTAGAGGAGAAAGCAGAAAAGCTCAAAGGAGACATGTTGACTAGAAGATTGACCAGCTTGCAAAATTTAACTTCATATGGTAGGTGTGTGTATATATATATAATCATTGCTTTTCAATCCTTTGATGCTCATACTTCACTCATACTCCTCAGAGTGAATGGTTAGTAAACTCTAGTTGCACCCATCATATGGATAAAGACTCTTCTCTCTTTTTCTTCTTTAAAAGAGAGTAAAAAATAAATAAATATTTGTAGTAGATGATTATGCACTTAGTGTTGTCGATTGTGGAAATAGTAATGTCAAAATGGTGTAATCATCAATGTGTGTCATGTGCCTAGACTGAGTGCCAATCCATTGTCTTTACAAAATACTTTAAATTAGCGAGAAGGTAGAATTTTTCCCATATCAATTTGTTGTGAATGATATGCATAATAAATGTGTTGTTGTCGTCAAAGGTTTCCTTGATCCAAATGATATATTATATAGGTTTTATGAATTCCCAAAGAAATACCTAAGCCTCAACTATGCTCATAGATCACATTGACAATTGGAGCAAACTGTCACATGAAAAGACTCAAAGGATTGAATTTTTTAAGCTTGAAACTGATGGTAAAACACAACAAGTTACTTGATTGCCTAATTTTGTTCCCCTTGATGGAGTATGTGAATGATGTATGTTTGGAAAGCATCATAAAACTGATTTTGAAATAGGGAAAGCTTGTAGAGAAAAGACCCAAATCGAGCTTGTCCATAGTGGCATGTGTTCCCTAAACAAAACCATCACTAGCTAGTGAAAAGTATGAATAGGCCTTCATTGATGAGTTTTCTAGGTATACATAGGTACATTTCGTAAAGAATAAGAGCTATATATTTGCAAAGTACAAGGAATTAGGGCATTGGTTGAAAAGTGTAACAACCTCGGGTTAAAAGTTCATTTAATAAAGGTTAATAAAGGAAAAATAAGACCAAGGTCATGGGACACTATAGTTGAATGTTGAGCAAAGCACTGTAGTGGGCATCACTTTCAGTTATTATGGATAAGGAAATTGGCAAAGGCAAAGAGGCATTAATTGGTATTTATTTATGAAAAATAAAGGAAATCAAGAGAAAAGGAAGGCGAAGAGACACATATTTGCATGAGAGGGAAATTAGAGGAAAAATGAAGGAAAATGAAGAAAATAGAGGCCTTAATGATAAAAAGGCTTATGAGGATCAATTCACAGTGTTTGTCAGTTTGGATTTGGAATTAGTTTCAGAGAGAGAAGAGCACCAAGAGGAGGAAGGAAAATGACAAGTAAGGAAAGCAAAGGAAAGCAAGGAGAAGGTTGGATCTACATCTTCAGCAGGAACATTTCGTAGGTAACAGGTTGCATGTGTGATTTCCTAGTTAAGGTGTGAATGCATGGTACATGCATTTGTTTATTTGGTTCATTTGTCGTCAATGGAATGGGATTTGTCAGGATTGACAGTGGTTTCAACCTTGCCTTGCCATTTCCTGGATAACCATGGTGTGATGGGATTCATTTCTTAGTTGAGCTTTGGATTGCTGAAAGGTTTTGGAACCGGGTGAGGTCGTCTCAGGAAAATTCCCAAGGGTTGGGGTGGAGATGGTTTTCTCTAAGAAGTCCTCAACAGGTGGGTGTAGATAGGAAAATTCCTCAACGGATGGTGAAGGAATTTGGAGGCATCCAATCTTGCTTTGGTTTTGTGATCTCTTGACTGGTTTTGGCGAGATCGTGGTAGTTTGAGGGTGGAGGTGGTTTAACCTCTAGATTCCATTGGTTGTTTATGTCTTGTTTTATCCCATGATATCACATTCATGCTTAGAATATGGTTTGGGGGTGATTGGTTGAAAGACAGATTTAGTTCAACTCAATCCATGGTCAAGTGGTATGTGGTCCCTGGATTGACTGGTTTTTGCATATGTTAGTAAGAGCTAATTTCCTATTGTGGTTTATGATAACCTGTATTTGTTATTATGTTTCTTTGATGGTTGTTCTATCATGGTTAATATTGTGGTTATATGTTGGTTGTAAGCATGGTTTATGATGTGCTCCGGCTATGGTTGTTATTATGCTTAATAAGTTGATGAATGCATGGGCTAACAAGTGTTGTTGAAGCTAATTGAGAGGGAATTATACCTTCTTGGTGTTTTTCAGCTAAATTACAGAGAATTACACTCAGATTTGCATTCACGACTTGTAGCTTACATGTTTACCATGTTTTTAACAAAATGCCCAGTATGTTATAGTAATTGTAGGTCAAGTTTATGATTAAAGTTTGAATGATTAGCATTGTATTTATGAGAAAAATGATCATGGAAAGTTATAGGAAGTTATGGGCAGTAGTCTGCAGACTAGCCTAGAAAAGTGGCTCAGATCCCATGACCACATGTTATGAATTGGTGATTTGGGGTCATAATTATGTGGAGAAAGACTTGTGAGTGTGGTTGGAGGCTCACAACTGCATGCATGCAATGTCATGGGTGCGGTTATATGTCTAGGTCACTAAAACAAGGTTCCAGCTTAGAGATTGACCACTTGGGGTGTTTCTTCAACTCCTGGATGATTTGTAGTCCCTGTAGGATATCAATTTCTAGTCAGTTTATAGGCCCCACTTCCTTAGTTGGAACTAGGAGGTTGGGTCATGTAATAATGGCACTCTGGTTCACATTTACCTAGAGGGCTTATAAAAATGGGTAAATGTGGGGTGGCATCGTTACATATTGGTATCAGGGCTTCCATGTTCAAACACTTGGATTGGATGGGTTGGATGTGATTGTTATTAGAAATCAGAAGTTGCAAGGCAGATAATGACAAGATCATTCAGTCACAGGAAAGACTTTCCAGGGCATCGGAAAAGCAAGTTGAGGTTAATGCAGTGATCCTTCAAAGTTTATCAAATATGCAGACAAGGACAATCGAGGATCAATTATGGACATGATGACAAGACAAATGGGGCATATGGTAGCAGGTCTCATGGAGAACACAGGTCAAACAGGGATGACATGGTCAAAGGCGGCAGATCAATGGATGCACCTAACAGGAGAGGTAGTGGTTATGGGTTATTCTAGTTTTGGATAAGATAGACATCATGGTCACCATTGTTATCATTCTTATAGGAGTGAGAGGGATACTTGCCAGACGAGTTTAAGAAAATCAAGCCTCCTATATTTGATGGAGATTTGAAGAAACCGGAAGATACAAAAGCATTGTTGCTTGGGATGAAGAAGTTCTTCGAGCTACATGATTATTCAAAGAACATGAAGACCAAAATAGCTATTTTCAGTCTCAAGGGAAAGGCAAACATTTAGTGGGAAGATGTGAATCATGTCAGAAGAGTTAGGATAGAGGAGTTGAGTTGGCATGAATTCAAAAGACTCTAAAGGAATAAGCACTTGTCAAAGAGATACTATGACATTAAGGCTAAGGAGCTCTATGAGTTGAAGATGGGATCTATGACAAATGAAGAGTATATGACTAAATTTTTGGAGATGTTGAGGTATGTGCCTTGCCTCAAGGATGAGAAGATGAAGGTCCAAATATTCATAAGTGGAATGCCATTAGCATTCAAGGATCATATTGAGTATGATGAGCCTCGGTCGTTGGAGGAAATCATTGGGAAATTGAAGCACTATTATGAGCAATCGAAGCACAAGGATGAGCCTAAGTGTGACTGGAAAGGAAATGACAAGACCAAAGGAAAATGGCCTCCAAAGAAAGAAAGAACTTAGGATGTAGGTGAGAAAGAAAATGTGGCTCCTTACAAGAAGTTCAGTACAACATAGAAGGGACATGGATATCAGCATGGAGAGCAACAAATTAAGGGTAGTGGTAGAGAACCATTGCAGTGTTGGATTTGTGGCAAGGATCACTGCAAGAAGGATTTTATGTTGTATAGGGGTGACAAACCTCTACAGTGCTCAGGATGCACAGATCGTCGGGGATGTTGGTCAAAGCATTCCTCATATTTATGTAGCATTTGATAACAAGCAGGCAGATCACCACACATCCATTATTGAGATGGAAAGTAAGCTATATGATCGAGTTGTTTCCATTTTGATTGATCCTAGATCTAATTATAGTCATGTTAATCTTGACCTAGTGGATAAGTGTGGCTTAAGTAAAGAAGTGCATGCAGAGTCTTGGTTGGTTCAGTTGGATACAAGGACCAAGAAAAGAGTTCATCATTGGGTGAGAGCTTGTGCATTTGAGTTGAATGGTATGCCTACGTTAGCACATCTAGATTTGTTTCCATTGGGTTCATACATCATGCTTTTGGGAATGGTTTGGTTGTACCTTCATAGGACTAAGATATATTTCTATGAGAAGGCTATTGAGTGCTTGGATGATGATGGAGAGAATAAAATCTTCCAGGGTAAGAAGAAGCCTACGTTAGTGAGAATGGTTACAACTATGCAAGCAAAGTGCAGTAGTAGGAAAGAGTGTGTATTGTTTGAAGTTCATATTTCTAGTGACAAAGGGAAGGAAGTTGACGATGTTGAAGTCTTGAAGAGGTATCTGGTTTTGCAGTAGTTTCAGTGTGTATTTATAGTAGAGATTTTAGAGTTACTGCCTCATATTGAAGTGGAATTCTCTATTGAGTTGGTACTAGGAGCAACACCAACATCAAAGGCACCTTACAGGATGAACACTCCAGAGTTAGTGGAATTACAGTTACAACTTAAGGAAATGCTTGATAACGGATACATTAGGCCAAGTGTGTCACCTTGGGGTGCAACAATATTGTTTGTGAAGAAGAAGGATGGTACCCTTAGGTTGTGTATTCATTACATGTAGTTGAATAAGGTGACGACCAAGAACAATTATCCTTTGTCGTAGATAGATGACTTGTTTGTTCAGTTGAAGGTGTTATCACTCAAGGTGTTCCCAAAAGTTGTAAGAAAGGTAATACGACCGAGGTAACCACAGACCAATCTTTTAGATACATAATCTAGCCAATCTGTATCCAAAGAGGGCTCTCTCTTTATGATTTAGCTTTGTTTTGAAATGTGTTAGGCTAGTTATGAAGTTCAAGGGTTTTGTTTTGGGTTTGGATGGTGGAATTCAATAGAACAGTGAGGCAAACTGAATAGTTCAGTCCATTGGGCATGATGGAGTCAAAGAAGGATGGATTTTTGGATTTGGTTTCTTAACAAAGGATGGTATCACAGAGCAAGGTAGTCAAACTTGGAGCAAATTTAGGCTGAAATCATATGGAATGGACTCAAATGGGTGAAGGGCAGTTAAGAATCCTTCAACATATTGAAAGAGGGAAAATGGATGATTACTATGAAGGAGTAGTAAAGAATTCCTTAGAAAATAGTCAATATGCGAGAATCGGGAAATAGGAGCAATTAAGAATTCACTGTTAAACAAATTCTGAAGAAAACACGGAGAATAATAAAGACTGAAAACAGAGTGCAGTTTAAGCAAATTCTAATTTAATCATTTTCTTTACCATTCAGATTATGAAACACAGATGATATAGTAAACTAGAAAACTGTAAAACATGAAATATAGGGGACTTATTGATCCGGAGTTTGATTCAAGAATTCTGTGACAATTCCTCTGCATCAATTCCTCATCTAGTGAGCCAGACAACAGATAGTACTAACAACTTTCTATTCCAAAAATTTCAATGTTACAGCAAAATCTAGGAATGCCCACCAACCCCAAATACTTCGTTTTGGGGGGTATTTATACAAAATATCTGATGGAGATAATATCTAGTGATGACTAATCCCTTTTTTACAAAAGATAGAGAAAAACAGTCTCGAAAACAGGGAAAACATAAATTGATGTCGTGCTGACTGCTCTGTCTTTATCGGATGTGCTCTGTCTTTGTCGCATGTGCTGGGGGCAGGCTCTACGAGTTGGTTTACAGCTGTCTTCCACTGATACTCTGTGCTGGTTGATCCGTCTTTGTCGGATATTCTTCAATCCTGTTTGGATACACTTTGACCCGTTTGACCGTCGTTGATCGTTGTCTATATTATCATGAAAAAATAGCCCGAAATATACATCTTACCCAAGAGAAATTTACAAAATCCCCAACATGTCTTCCCACCATTGTTGCTCTGGCAATTTATGCTTCTGAAGTTTCCTCAGGGTTTCATCAGTTTCTGTATATCTAAAAAAATTAGGCTGGAGCTGAAACATATGTTTTACCTCATGCTCAATATAAAATAAGTTCTAAAAGTTATCATAGAGAACTTGGCCTATGGGGAGTGCTTTTACTCCTGAAGCACTTATTGAGGAACTAACTTGATCAGCAACATATTTGTTCAATTTATGTACATAATCTATGCGTTCCATAAGCTGGTCATTATTTCCTAAAAGACTTGGTATCCCTTTATCCTGCAAATTGTAAACCTTTCCATGAAAGAATTAATTCTACTTGCATATCGTGGCATCTTCTTTCCAAATCCTGCATTAAAGTTCTCTTAGTTAGAACTCTTTGATTTCCAAAATGATGCCTGTCTTGTCTGGGATGCTGAGTTGTTCCAATTGTTCCCTATTTCTGTTATTCAAAAAATGTATGAGCCGGTTGGCCTGATCAGGCATTTGTCCTAATAAAGCTCTTGATTTTTGAATTTCTCCATGCGTTGCATTCACTAAGTCAATCTGCTCATAAATAGCTTGGATAGATGGCCAAACATTATTTAGGGATTGATTGATGTTGGTCCAAAGAATTCCTTTGATTTCTACCAGAGGCTTATCCATAGTGAGATCCTTCTCTAATCTTCTCACTTTATTCTCTAATGCTTTAACCTCTCTTATTTTCTCTGCAACATTTATCTTGGATTTGTCATAATTCTTTTCTACTTTTGCCAATTTTTCCTTTACTTGTTTCAGCTCTGACACTTGGAGTCTCAATTCTTCCATGGCTTTTATCAATTCTTCTATGCTCATATTAGTACTGCTGCCTGGTGCTGTTGCTGTTGTTTTTGTACCTGTAATTACTTCTGCTGTATCTGCTGGGACATTTGGAGCTGATGTTGTTCCCAGTGTGGAGGGGACTGTAGTTGAGATAATGGGGATTACCTCAGGTGGCAGGGAGGTCGACTCTCCCTGCTTCTCTTTTAGTGCTTTTTCCAATGCCTGCTCTGTATCAGTTAATCTTTCATTGAGTTTCATGAGCAGGTCCATCATGTCTTCCTTTAATTTTTGCTCTATGATTTCTGCAGTTTGAGGGTGCCTTGAAGGAGGTAGCTTCAGCTGTTTCCTCAGGGCAGCAATTTCCTCTTCCTTCTTCTTGATTAGTGCCTTTATGCCTTTAGAATATTTGGGATCATGTCCCAGTTCAATGATGATTTATTCTAAAGATTTGATCCTGTTGTCCTTGGCCAGAGAAGAAGCTTTCTCCCAATGCAACTGAGCTGTTGTGTTGTCTAAGGAACTTTGTAACTGGTGGGCCAACACTGCTTTTTCAGTTAGTGTGGAATAAACCATTTCCTCAGTCTATTTGTGAAGTTCAATTTGGTCCAGTGGAATGTCTTTGGCTAAGACCTCCAAGTTAGTTCTGATGTAATCTGTTGCCGACTAGGGTTGCTGCACCTTTGGCTTAAAATAACTCACTAACATTTTGCCTTCTTTAATGTCATAGGCAGACATCAATCTTTGCTGGGTTGAGGGGGCCATTTTCAAGTATTGATTATAGATTTCAATTCTCACGGGATCATTCCTGGCCTTTATCTCTGTGAAAGTTTTCTTAATGTCTGAGGCCTATTTTCTTTGTGGCCTGGTGGACGACACCTCTACACTGTGCTGCCTTTCTAACTCCTGCCTATGGGAGCTAGTTGATGTTTCTATCACTAGGGAAGTCTGCTGGCTGACTACCCTCTCACCTCTTAGACTGTCTGTCGTTTCTTCAATAATTTCCTCTTCTAACAGAGGATTCAGTCTTTGTCTCTTTGCTCCTGGTTGTTCAGCAGGTCCACTGATAGGTGTGGTGGTTTCTCTGTCTCTCTTCCTGTTTCTTTCCTCATTTAGAGGAGTCTGCAATGCTGGAATTTCTGCTGCTTTAGTTTGGGCTGGAGGAATTTGTACTTGACCCTGTTCTTTGGACACTCCTGGCTTATCAGTCATTATTGGCTGCTCTGTGGTATCTACCTCTTTACCCTTTGAAGTCCCTGTGACTGATGCGTTGGTTTTCTGTGCAGGTTGCTGAGAAGTTCCAGCAGAGGATGTTCCAATTCTTGATTGTTGAGGAAGCTTGAATGATACCTGCCCAAAAGCGTCCAAGTCAAGGGTTTTTTCAAGATTTTTCATAGCCTTTTCCATCTTTTCTTGCTCACTAATTTCTTCTATTAATGTGCCTTCTGCCCATTCTTCCTGATTTGCATATTGTTCAATTTATGGGATCCTATGATGTACATACACTGATAGCCTGTTTCTTACCCTTTTATCACTTATGAAACTACATGGGTCATATGGCACCCATTGAAAACTCTTCTTCAATCTAAGGTGGTCTTCTAAGATATTTTCAGCATCTTTCCACGCATCCTTAGAATGGATAACATAGGGGGCTAACTGGTTTTTGATTCTCAGCTAGGCCTTCTTCTTTACATTACAAAAGTGGGTTAAGTCTGCATTGATGATCTGCCTGAAATATTCTAATGCAAATAACCTCATGGGCACATATTTAGGCAACTTAAAAGGGTAAAGTTCACACCCATACATTATGATCTCTGTGTAATTTTGGTATAGGTACCAGTCACCTATCCTGTACTGTTTAGAAAGTTGCAAAATCTTCTTCATGTCACCTGTGATCCTAGGAGGAGGAGCTCCTATCAACAGAGTGGAGGCTGGGTGTACAAATAAGTTAATGAATTCACTATAGGTATAAGGGGATTCACGAAAAACTGAGCTCCAAAAGATCACAGACCTCCGATTTCCTTTTGAGTCTAATTTCCTGATGGGAAATGGAAAGCTGTCTGGCTGATAATATAACAACAGATGGTATATAAAAGATGTGTATTTGAAGACTCCTTCTCTATCCAAATTTATAAATTGATCATGGATTTTATTGGCAATAAAAGTGGCATAGTCATACTTGACAGCAGGGTGTTGTCCTGGAGTAACGATTGATAATAGAACCAGGGTGATATCATCCACATATTCACTGGACCTAAATCCCAAGATCAAGAATATCATGTCAACAATGAGTTTACCAGTTTCAGTGAAAAAAGTGCGCAGATAAGGAGGAGGGCCTTTAGGTTGGTGCGTTGGTATCATGAACATTTGAGCAATGCGGGTTATCTCTGACTTGGGTAATTGAGATGCTTGTTCAAGTAAAAAACCCATGGAAAGACGAGTAAGGGGCTTAGTGGAATGGAAATGTATCATCTCATTGATGGATTCAGCAGTTATGGAAAAAATGACAGTTTGGGAAGGTGACATAACTGCTCTATGGACAGGGTCATAGTTGGCACAACATTGGTGAATGATATCTAGGAAAACATGGACTGAGGGAAGGAAGTACATGGGAAGGTTTGATTCCCACAGTCCAAAAATATCAGAGTTGCTTAGATAACTATCCCTAATTTGGTAGAAGGCCTGAAGATGATTATAATCAGTGGTTAAGTCCTTTATTTGAAAATATTTGTCTGCAAGAGGCAGATAATCTAAGTCTTTGTGGGGAGCATTGTTGGGTGCGACGTTCAGAGCTGCGGGGGCCTCCATGTTTGGTTCTTATGTATTCAAACTGGAATTTGGGCTTTCTGTGGAGAATTGGACTAAACAACAGTTTTAGGAGTCTTTTTATGGACTAAACAGATTGTTTTCAACTCGAATTTGGCTTTTTCGGGTAGAATTTTCAGCGAAGAACTGAAATTAAAAGGGTTACCGATAAAATGGATAAATACCTGGATTAAGGAGGCAAATTGAGTAACTACAGGTCGAATGAAGGATTACAGAGCGCGTTGCTGTGGTCTCTTCGGCCGGGTGGTGGTTGAAAAGCTGGTACAGTGGCTCCAGTCGTTATTTTGCATGGGAGCTTGAACAAAGAGAACTACAACGAAAATGATATTTCGTCGTTTTTTAACAAAATTCAGGTTGGCGGGGATTTTTTAGCACTTATTGGGTGGATGACGTCAGAGCGATGGGACATCTTGTCGTTTAGCAGGGGGTGGTAAATGGTTTAACCCGCATCGCTTTTGGGCTAGGGCGGTTTTGGACAGGGGGGCCGCGAGCAGCGCGGGAGTGTGACGCGTGTCTATTGTATGGGAGCGAAACCGCTAGTTTCTCGGGCATTAACTTTCAGCGATGGAGGGGGTGCGATATAAATCTCAGTTGTTGGATATGGGGCCGTTGATCTGACGGTTGGCGATCAATGGAGGTGAAGGGGGTTTAATGCGCAGGGGCCCAATATAATATATAATGGTTTTAATGTCTTTGGGCGCAATACCATTGGTTCGGGGTTTGGTTATAATTAACCATTATTCCATGATTTATGCGGTGGAAAGGGTTCATAATAAGCTCCAATTGAACTTATTGATCCATGACAAAAACAGTGCTATGGTTATAGTAAACCCGAGCGGGATATTTAACATTTTGAGGATTGTATTATAAATACATAATACTGGAAGGGGTTTATTTACAAGGGATTTAATGTAATAAATGTTTATTTGTTAACATGAAACTTTTGAAAGTGAATGCACGCTAAGCATAATGTTACAAAACTTAGGCAAAAGGGGAAAAACAGGGATTTATACAAGAAATGAGGCCATTTCCCTAAGTAAAATAGGAATTCGCTTAGGCCACTTATGAAATGGAATGAGATAAGTGTTTTAGAGGATATCAAGCAGATCCTAATGTCTCTGGGGGAATTTAGTAAATGATTAGGGAAAGCAAGAAGGGGAGTTAGTCATGCTTCGCTTGATCTGCATCCAGAAATCTACCATGGTACTTGTGATAACAGTAAGATGAACATTCTAAGAGACAAAATCAATCACAAGTCTCATTCTGCAACACCAAACTGCCTACCCAGACTACTGTACCTAACATTTTTTCTTCTTTTTTTTTGGGTGGACTTGGACTGGAAAACCCTCATCAATTTTCTTTTCTTTGCATGATGAGCCTATCTAAGTCTGCCCTTATTTCTTCCAAGGGCTCAGATTAAACAGTTGAGCTCCTTTGCTTCCCTACCTATCTACTTATCCGCCAAGATTAAATAGTTTGGACGGATTTTTATTCTTTATCTCTAAAACAGGAAATTCAAACATGAACTGGCCAAGATTAAGCTATTTGTCCATTCATCAATTGAGGTAAAAAGTTCAATACGCTGTACATGATGCTTTATTTACAGAAAATGAAATAGTAGTGGCATTTGGACTTGCACACTTTCCTGGTCTTTTTTATTGGGAGTTCATTTCTTTTCATTTTTTCTTTTGACCATTTATTTTCTTCACCCTTTGATTTTTCTTTTAGGGTATACCCTCTTTACATTTTTTAATTTTTTTTTATTTCTTAAAAAATATGGAAAACCTTTGCAACAAGAAAAGGTATGAACATATTACAAAGCTAATCAAGTCAATCATGAAATATGACACCTATTGGTATAGGAGCATAACACTGGCTCCACTTGGGGATGGCTTTCCCTGGTGGAAAGTCAAGAACAACAGGTCAGATGGCCTTCTCCATAACTTTGACTGTGCTCTGAAATCTCCTTCTGCTGGTTGCTTTATTTTATATATGACAGTTACACTTATGAGGCTCAGGGCCTTCTTTTCGGGCTTCACCTTTATCAAGAGGTTGGATCAAAGTAGTGTTTCAGCATCCGACCATTAACTGGCCCTTCTTCTGTTTCTGAACCATCCAGGTTCTTCAAAAAGTAAGTATTATTCCCCTGTGAGGCCTGGATAATAAAAGGTCCCTTCCATAGGAAGTCAAACTTCCCATGTTTTCCTTTGTCTTCTCTCTTGGAATCCCATTTTAAAACTTTGTCCCCTAGGTAAAAATCTTCTGCCTTGGTCCTCTTATCAAATATTTTCTTAAGTTTTTCTTGTACCACTTGGGATCTTTGGTATACCTCTTCTCTGGTCTGCTGCAAATGGATGGTCTGATTTATTCTTCTTTGAATGTGATTGGGTTCCTCTTGAGCTTCATGTAGTAATTTCATTACATGGACTCCTAATGATGAAGGAAATATAGCCTCCATACCATAGACTAGTTAATAAGGACTAGTCCCAATGGATCTCTTGGTAGTTAATCTGTCTGCCCATAGTGCATTGGTAAGTTTCTTGTGCCAGTTTTTCTTGTTCTCTTCCAACACTTTCTTAATAATATTAATCAGGCTTTTATTGGAAGACTCAACTAGACCATTACCTTGAGGGTAATAGGTTGTGGAATGGCCTAAAGTAATGTGGTATTTGTGACAGAAACTTATCATTTTATTAGATTTGAAGGCAGCAGCATTGTCAGTTATGATCTTTTCAGGGTAGCCAAATCGAGACAGTATGTTGGTTTCTAAGAATCCTATAATCACTGTATCATTGGCTTGTCTGGAAGGAATAGCTTCTATCCATTTGGTGAAATAATTTGTGGCAGTGAGGATCCATTTATGTTGGCCAGAGGAGGGAGGATGGATTTCCCCAATGAAGTCCAAAACCCATTGTTGGAAAGGCTTTTCAGTGGAAATTGGTTTAAGGGGTAGAGGTAAAAGTTTCCTCTTGCCTTCAAAAATTTGACATTTATGGCAAGCGGTGAAAATTTTCTTTACATCGGCGAACAAGGTGGGCCAATAAAATCCAGCCCTTAGGATTTTGTCAGCAGCTGATTTCCAGTATAGGTGTCCAACGCAGTCCCCTGCATGAAATTCTTTGAGTACCTTGTCAGCTTATTCCTTTATTAAACAATTTAATAGAATACCTTCATGATTTTTCCAAAAAAGAGCATTATCTAAAATACAAAATTTTGAAGCCTTCATTTTTAAAAACCTTTTCTTCGTTCTGGATAACCCTGGAGGAGCCTACAGGTTTAATAATACATAGGTTATATCAACATACCAAAGTGTTTCTAAGAAGGCCTGGCTGATTTGTGGAGTCGCCGTCTCCTGTTCGTTATCCAGCTCATTGATATCCAGGGCTTGAAAGTTTGTTTCAGTCATGAGTTTAGCCAATCCCTGTCCTTTTATAAGCTTTGTAGGTTTCATTTCAATATCATACTCCAGTATATTAGCTATCCATTTGCCTCGTTTGCCTTCAATTCCATCCTGAGTCAGGATGTCTTTGACAACAACACTTGGTACATAAGCTATTACATGGGAGTACAATATGTAGACTCTGAAGTCTTTAATAGCTTTCACAAGTGCATAAGCCTGTTTTTCCATGATTGGGTATTTTAATGGTGCATCTCTAAGTGATTTACTAAAAAAGGCTATGGGTTTTTCATATCCTTGATCATCTTTTTGTAGTAAAACAGTAGCAATGGTGTGTTCTGATGCAAATGAAAATATTATGAAGTCTCTATCAAACTTTGGACTTGTAAGGACTGGTGTTCTGGTCAAAGCCAATTTAATTTCTTCAAATGCTTGTTTAGCTTCTAACATCCATTTAACCTTGGAATCTTTTTGCAATATATTGTTCAACAATCTAATTAATTCAACCAAATTAGGTATGAATCTTCTTAAAAAGTTAATTTTTCCTAGGAAAGCTTGAAGTTCTTTGATATTTCTGGGGTGGGGTATTTTTAGGATGACTTCAATTCTATCAGGATCAATTTTGATGCCATCTTTGGAGATGATATGACCTAACAGTTTGCCTTCCTCTAGACCGAACAACGACTTCTTAGGATTTAAGCAAATACCATACTTTCTGCATTTTAAAAACACTTGTCTCAAATGATCTAAGTGTTGCCGATCTAGTTTATAAAACACAGTAAGATCATCTAGATATATGACCAAAAAAATCGTGAATTTCTTTTGCAAAAGCTGTGTCCATTGCTCGTTGGAAGGTTGCTCCTACATTCTTGAGTCCAAATGGCATTTTAACATATTTAAAAGTTCCCCATGGTGCTGTAAAAGCAGTCTTTTCCTGATCATCAGGATGGACTAGAATCTGGTTAAAGCCTGAGAACCCATCCAAAAGTGAAATTCTAGAGGCACCTACTACTCTTTGTAAAATGTGGTCCATCTTAGGTAAGAGGTAGTGGTCTTTTAAAAAAACCTTATTTACATTCCTTAAATTGACACACAATCTGATTTCCCTTGTTTTCTTCCTAGTGGGTACAAAATTAGACACCCACTCTAAAAACCTAATAAGAGCAATTATCCCTGCTTCATACATTCGTTTGATTTCCTTTTCAATTAAGGGGAGAAGTACAGGGTTAATTCTTCTGAACTTTTGCTTGAATGGTTTTTGATTTTCCTTGAGGGGTATTGCATGTTGAATTACAGAGGTGTCATAAGATTTCAGATCTTCATAGCTCCAAGTAAAAACATCCGAGAATTTTTTGATGAGTTCAACATATTTAAGCTTTTGATCAGGGGGTAAAGTTTTGGATAATTTTATCATTTTCGGATTTTCTTCAGTTCCTATGTTACAGTCTTCAATGTCTGCTTTTGGAGGTTGCATTTTGGGTTTCTTTGGGATATCATTAAAATCAGAGAAATCTTCCAAAGGAGTTAATATTGTGGGCAAATAATTGTATTTTAAATTAATAACCTTAGATTCTCCTCCGATAATCTCATCGATGTCTACTTTTTTAAGATCTTGCAACTTTTTATTGGTAAATTTCGTTGGGTGAAGTATTTGAGTTGCACTTTCTGCTGAAATGTCTGTTTCAATTTTATCTATTTGATCAACCTCACTAACAGTGTCCGTGTCTATATTAGTGCTAGAAAACTCTTCTTCTAGGGTCAAGAAATTGTTAATCTGAATATCATTGTCAAACACTTGCTAGTTCTTTACATTGTCGGGTATCGCTGGCCTGTGTCTAATCTCAACTGTAAACTGATGATTGGGTTCAAATGGTAATTTATAAGTTCTGGAAAATGTTGCCAAGATGTGAGCATGCAAATTATGTTTTCTTGGAATTTTGGCAAGCTGTGTTTCCGGAAATGTATTGAGGATCTCAATCGCTGTTCCTCTGTAAGTTCTTAATCTGGGATCATTTGTGAGGAAGTTCCCTTTTATCTGTTGAATGACTAAATCAGAGTCTCCCAAAACTGATACCTTGATTGCCCTAAACTTTTGATCAATTTAAGTCCTAGCAACAAGGCTTCATATTCAGCCATATTATTGGTGCATGTAAAGTTTAATATGTAAGCATGCCCTTCAGCATGATCATTTTCTTGATTGTATACCCAAATCCCTGCTCTTGCCCCTAATTTATTAACTGAACCATCAAATTCTAACTACCAAAGGATCTCATGTTCATAATTGATATTAGGACTTTCAGTAATCTGCCTAATAGGAAGATATGTTTCTTTAGTTTCATCTAATTTCTCCCGAGTGTCTGATATACCATTGTTCTCAGAAATTTCTTGAATTTGAACAGTAGGCTTTTCATTTATAATTTCTTCTGGTTCAAGTGCTAAAACCTTGACATCAGTTGGAGGATCAATTTCAACATTGTATAGAATGAAGGAGACCATGTCAGATTGCATGGAGTAGATGGGAAAATTATGGGGTTTCTCCTTACTTCTTACCACATATTTCATTAAAGTTTCTCAGTACAATCTCTTTGGTTGACCAAATACTGAAACAGTAGCATAAGACATGTCCAATTGTAAAGATCCTTGGAGCTTTGCACCCCAAGATCTAGAGAACAACATGCCATATTTTGGTGGAATATCAGCTACCACTATGTCCATTAAAATGGTCTTGGTGGGGTATTGAACTAATGATACACATAAATCTTTGATCAATCCTAGACATCTAACCTGGCTTGAGTCAAAAGCGAATAAGTCTTTGTATGGCCTGGTAATATCTAGGTCCAACTTCTCCATTACAGATTTAGGCATTAAGTTATGAGAAGCACCAGAATCAAACATGGAATTATGAAGTATTTTATCATGTATGTTTAGACTTACATTGAAAAGAGGGACCCCTCCATCTATTGATTTTCTGTTTACCTCAGGGCCAAAAATTAATTCAGGTTGGTCATCAAAGAGATTTACTGAATCTTTGTTCACCAAAATTTGGAGTGATCTGCTAATTTGATCTCTATAGACATCATGTTTAGCCAATTCTAACAATGGAATGGCTACCTTTAGCTTACCTATTTCAGTCTCAAGATTGAAAGGTTTTTCAGTTTGAGTTTTTGTATTTCGGACAGTAAGATTGTCTTTTTTCTGTTGTATTTTCAGTGCTTTTCTCTTTTTCAGGATTGGTGTCATGGGTTGAAGTTGCTTCCAAGTCAATTTTTGGAGGTTCTTCCACATTTCCTTTGGGAGGAGTGGAAGTAGAAGGTTGTCTGTTAGGTTGTTGATTGTCTAATACATCTTCAACTGTTGGATTATTTCGGTTAGGACCTGTTCTAAGAAGGGTTTGTACAGGGGGGTTATTGATCTTAGCTTTTTTAGGTTGCTTGGAATCTTTCTGCTTATTGGTCTCAAGGACATCTATTCTTCTGCTCCTCAGATTTTATTGCTTATGGACTTCATAAATAGCTATATCATATCCCTCCATAAAATAAAATGATTCACCTGGTTGAGTTTGGAATTGTTTAAGAGTGTGAGCTTCTTGGCCTTCATGGGTCAAGAAAATTTGTTGTTCACTATTGAGGCCCATTAAATTAATTTGAGTATCTTTTGTTGGTTCACTAGAAGTTGAAGCTTCAGCATAATTTTCCTGGAATGGGGGCCTAATGTTTTGGTTAGGCCCAGTCTTTCCAGTATTAGGGTTCTGGTTTTTCCTGAAATTTGGATTTCTCCCGGTATTGCTCGGTTGACCATCCCAAGGAGATTTCCTCTCAATTGTTTCTACTCTATCACCAAGTCTATCCATTCCTTTAATAATAACGTCTAATTTCTGTTCAAAGGCAGAAGGTTCTTCTTTGATAGGTATCCTCCTTTCAGCTCTGGCTCGAGCTCGTTTAGAAATCAGGTTGGCCTCAACGTTGACAGCTATACTCTGCATCTCTTCTAAGCCTTGAGGAGCTCTTTCCCTAAGTTGGTATGCCATATCAGAATCGAATGCATCAGGGAATTTGATCAAGGCCAAATCCGGAGGTCTGAGATTTTGAGGAATGGCATTGTAGACATTATTGAATCTGGTACAGTAATCTTGGACAGTTTCTTGGGTACCTCTCTTTAAGCCTTCATATTCTGATAAAATGTGGAGAGGATCTTTCTTCTTTTCCCATCTGTTCAAGAAGGTCTTATAAAGATCTTGTGGGTCATTGATAGTGTTTGCAGGGAGGGCTCTAAACCATGTTCTAAAATCTGCAGTTAAACTTTGAACAAATACTTTCATTTTGACATCATCATCATCAATCTCATAGTTTTAAAAATAATCGGTCATTTTCTTGGTATGTTGTTGAGCTGTGTAAGTGCTAGTACCATCAAAATAGGTGATTTTGCTTTGATAATCTTGAGGCATAGCCCCTGGATTTGTAGGTAATTGCAGGGGAGCATATCAGTTTGCCATGTTTGAAGAGATAAGTGTGACAGCTGAAAGAGCGGGCATAACAGTGGAAATGTATGTTGTAGATGGAGGAGTGGGAAGGATGGTTTGAGGTGTTGATGGGGAACTTAGAGAAGCTGCAGTAATCACATAAAGGTTTGGTGTTTTTCCAGAGGTAAGCTCAGATTGGATAGGATTCTACAAATGTTTGTCAAGGTGTGAACTAGCAGAATGATCTTGGCTCTCTTGTCTTCTAAGGATCTTGGGGATCAAATTAGGATTTTCACACACAGGTGGAGGATTTGGATCAGGATTTGATCTGGTGTAACGAATCTTTTTTGGAGCCAGTTTCTAGGTGTATTTTTGGTCTTTTCTTGGAATAATTTAAGAATACAACTTTGACAGTCTCTTCTAGGAATTTTTTTTAGATATTGGAACTTTGAACTTTCCTAAAAGACTTTTGAAAAAAGGAATTGATCAGGAATTTGAAACAATTGTTCAAAACATAAACTGGACTGGAGATAGACTGAAGCATCATTTATTTACTTCTGCAAATGCAAAGCAAAAGCAGTTTCAAAGGCTACCTGGTTAACTTCAGGTTCCATCTGTAGCTTATGAAGTAGATAACAGTAACAATCAAATTATTCAGGTCCCAGCGGAGTCGCCAATATGTTATCACTCAAGTTGTTCCCAAAATTTGTGAGAAAGGGAATACGACCGAGGTAACCACAGACCAATTTTTTAGATACAGAATCTAGACAATCTGTATCCAGAGAGGGCTCTCTCTTTATGATTTAGCTTTGTTTTGAAATGTGTTAGGCTAGTTATGAAGTTCAAGGGTTTTGTTTTGGGTTTGGATGGTGGATTCAATAGAACAGTGAGGCAAACTGAATAGTTCAGTCCATTGGGCATGATGGAGTCAAAGAAGGATGGCTTTCTGGATTTGGTTCCTTAACAGAGGATGGTATCACAGAGCAAGGTAGTCAAACCTGGAGAAAATTTAGGCTGAAATAAGATGGAATGGACTCAAATGGGTGAAGGGCAGTTAAGAATCCTTCAACATATTGAAAGAGGGAAAATGGATGATTACTGTTAAGGAGCAGTAAAGAATTCATTAGAAAATAGTCAATATGCGAGAATCAGGAAACATGAGCAATTAAGAATTCACTATTAAACAAATTCTGAAGAAAACATGGAGAATAATAAAGACTGAAAACATAGTGCAGTTTAGGCAAATTCTGATTTAATCCTTTTCTTTACCATTCAGATTATGAAACACAGATGATATAGTAAAGGAGAAAACTGTAAAACATGAGATATAGGGGACATATTGATCCAGAGTTCGATTCAAGAATTCTATGACAATTCCTCTGCATCAATTCCTCATCCAGTGAGCCAGACAACAAATAGTTCCAACATCTTTCTATTCCAAAAATTTCAATGTTACAGCAAAATCTAGGAATGCCCACCAACTCCACATACTTCGTTTGGGGGGGGGGGGGGTATTTATATAAAATATTTTACAAAATACCTGATGGAGATAATATCTAGTGATGACTAATCCCTTTTTTACAAAATATAGAGACAAACAGCCTTGAAAACAGGGAAACGATAAATTGATGCCGTGCTGACTGCTCTGTCTTTGTCGGATGTGCTGGAGGCAGGCTCTGCGAGTTGGTTTACAGCTGTCTTCCACTGATACTTTGTGTTGGATGCTCCGTCTTTGTTAGATATTCTTCAGTCCTGTTTGGATACACTTTGACCTGTTTGAGCCTCGTTCATCGTTGTCTATATTATCATGGAAAAATAGCCCGAAATCTACATCTTACCCAAGAGAAATTTACAAAATCCCCAACATGTCTTCCCACCATCGTTGCTGTGGCAATTTATGCTTCTGAAGTTTCCTCAGGGTTTCATCAGTTTCTGTATATCTGAAAAAATTAGGCTGGAGTTGAAATAGATGTTTTACCTCATGCTCAATATAAAATAAGTTCTTTAGGTTATCATAGAGAACTTGGCCCGTGGGGAGTGCTTTTACTCCTAAAGCACTTGTTGATGAACTAACTTGATCAATAGCATATTTGTTCAATTTATGTACATAATCTATGTGTTTCATAAGCCGATCATTATTTCCTAAAAGACTTGGTAGCCCTTTATCCTGCAAAACTGTAAACCTTTCCATGAAAGAATTAATTTCTACTTGCATATCGTGGCATCTTCTTTCCAAATTTTGCATTAAAGTTCTCTTAGTTAGAACTCTTTTGATTTCCAAAATGGTGCCTGTCCTGTCTGGGATGCCAAGTTGTTCCAGTTGTTCCCTATTTCTGTTATTCAAAAAATGTATGAGCCGGTTGGCTTGATTAGGCATTTGTCCTAATAAAGCTCTTGATTTTTGAATTTCTCCATGTGCTGCATTCACTAAGTCAATCTGCTCATAAATAGCTTGGATAGATGGCCAAACATTATTTAGGGATTGATTGATGTTGGTCCAAAGAATTCCTTTGATTTCTACCAAAGGCTTATCCATAGTGAGATCCTTCTCTAACCTTCTCACTTTATTCTCTAATGCTTTAACCTCTCTTATTTTATCTGCAACATTTATCTTGGATTTGTCATAATTCTTTTCTACTTTTGCCAATTTTTCCTTTACTTGTTTCAACTCTGACACTTGGAGTCTCAATTCTTCCATGGATTTTATTAATTCTTCTGTGCTCATATTAGTACTGCTGCCTGGTGCTGTTGCTATTGTTTCTGTACCTGTAATTAATTCTGTTGTGGCTGCTGGCACATTTGGAGTTGATGTTGTTCCCAATGTGGAGGGGACTGTAGTTGAGACTATGGGGACTACCTCAGGTGGCTGGGAGGTCGACTCTCCCTGCTTCTCTTTTAGTGCTTTTTCCAGTGCTCGCTCTATATCAGTTAATCTTTCATTGAGTTTCATGAGCAGGTCCATCATGTCTTCCTCTGATTTCTGCTCTATGATTTCTGTAGTCTGAGGGTGCCTTGAAGGAGGTAGCTTCAACTGTTTCTTTTAGGCAGCAATGTCCTCTTCCTTCTTCTTGATTAGTGCCTTTATGCCTTTAGCATCTTTGGGATCATGTCCCAGTTCAATGATGATTTATTCTAAAGATTTGATCCTGTTGTCCTTGGCCAGAGAAGAAGCTTTCTCCCAATGCAACTGAGTTGTTGTGTTGTCTAAGGAACTTTGTAACTGGTGGGTCAACATTTCTTTGTCAGTTAGTGTGGAATAAACCATTTCCCCAGTCTGTTTGTGAAGTTCAATTTGGTCCAGTGGATGAATGTCTTTGGCTAGGACCTCCAAGTTAGTTCTGATGTAATCTGCTGCCGACTAGGGTTGCTGCACCTTTGGCTTAAAATAACTCATTAACATTTTGCCTTCTTTAATGTCATAAGCAGACATCAATCTTTGCTGGGTTGAGGGGGCCATTTTCAAGTATTGATTATAGATTTCAATTCTCACAGGATCATTCCCGACCTTTATCTTTGTGAAAGTTTTCTTAATGTCCGAGGCCTATTTTCTTTATGTCCTGGAGGATGACACCTCTACACTGTGTTGCCTTTCTAACTCCTACCTATGGGAGCTAGTTGATGCTTCTATCACTGGGGAAGTCTGCTGGCTGACTACCCTCTCACCTCTTAGACTGTCTGTCATTTCTTCAATAATTTCCTCTTCTGACAAAGGATTCAGTCTTTGTCTCTTTGCTCCTGGTTGTTCAGCAGGTCCACTGATAGGTGTGGTGGTTTCTCTATCTCTCTTCCTGTTCTTTCCTCATTTAGAGGAGTCTGCAATGCTGGAATTTCTGTTGCTTTAGTTTGGGCTGGAGGAATTTGTACTTGACTGATCAGGAGCTGAGGACCAAGTGTCGTAAAATGGTCAAAAATGAAATTGCTCAGAACTGTTTTGAACCTGAACGAATGGATAGAGCTCGTCCTCTTGATTCCGGCGCTGCAAACGGTTCGAAAAACGGTCTCCGTATGCAGAAGTTATGCCAAAAACAAAATCGTCCAATGACTCTTAAGCCAAGTACTTGTCGAATCCCGACCAAGTTATTTTTCCAGAAAAATTTGAAATTGCAGGAACCAACGATGAAACTTGCTGATATATGAGCTGAAATCTTCCTCTGAACATGTGGGCTTGCCAACTGTCACAATTCCCATCCATGGCACCTCCGCTCTAGAGGAAGAGTTGCCTCCCAAATGAGAAGGCTTTTACCGGCTATAGCATGCAGAATGTATTGCAAATTCTCATCCCAAACTCTTGGGATACTTGATGCAAAAACTTCTTAAAAGAAGTAGAGACCCATGCTGAAATTTGAGCACACTTTTACATTGTTGATTGTGTCACATGATTCATCGACTTGTGTCGATTGTGCCACTTATGTTGTCGACTTGTGTCGATTGTGGTGCACATGTTTTGTCGACTTGTGTCGGTTGTGTACACACTTGTTATGTTGATGGTTGAGTCCATTGTTCAACATATTTTAGGACAAATTGTTGTTGATGATTATCTTGTTGCACAAGATGCCTTTGGTGTCATTTGGTGCAGGGAAGGAATTTGGTGCAAAGATGTGCACAATTCTATGAGCTGGAAAGCATGCATGCAAAGAGGGCTCAAATTCTAGCATGGGTCTCTACTTCTTTTGAGAAGTTTTTGCAGCAAGTATCCCAAGAGTTTGGGATGAGCATTTGCAGTACATTCAGCATGCTACAACCGGTAAAAGCCTTCTCATTTGGGAGGCAACTCTTCTTTTGGAGCGGAGGTGCCATGGATGGGCATCGTGATAGCTGGCAAGCCCACATGTTCAGGGGAATATTTCAACTCATATATCAGCAAGTATCATTGCTGGTTTCTGCAAATTTTCAGTTTGTCTGGCGAACAAGCTTGGTCGGGATTCGACAAGTACTTGGCTTATGCAGCAAAAAGTCGCCATGATGACAGTTGGCAAGGCAGGACATTTTGGGCATCAGTATGCTCTTTTGGCTGAACGGAAGAGGATATTTCTGTTCCTCAAGTGCTGTACAGTTCAGTTCAGAGATTCAGTAAGCTTTTGGGGACCAAAAGCCCTCTCATTTGGGAGGTGTGATCAGGAGCTGAGGACCAAGTGTCGTAAAATGGTAAAAAATGAAAGTGCTCAAAACTGGTTCAAAATTGAACAACCGGATAGAGCTCATCCTCCTGATTCCAGTTCCACAAACGGTTCGAAAAACGGTCTCCGTATGCAGAAGTTATGCCAAAAACAAAATCGCTCAATGACTCTTAATTTTTGAATTTTTTCAAAAAATAAAAAATAAAAAAGAATATTCCACAGAATATTCCTTTTGGGCAGCGAATCAAAAACTGCCACGTGGCCAGGGATGACGTCAGCATATATGTGCATATGTCAAAAATTTTGGAGGTTCGGCGGCTTGAACCGCGACCTGCCCAGAGCTAAAGCTACGTCTTACCACTGGACCACAGCGAAAGGACTTGGCATGAAGGTGGCGCAAATTTTTTATGAAGTTTAAAACTCATTTGGGGTGGGAAAAGTAGGGTACCAGCCCTCCATACCATGTGACCTTCCACCCATAACCACGGGCCATAACATATAACCACCAGTTCAGTGCGCAATCCGAGGAAAATTGCCAGTTGTATAAATGCGTTCACATGCGCATTAAACAAACAGTTAAATCCGGCAGTCAGGTCAGGATTTGGCGGAGGATATGGCGGAGCTCTCCAAAAATGGCGGAATTGCCAAATTTAGCGGGGTTATCTGGCAGTTAGCCAATTTTAACTGGAGTTTTTCTAGGGCAGACTGGAGAAACTTTAATGAGCCATAAATTTGGCTAGGAAAGTCCTTTTTGGACGAATTTATTTATTTATTTTGGGTATCTTCGACCTTCTGAAGCCATTGGCACAGGTTTCACAGCCATTTGAGGTCATTTGCAGGTGTTTTAGCTTCGTGGAAGTTCCAGGAGCCACCAGGGCCAAATCAGTTTGGGAGCTGCATTGGGAATTGTGCAGCAAGTGAATGTGGAATGAAGGTCATTCCTAAAGTTTTTTAGCATTCTAAATCCATTTCTACAGCTCATTTTTCCTGTTGAGGCATTCTTCTCACTGTTTAGCTTCAGGGAAGCTTTCAGTGCTACCAGGGCCATTTCAGTGCTTGAGCTGTTTGGGGGCTGTGTTCATCCATTTTTGGTGATTCAAAAGCCTATGTCTGCTATTTTCGACCTTCTGAGTCTAATGGCAGAGGTTTCAGAACCAATTGAGGTCATATTCACCTCGAAATTCTCCATGAAAGTCTAAAGGGCCACTAGGGCCAATTGGGGAAAGTACTGTATGAGGTACAATTTCACTGTTTAGTGCTAGGGAAAGAGCATGTTTTAGCTAATTCCTATCTTTTGATTCTGTATTTACAGTCAGATCTGTCTTTCGAGACACTCATATTATTGTATTAGCCTTTGCATAATTTTTAATACAAGAGGACAAGCCTAGTTTGAGAGGCTTGGTCCAACAGATGTAGCCTAGAAGGGGTGAACTGCTTTATCATTTTGATGTCTTTATTTGCTGAAGGTGATATGCTAAACAAAATTGATATAAAGTGTTAAACAACAAATATACATAACTTGCATACACACATAATCACCTATTCAGCTACAAAGAGTTATTTGTCTTATTCCGCAAGACATCAAACTTCAAGTATGTGTATGTCAAAGACTTCTAAGTGTTTACTTTGTTATTTCTTTAGGCAGAGCCTGTAGAGGGCCAGGTAGCCTCTAGAACTCATCCTCTCTTTAGAGGTGACATGTCCGGTGAATTCCCCTACAGTCTATCTCTGTATAAGAAATAAGAAGTTTTCACATTTCCAGAGGTCACTTGGAGTGTATAGCTCACATTTGAAATTAGGGAAAATGGATACCTTGCACCCTTAAACAAGTACATTCCATTTTCAGATCAGATGGTATCCATTTCCCATAATTTCAAATGTGAGCTATACACTCCAAGTGACCTCTGAAAGTGTGAAAACTTCTTATTTCTTATAGAGAGATAGAGTGTAGGGGCATTCACCGGACATGTCACCTCTAAAGAGATGATGAGTTCCAGAGGTTACCTGGCCCTCTACAGGCTCTGCCTAAAGAAATAACAAAGTAAACACTTAGAAGTCTTTGACATACACATACTTGAAGTTTGACGTCTTGCGGAATAAGACAAATAACTTTCTGCAGCTGAATAGGAGATTATGTGTGTATGAAAGTTATGTATATTTACTGTTTAACACTTTATATAAGTTTTGTTTAGCATATCATCTTCAGCAAATAAAGACATCAAAATGATAAAGCAGTTCACCCCCTCTGGGCTACATCTGCTGGACCAAACCTCTCAAACTAGGCTTGTCCTCTTGTATTAAAAATGTTACAAAGTATAATACAAGAATATGAGTCTCTCGAAAGACAAATCTGACTGTAAATACAGAATCAGAAGATAGGAATTAGCTAAACATGCCCTTTCCCTGGTGCAGGCCTAAGCCTGCAACCCCAGAATCTTTCTATACTTATGCATATAAAGCATGCACCTCAAATAATTGCCCAATTCCATTTCAACACACGACAATTTTCAACAAATGTGCGGAAGCTTGTAATTTCACATTCCTGGCAAATTCATATTCTACCATTTACTGCAGAAACTTTTTTCCCAACATATAGTTTAACTTTATAACTCACAAATTTAAAGAGATTCGCACTTATGCCAATGCTCACAATTTATTTCAAACAGAATTCAATCTGATGAGAATTCAAGTCAAACAATCTGGCCATGCCATTTAAATTACCTCCATCCAGTTGAATAACGCAGGACTTCAACCTTTCTTCTAAATTGGGTATTCATTTACAATCAGCTAGTGCTCTCTGCACACACATTCACTATGATAAAGTATTGGTAGCACTTAGGGCTTTTCTGCGTTGTGTCTTTGCATCAGTTTGCCATCGAATTATACAATTCAATGTTCTTTGCTTCCCTACGCTTATGTATACATTACAATCTCTTGGAGCAGTTTTCCAGAAGGCACTGGTTTCCTAAACTTCTTTTCAACCTGTAGCTGCATTCCAATTATGTTAAAACAGTGTTCAATATATTTCAATATGATATAAACAAACAATGTTTATATGCCCACAGCGTTCCATTCCTTCAACTGGATTTTCATTGCGTTATATCTATACCAAAAAACGCTCCTCTTTTTGTTTATGTTTGACATAAATCTTCTTAATTACTCGAATGAGGATTGTAAATCTGTATGTGCCCTTATTTGCATACCAAACCACATCAATACATTCATTTCCTCGCTTCATACTTTGAACAACGAATTATAATGTACTGTATTTCCATTACCACGGATCGGTCTCCATGGTTCATACACTTCTACGATGGCATCACTCATTTAACGTTTCCATACAATTACCATTTAAATGTTGTGTTGACTCTGTGGTAATTCTACAATTGGATTCGGTTATTAACACAAGAACACGTTTGAAAAAGACCCAATCAAACAACTTACTGTTCACCAAAGTTTCCACGTTTCTGAAGAGGCTGCGCCCATCTCTTCTTTGCTTGCCCAGCTTTTAACACTGCCAACACACCAATTCCCACATCGCTGGTTAACACCTCTTAGTCCATCGTTACAATTTTGTAAAGTGCTCCTTGCCCGAACTGCTCCAGTTGGGTCGATTATGCCTTTGTAGGATCTCTGCGTACATTCTAGAAGATGAAAAATGCCAGTTTCTTCATCAGAAAGGCCAGTTACTGCTTTTTGTCCCATAGCATCGATTTATTGAATTTGAATCGATTCTTCAACGTTTTCAACGATCTTTGTTCAAAATTAAACCTGAACGCTTCTTGGATTCTTCCGGAGCTCACGACTTCATACTCACTGGCGCTCTCCTTTGTACTTTATTGCTGTCCATCGAACTCCAGATCGGGATAAAGTGGTCCATTCATTTGACACAAATAAATTATGCGTGGATTTATTCAAGACAGTTAACAATTGTTATATTAATAACCATCCTTTCAGCTTGGGCGCACAAATCAATCTTACAATTTCTTTTAACTACCTACTTCCTTTGGTCGATCTTTCCAACAATCGATACTTCAATCATATATACATTTAACCAGAAATACATATAACTTTCACAATCAATCGCCCAATGTATATCAACTGAAACAAACCAATGACTTACAAACTTTTGTTGGCCAGATATTTCAGATTGATGGCCCTTACAATTGCCCAGAAGCTTTCAAGCTTTGGCTGTCCAAGCTTCACTTTCTCCTCTCTATTCTATCCTATCTACCCCCATTTGCCTTTGAGGCTCATAAATTTATACAATTTGAATTGAACCAATTCTGGTTCATATCCCTTTAATCACTCAACAAAATCCCCAAATATCTCAACAAATCCTAAAATCCCTTTTGAATCCCTAAAGATCCTCTCTCACCCAAAATTAATGAAACTAATTTCTAAATTAAAATCTCTCATCCCTTTACATCCTCAATTGACCAAACTCTCTCATATTTGAGAATTATTTACAAAATCCTCACTTTTAGAATTTATCTCCTATTTTATTTAAAAATACCAAATTAATTAATAAAACAATTAAAATGTCACACCCCCCTTTATTACATAAATAAAAATGAAAGTTGGCCTTGATGCTCCTGCATAAGACTCCCAAGTTTGAAATTAATCATGATCGCCTGATCATGTGTTCAGATTTCTGTTTGCCTGGATCCCATATCTTGTGCTGCAACTTTCCATTTGTCGCTGCTTCTGTCTGTTGTTCTCCTCCAGGTCTCCATATCTTATGTTGTAGTGCTCCACTTGCTCTGCTCTTGCAATCTTTCGCTGTCCTTCTCTTGTTGTCTTTCCTTTTCTTTTTTGCTGTTGTTGGTCTCTTCCGGGATTCTTTTGTCATCAGTCTTCTGATACTTTCAATCTCTCGGTCCAAATAATCTCCCGGCTGTTGATTTCTTGCTGCCTGCTGAGCTAAGACGGCTTGCTCAGTTTTTACTTTCTCTATCTGTACTGTCACTTGCTGACTTCTTGCTTCTATGCTTGTTTCTGTTCTGACTGCCACCCGATCATCCATACCCTCTTGTCTTCTGGAACAGAAAACTTCTTCTTCCTTCATTTGACTGCTCAACTGAGTCAAATGTTCTGCAACAATACCTGCATTCACAAAACACTTGTTAGAATAAAAATCAGAAGGCATCAGTGCCTTGTCCTCCTTTGCCAGCACTTCAGTATGCTGTTCTGAATTCTCCTCCACTATCAGCACATCAATATGTTGATTCTCTTTGCCCAAAGAATCCTCTGAAGAATTCTCAAGACTGTCAACCAGTCTTTCTCTCACATCATCTGCTTCCATGATATCTTTCTGCACTCGTTCACTGTACTGAACTCTTTCTTCTGCCATCTCCCTGTCATACTCCGAATTTTTCAACAAATATTCTAGCAATGCAATTTCTCTGTGACATTGCTGAAGCATAACATCATCACTTATAGTCCCTGCATTCACACATAAATCTTCAGTTTGAAAATCACAAAGTTCAACAGTCTCAACTGTTGGTTTATATGCCAGCTCTTCAAGCTGATCCTCTTCCCTATTCACAAGAACTTCCTCTTGTGCTGTAACAGTTTCACAAGATTGCACATCCTCCTCAGTAAAACCTGTAATCACATCACAATTGTCAGCTATAAAAACACAAGAGTTCACATTATCGAGCTGATCTGGATCTGCCCAATAGTTCAAGAAATCATCAATGGTCTCCTGCTCTGTTTCATCAATGGAAACCTCCTCTTCCAACTCAGCTGCTCTAAGTTGCGTACACTTCCACTGTACATCCATCATCTGCTCGAGCTTCCTCAGCTCTTCCGTTAACTGCATGTTTATCTGTCGATCTCTTTTCTGTTGTAGCTTCTACCACTTCACTTTCTTTCCCTTCAGTGGAAAGATCCATCCTCTATTCTGGTTTTCCTGCTCTTGCAGCCATTCTTCTAGTACCTGCAATTATACCTTTATTACTGCAATCTCTCTTTCTCGAACTTCTGCAGTCATCTCATCTCTGTGGCATTCCTCTGAACCTCTTCTCTGATCCTCCATGATCATTTTCTCCATGAGTTTCTCACTCACCATGAGTTGTACTAGCCTTTACGACAACAATCTCTTCTGCTGTCACTTACCTCACCAAGTTCTCCTCACTCAGTCTTTGGTAAGTACTTGGTTCACTGCTTCTGGAACCTTTTGAGCACTTTCCTCTGCTCTTTCTCTGGGCTATCTCTTCAACTCACCTTCTTCTTCAGGACACTACAATTTTCCTCCTTATCCAGTCTTTAGCTGAATGCCAGGTTCAATCCCATCATCTTCTCTGCAACTATAAACTCTCATCACAAATTTCAAATCAGAAAAATCCTCTCACCTCTTAAGATCTTGCATGATCTTTTCCTCCCTGCAATCCTGTTCACTTCTGTAGTTTGCATATCAAATTTAAAACTCTGATCTTCCTTTCATCATTCATCATACAATCAAAAATACATTTCAGTTTTCAATAAAACCTTCTCGTCCTCATTCAGAAAATAAACATTTTTCAATTCAACAGAGCCAAGCTCTGATACCAAAAATGGTGCAGGCCTAAACCTGCAACCCCAGAATCTTTCTGCACTTATGCATATAAAGCATGCACCTCAAATAATTGCCCAATTCCACTTCAACACACGACAATTTTCAACAAATGTGCGGAAGCTTGTAATTTCACATTCCTGGCAAATTCATATTCTACCATTTACTGCAGAAACTTTTTTCCCAACATATAGTTTAACTTTATAACTCACAAATTTAAAGAGATTCGCACTTATGCCAATGCTCACAATTTATTTCAAACAGAATTCAATCTGATGAGAATTCAAGTCAAACAATCTGGCCATGCCATTTAAATTACCTCCATCCAGTTGAATAACGCAGGACTTCAGCCTTTCATCTAAATTGGGTCTTCATTTACAATCAGCCAGTGCTCTCTGCACACACATTCACTATGATAAAGTATTGGTAGCGCTTAGGGCTTTTCTGCGTTGTGTCTTTGCATCAGTTTGCCATCGAATTATACAATTCAATGTTCTTTGCTTCCCTACGCTTATGTATACATTACAATCTCTTGGAGCAGTTTACCAGAAGACTATGGTTTCCTAAACTTCTTTTCAACCTGTAGTTCCATTCCAATTATGTTAAAATAGTGTTCAATATATTTCAATATGATATAAACAAACAATGTTTATATGCCCACAGCGTTCCATTCCTTCAACTGGATTTTCATTGCGTTATATCTATACCAAAAAACGCTCCTCTTTTTGTTTATGTTTGACAGAAATCTTCTTAATTACTCGAACCAGGATTGTAAATCTGTATATGCCCTTATTTGCATACCAAACCACATCAATACATTCATTTCCTCGCTTCATACTTTGAACAGCGAATTATAATGTACTGTATTTCCATTACCACGGATCGGTCTCCATGGTTCATACACTTCTATGATGGCATCACTCATTTAACGTTTCCATACAATTACCATTTAAATTCTGTGTTGACTCTGTGGTAATTCTACAATTGGATTCGGTTATTAACACAAGAACACGTTTGAAAAAGACCCAATCAAACAACTTACTGTTCACCGAAGTTTCCACGGTTCTGAAGAGGCTGCTCCCATCTCTTCTTTGCTTGCCTAGCTTTTAACACTGCCAACACACCAATTCCCACATCGCTGGTTAACACCTCTTAGTCCATCGTTACAATTTTGTAAAGTGCTCCTCGCCCGAACTGCTCCAGTTGGGTCGATTATGCCTTTGTAGGATCTCTGCGTACATTCCAGAAGATGCAAAATGCCAGTTTCTTCATCAGAAAGGCCAGTTACTGCTTTTTGTCCCACAACATCGATTTATTGAATTTGAATCGATTCTTCAACGTTTTCAACGATCTCTGTTCAAAATTAAACCTGAACGCTTCTTGGATTCTTCCGGAGCTCACGACTTCATACTCACTGGCGCTCTCCTTTGTACTTTATTGCTGTCCATCAAACTCCAGATCGGGATAAAGTGGTCCATTCATTTGACACAAATAAGCTTATGCGTGGATTTATTCAACACAGTTAACAATTGTTATATTAATAACCATCCTTTCAGCTTGGGCGCACAAATCAATCTTACAATTTCTTTTAATTACCTACTTCCTTTGGTCGATCTTTCCAACAACCGATACTTCAATCATATATACATTTAACCAGAAATACATATAACTTTCACAATCAATCAACCAATGTATATAAACTGAAACAAACCAATGACTT
Organism: Pinus tabuliformis; assembly: GCA_031772625.1. Lineage (NCBI taxonomy): Eukaryota > Viridiplantae > Streptophyta > Pinopsida > Pinales > Pinaceae > Pinus > Pinus tabuliformis. Next base: position 137,796,133 of record CM062811.1, on the reverse strand, counting down.
ACAAACTTTTGTTGGCCAGATATTTCAGATTGATGGCCCTTACAATTGCCCAGAGGCTTTCAAGCTTTGGCTGTCCAAGCTTCACTTTCTCCTCTCTATTCTATCCTATCTACCCCCATTTGCCTTTGAGGCTCATAAATTTATACAATTTGAATTGAACCAATTCTGGTTCATATCCCTTTAATCACTCAACAAAATCCCCAAATATCTCAACAAATCCTAAAATCACTTTTGAATCCCTAAGGATCCTCTCTCACCCAAAATTAATGAAACTAATTTCTAAATTAAAATCTCTCATCCCTTTACATCCTCAACTGACCAAACTCTCTCATATTTGAGAATTATTTACAAAATCCTCACTTTTAGAATTTATCTCCTATTTTATTTAAAAATACCAAATTAATTAATAAAACAATTAAAATGTCACACCCCCCTTTATTACATAAATAAAATTGAAAGTTGGCCTTGATGCTCCTGCATCATTCCCAAACACTAAACAATGAAATTATACCTTATACAATACTTTCCCCAATTGGACCTGGTGGCCCTTTAAACTTTCATGGAGAATTTTCAGGTGAATATGACATCAATTGGTTCTGAAACCTCTGCCATTAGACTCAGAAGGTAAAAAATAGCAGACATAGGCTTTTGAATCACCAAAAATGGATGAACATAGCCCCCAAACAGCTCAAGCACTGAAATGGCCTTAGTGGCCCTGAAAGCTTCCCTGAAGCTAAACAGTGAGAAGAATGCCTCAACAGGAAAAACGAGCTGTAGAAATGGATTCAGAATGCTGAAAAACTTCAAGAATGACCTTCGTTCCACATTCACTGGCTGCACACATCCCAATGCAGCTCCCAAAATGATATGGACCTACTGGCTCCTGGAACTTCCATGAAGCAAAATCACCTGCAAATGACCTCAGATGGCTGTGAAACTTATGCCAATGGCTTCAGAAGGTCGAAGAGACCCAAAATAAAATAAAAAAATTCGTCCAAAATGGACTTTCCTAGCCAAAGTTATGGCCATTTACTCCCAACTGCCAATTGCCCCTACAAAAACTCTAGATAACTTTAGTTGGAGCCAGTTAGGCCCGCCAAATATGGCGGGTCCGCCCAAATTTGGTGCTCCACCAAAATTTCCGCCAACTTGACTGTGAGTTAACGGCCAGTAAATCCCGCATATGACCGGAAACATCGGGTTGGTGGTTTACATTGGATTTCGTGCCAGCGGTTAAAGGTCTAGGCCCACGGTTTTGCGCGTAAGGGCATATGGAATGGGGGCTAGCCGTTAGGGGCTGGCCCCCTTAGGGCCCCGCTCAAACCACGTTTAAACTTCATATATACTTTCTGCCACTCACCATTCAAGATCTGCCACTGTGGTATGACGGTAAAACATCGGGTTAGCAACCTGAAGGTTGTGTGATCAAATCACATGGTTGCCACCAAATTTTATAATATGCACCCATAATGCTGATGTCACCCTGGGCCACGTGCCAGTTTTTGATTCGCTGCCCAAAAGGAATATTCCCTATAATATTCCAAAGAATATTCTGTGGAATTTATTTATTTATTTATTTTTTTGAAAAAATTCAAAAATTAAGAGTCATTGGGCGATTTTGTTTTTGGCATAACTTCTGCATACAGAGACCGTTTTTCGAACCATTTGCGGCGCCGGAATCAAGAGGACGAGCTCTATCTGGTCGTTCAGGTTCAAACCAGTTTTGAGCACTTTCATTTTTGACCATTTTACGACACTTGGTCCTGAGCTCCTGATCACACCTCCCAAATGAGAAGGCTTTTGGTCCCCAAAAGCTTACTGAATCTCTGAACTGAACTGTACAACACTTGAGGAACAAAAATATCCTCTTCCGTTCAGCCAAAAGAGCATACTGATGCCAAAATGTCCTGCCTTGCCAACTGTCGTCATGGCGACTTTTTGCTGCATAAGCCAAGTACTCGTCGAATCCCGACCAAGTTCTTTCGCCAGACAAATCTGAAATTGCAGGAACCAGCAATGAAACTTGCTGATATATGAGCTGAAATATTCCCTTGAACATGTGGGCTTGCCAGCTGTCACGATGCCCATCCATGGCACCTCCACTCCAAAAGAAGAGCTGCCTCCCAAATGAGAAGGCTTTTACAAAGATGAAACACTTCATCATTTCTCCTCTTTACAATCTTGGAGATCAAATTAACTTTTTCCAAGTCAATATTACATTACATGCATGGTTAAAAACAAAGTAATCAACCCTTCAAGTTAATCACACATACATGTTTAAAATACAAGGAAATCATCATGATCCCTGTGCTCATGCATATCATTCTCATGCATGCAGTTTATCCTTCAACTTTCTCTTAAGTACAATCATAAGTACAATATCCTCGATCACATGTACATGTACTTTCAAAGCTGAAATGAATATAACTTTCGCTGCGATAGAGTGAGTCTCATACTCAGCTTTTCCATCCTGCAACTTGCATTCCCTTAACAAAAAATGCATTCAATCAAAAGACATGCAACTTTAATTGGATAAAAATTCTAACCATTTCTTACCAATCCATTTCAAAGGTGCTTCCTTTAACTGCACATCAATATCAACATGTGTATCATCCTGACACATATCAATGATGGAAACTTCCTTCCCATTCTTGCCATACTCTTTCTCTAATTTCTTCAACTTTCGTGGAAGCATTGTTGGATTCAGAGTCCAACACCTTTCAGCAGTATGTCCATGCTTATGGCAATAAGTGCAACACATGTTCATCTTCTTGACAGCATGATTTGCATTGTTCAATGGAACTTTGGCTTCTTGCCTCCTTTCCTTCAAAAGTTTCATGTATGTTGCCATTCTTTTCCAACATCTAGAAACATTATGGTTAACCAAACCACAAAAAGAACATGCAATTCTTTTCCAATGCTTATGTGGAAATTTACCATGCTTTACATGATCAAAGGAAATATGATTGAAATAAGATTTATACCTTTCTCTTTCACCTTCATTACCTTCATGAGGAGGTGAATCAAATGAAGAAGAAGCTCCTTTTGGAACACCATCAATCCCTTCAATGGTTTTAGAGCTTTCACAATTCTCTTGTTCAAGTGCATTTTTATGCACACCTTCTTCTTGCAAGGTATGTTTCAAACTATTGCATTCCCCAAGGATACAACCTTTACAACCTTGAGATAGAGAACTTGAAATGAAACTCCTTCTAGGAACTGTTTCAATTGCCTTCATGGCTGCTTTGGAACTTTCTCCATAAGATTGTCCATAGCCAAGACCCAAATTCTTAGGCCTTACCTCAACCATTATTGGCTCAAATATACCCTGTGCATGTGTGCCCAATCCTTTTCCTTCATATCCCATTTTGGACATCAACTTGGACCCTATGCCTCTGGTATGTTTCTCAAAAGAGCCAACATAAACATTCTTATAAGAATTTGAAGAAAAACTAGAATTGTTTACCTCTTCTTCAAGCTGATACTTGGCTAAGGCTTCTTTGGGAACAAGGAGTTGTGTCTCCAAATCATGCATCCTTTCCAGATTCATGTTTGCAATATGAAGTTGGCCTTCCATTTCCTGCAATTGGTCAGAAAGCAACTGCTTCTCTTCCCTCATGGAGTTCAACTGCTCTTGAAGTCTAGAGCTCTTTCTTTCATCCTCATACATTTCTCTCACCATATTCATCATGATGAAAAATTCTTGCTTCAAGCCTTCATCAAAAAATCTTGTGAAGGAGGACGATTTTGAGAACTCACTTACGGAAGTTGTCATTATAAAAATGGATAAAAGAGCTTCAAAAAACTCAAACAACAAGTAGTTTTCAAAATAATAACGCAGTCAATCTTCAACATTGCTTTAAAACACCTTTCAAGCTACACAATCAAGCTAGTGATGTCAGTCAAGCAAACCTAGTGCTCTGATACCATCTGATCTGAAAATGGAATGTACTTGTTTAAGGGTGCAAGGTATCCATTTCCCATAATTTCAAATGTGAGCTATACACTCCAAGTGACCTCTGAAAGTGTGAAAACTTCTTATTTCTTATACAGAGATAGAATGTAGGGGCATTCACCGGACATGTCACCTTTAAAGAGAGGATTAGTTCCAGAGGCTACCTGGCCCTCTACAGGCTCTGCCTAAAGAAATAACGAAGTAAACACTTAGAAGTCTTTGACATACACATACTTGAAGTTTGATGTCTTGCGGAATAAGACAAATAACTTTCTGCAGCTGAATAGGTGATTACGCGTGTATGAAAGTTATGTATATTTTCTGTTTAACACTTTATATCAGTTTTGTTTAGCATATCATCTTCAGCAAATAAAGACATCAAAATGATAAAGCAGTTCACCCCCTCTGTGCTACATCTGCTGGACCAAACCTCTCAAACTAGGCTTGTCCTCTTGTATTAAAAATGCTACAAAGGCTAATACAAGAATATGAGTATCTCGAAAGACAGATCTGACTGTAAATACAGAATCAAAAGATAGGAATTAGCTAAACATGCTCTTTCTCAAACACTAAACAGTGAAATTGTACCTCATACAGTACTTTCCCCAATTGGCCCTGGTGGCCCTTTAAACTTGCATGGAGAATTTCGAGGTGAAGATGACCTCAATTGGTTCTGAAACCTCTGCCATTAGACTCAGAAGGTCAAAAATAGCAGACATAGGCTTTTGAATCACCAAAAATGGATGAACATAGCCCCCAAACAGCTCAAGCACTGAAATGGCCCTAGTGGCCCTGAAAGCTTCCCTGAAGCTAAACAGTGAGAAGAATGCCTCAACAGGAAAAAAGAGTTGTAAAAATGGATTCAAAATGCTGAAAAATTTCAGGAATGACCTTCGTTCCAGATTCACTGACTGCACACATCCCAATGCAGCTCCCAAATTGATATGGCCCTAGTGGCTCCTGGAACTTCCACGAAGAAAAATCACCTTAAAATGACCTTAGATGGCTGTGAAACCTATGCCAATGGCTTCAGAAGGTCGAAGAGACCCAAAATCAAAAAAAAATTCGTCCAAAACGGACTTTCCTAGCCAAAGTTATGGCCATTTACTCCCAACTGCCAATTGCCCCTACAAAAACTCGAGATAACTTTAGTTGGAGCCAGTTAGGCCCGCCAAATATGGCGGGTCCGCCCAAATTTGGCGCTCCACCAAAATTTCCGCCAACTTGACTGTCAGTTAACGGCCAGTAATTCCCGCATATGACTGGAAAAATCGGGCTGGTGGTTTACATTGGATTTCGTGCCAGCAGTTAAGGGTCTAGGCCCACGGTTTTGGGCGTAAGGGCATATGGAACGGGGCTGGTTGTTAGGGGCTGGCCCCCTTAGGGCCCCGCTCAAACCATGTTTAAACTTCATATATACTTTCTGCCGCTCACCATTCAAGATCCGCCACTGTGGTATGACGGTAAAACATCGGGTTAGCAACCTGAAGGTTATGTGATCAAATCACATGGTTGCCACCAAATTCTATAATATGCGCCCATATATGCACCCATAATGCTGATGTCACCCTGGGCCACGTGGGAGTTTTTGATTCGCTACCCAAAAGGAATATTCCAAAGAATATTCTGTGGAATATTCTTTTTATTTTTTATTTTTTAATTTTTTTGAAAAAATTCAAAAATTAAGAGTCATTGGGCGATTTTGTTTTTGGCATAACTTTTGCATACGGAGACCGTTTTTCGAACCGTTTGCGGTGCCAGAATCAAGAGCATGAGCTCTCTCTGGTCATTCAGGTTCAAACTAGTTCTGAGCACTTTCATTTTTGACCATTTTATGACACTTGGTCCTGAGCTCCTGATCATTGACCCTGTTCTTTGGACACTCCTGGCTGATTAGTCATTATTGGCTACTCTGTGGTATCTACCTCTTTACCCTTTGAAGTCCCTGTGACTGATGCGCTGGTTTTCTATGCAGGTTGCTGAGAAGTTCCAGTAGAGGATGTTCCAATTCCTGATTGTTGAGGCAGCTTGAATGATACCTGCCCAAAAGTGTCTAGGTCAAGGGTTTTTTCAAGATTTTTCATAGCCTTTTCCATTTTTTCTTGCTCACTAATTTCTTCTATTAATGTGCCTTCTACCCATTCTTCTTGATTTGCATATTGTTCAATTTCTGGGATCCTATGATGTACATACACTGATAGCCTGTTTCTTACCCTTCTGTCACTTATGAAACTACATGGGTCATATGGCACCCACTGAAAACTCTTCTTCAATCTAAGGTGGTCTTCTAAGATATTTTCAACATCTTTCCACGCATCCCTAGAATGGATAACATACGGGCCTAACTGGTTTTTGATTCTCAGCTGGACCTTCTTCTCTACATTACAAAAGTGGGTTAAGTCTGCATTGATGATCTGCTTGAAATATTCTAATGCAAATAACCTCATGGGCACATATTTAGGCAACTTAAAGGGGAAAAGTTCACACCCATACATTCTGATCTCTGTGTAATTTTGGTATAGGTACCAGTCACCTATCTTGTACTGTTTAGAAAGTTGCAAAATCTTCTTCATGTCACCTGTGATCCTAGGAGGAGGAGCTCCTATCAACAGAGTGGAGGATGGGTGTACAAATAAGTCAATGAATTCACTATAGGTATAAGGGGATTCACAGGTATTATGAAAATCTGAGCTCCAAAAGATCACAAACCTCCGATTTCCTTTCGAGTCTAATTTCCTGATGGGAAATGGAAAGTTGTCTGGCTGATAATATAACAACAAATGGTATATAAAAGATGAGTATTTGAAGACTCCTTCTCTATCCAAATTTATAAATTGATCATGGATTTTGTTGGCAATAAAAGTGGCATAGTCATACTTGACAGCAGGGGGTTGTCCTGGAGTGAAGATTGGTAATAGAACCAGGGTGATATCATCCACATATTCATTGAACCTAAATCCCAAGATCAAGGATATCATGTCAACAATGAGTTTACTAGTTTTAGTGAAAAAGGCGCGCAGATAAGGAGGAGAGCCTTTAGGTTGGTGCATTGTTATCATGAACATTTGAGCAATGCGGGTTATCTCTGACTTGGGTAATTGAGATGCTTGTTCAAGTAAAAAACCCATGGAAAGACAAGGAAGGGGTTTAGTGGAATGGAAATGTATCATCTCATTGATGGATTCAGTAGTTATGGAAAAAATGACAGTTTGGGAAGGTGACATAACTGCTCTATGGATAGGGTCATAGTTGGCACAGCATTTGTGAATGATGTCTGGGAAAACATGGACTGAGGGAAGGAAGTACATGGGAAGGTTGGATTCCCACAGTCCAAAAATATCAGAGTTTCTTAGATAACTATCCCTAATTTGGTAGAAAGCCTGAAGATGATTATAATTAGTGGTTAAGTCCTTTATTTGAAAATCTTTGCCTGCAAGAGGCAGATAATCTAAGTCTTTGTGGGGAGCATTGATGGGTGCGACGTTTAGAGCTGCGGGGGCCTCCATGTTTGGTTCTTATGTATTCAAACTGGAATTTGGGCTTTCTGTGGAGAATTGGACTAACCAGCAGTTTTAGGAGTCTTTTTATGGACTAAACAGACTATTTTCAACTCGAATTTGGCTTTCTTAGGTAGAATTTTCAGCGAAGAACTGAAATTAAAAGGGTTACCGGTAAAATGGATAAATACCTGGATTAAGGAGGCAAATTGAGTAACTGTAGGTCGAACGAAGGATTGCAGAGCGCGTTACCGTGGTCTCTTTGGCCAGGTGGCGGTTGAAAAGCTGGTACAGTGGCTCCAGTCGTTATTTTGCATAGGAACTTGAATAAAGAGAACTACAGCGAAAATGATATTTTGTCCTTTTTTTTACGAAATTCGGGTTGGCGAGGATTTTTTAGCACTTATTGGGCTGATGATGTCAGAGCGATGGGACATCTTGTCGTTTAGTGGGGGGTGGTAAACGGTTTACCCCACACCTCTTTTGGGCTAGGGCGGTTTTGGACGGGGGGGCCGCGAGCAGCGCGGGAGTGTGACGCGTGTCCATTGTACGGGAGCGAAACCGCCAGTTTCCCGGGCGTTAACTTTTAGTGATGGAGGGCGGTGCGATATAGATCTCGGCTGTTGGATATGGGGCCATTGATCTGACGATTGGCGATCGATGGAGTTGAAGGGGGTTTAATGTGCGGGGGCCCAATATAATATATAATGGTTTTAATGTTTTTGGGCGCAATATCATTGGTTCGAGGTTTGGTTATAGTTAACCCGGATGGTTCCATGATTTATGCGGCGGAAAGGGTTCATAATAAGCTCCAATTGAACTTATTGATCCCTGACAAAAACAGTGCTATGGTTATAGTAAACCTCGGCGGGATATTTAACATTTTGAGGATTGTATTATAAATACATAATACGGGAAGGGGTTTATTTACAAGGGATTTAATATAATAAATGTTAATTTGTTAATATGAAACTTTTGAAAGTGAATGCGCGCTAAGAATAATGTTACAAAACTTAGGCGAAAGGGGAAAAACAAGGATTTATATAATAAATAAGACCATTTCCCTAAGTAAAATAGGAATTCGCTTAGGCCACTTATGAAATGGAATGAGATAAGTGGTTTAGAGGATATCAAGCAGATCCTAATATCTCTGGGGGAATTTAGTAAATGATTAGGGAAAGTAAGAAGGGGAGTTAGTCATGCTTCGCTTGATCTACATCTAGACATCTGCCATGGTACTTGTGATAACAGTAAGATGAACATTTTGAGAGACAAAATCAATCACAAGTCTCATTTTGCAACACCAAAACTGCCTACCCAGCCTACTGTACCTAACATTTTTTCTTCTTTTTCTTTGGGTGCACTTGGACTGGTAAACCCTCATCAATTTTCTTTTCTTTGCATGATGAACCTATCTAATTCTGCCCTTATTTCTTCCAAGGGCTCAGATTATATAATTGAGCTCCTTTGCTTCTCTACCTATCTACTTATATGCCAAGATTAAATAGTTTGGATAGATTTTTATTCTCTATCTCTAAAATAGGAAATTCAAACATGAACTGGCCAAGATTAAGCTATTTGGCCATTCATCAATTGAGGTTAAAAGTTCAATAAGCTGTACATGATGCTTTATTTACAGAAAATGAAATAGTAGTGGCATTTGGACTTGCACACTTTCTGGTATTTTTTATTTGGGGTTCATTTCTTTTCATTTTGTCTTTTGATCATTTATTTTCTTCACCCTTTGATTTTTCTTTAGGGTATACCCTCTTTACATTTTTTAATTTTTTTTTTTTTTTTTTGAAAAATATGGAAAACCTTTGCAACAAGAAAAGGTATGAACATATAACAGAGCTAATCAAGTCAATCATGAAATATGACACCTATTGGTATAGGAGCATAACAGAAGGGAGAAGCAATGTTTTTGAAGATTGACTTGAGATTAGGATATCATTAGGTATGCCTCAAAGAAGAGGACATATACACGACTGCATTTTGTACCATGTATGGGCTTTATGAGCTTGTAGTGGTTTTGTTTGGTTTTACTAATGCTCCAACTACTTTCGTGTGTTTGATGAATGGTGTGTTGTGTCCTTATCTAAACAAGCCTGTGATAGTATTGATTGATGACATATTGATATATTCTAAGAATGAGGAAGAGAATGCAGAATACCTAGTAGCAGTGTTAAGATTGATGAGAGAGCATCAGTTGTATCCCAAGCTTAGTAAGTGCAATTTCTTTCAGACTGAAGTTCATTAGTTGGAATATTTTGTTTCCAAGGAAGGTATAATAATGGACCCAGAAAAGATCAGAACTATCATGGAGTGGGCAACTCCTAAGAATGTTAATGAGGTCAAATTATTAATGGGATTAGCAGGTTATTACAAGCGATTCATCAGGAACTTCTCATAGATTTCCTATCCTATTACATCTTTGGAGCGAAAAGGGAAGAATTTTGAATGGACTAAGAAGTGTGCAACTAGTTTTGAGCAATTGAAGCATTTGCTTACAAATGCTCTGGTTTTGAAGATTGTAGATCCAGATAAAGCATTCGTGGAATGTATAGATGCTTGCAAGAGAGGACTTGGTGGAGTCCTAATGCAAGAAGGACAAGTGGTATGTTATGAGTCAAGGAAGTTGAATGAGCACGAGAAGAACTATGTGACTCATGATATTGAGTTGGAAGATATCATTTATGCATTGAAGATGTGGAGATGTTATCTTCTTGGCGGTAGGTTCACCTTGATGAGTGATCACAGTGGGTTGAGGTACTTGTTTGACCAACCTAATATGAATTTCAGGAAAGCTATATGGTTGGCTACTCTCAGTGAGTTTGAATTTGAGATATACCTAGGGAAAGTAGAACAAGGTTATTGATGTTCTTAGCAAGAGAGTGCAGGTGAATCATATTGCAATAGTGAGCTCTTATGGGACAAATTTGGACGAGCAGATCTTGTAGGTATGATATCATGATGACAAGTACCAAAAATTGAGGCATGGGTTACAACACCAGGGTGAAAGTGATAGGGATGAGGAGTATCATCTCACGACAAATGGCTTGGTCAGATTCAAGAACAAATTTTATGTACTAGATGACAATGAACTCAAGAAGCTTATCTTGAGGGAGTTTCATGTCAAACCATATTCAGGTCACCCAGGATATTAGAAGACATTGAAAATAGTTAAGAAGTTCAATCATTGGTCTAATTTGAAGAAATAGGTGGTTGAGTTTGTGCAAGGTGTTTAGAATTTCAATACTCGAAAGAAAAGTGTAAGCATTCAGGTGGTTTACTGCATCTGATTTTGATTCCAGATTGGAAATGGGAGGTCATTTCCATGGAATTCATTACAGGTTTTCCGAGGACATCTAAATAACATGATTCCATCATGGTTGTAGTTGACAGGTTAAGGTAGCTCATTTCATTGCAGTCAAGTCTACGAATTCAACTAGTGAGGTAGAGGAGATTTTCATTAGGGAGATAGTGAGATTGCATGGTGTTCCTAAAAAGATTGTATCTGACGGAGATGCCAATTTCACTTCCAAGTTTTGGAAGGAGTTTTTTGCAGGTTTGGGGACAAAATTTGCCTTCAGTATAGCTTATCATTTGCATATAGATGGATAGACAGAGAGGGTTAACATGATTCTTGATGACATGTTGAGGATGTATGTCTTACATCAACATAAGAAGTGGAAAGAGTACCTTCCATTGGTAGAGTTTGCATATAATAATGGGTCTCAGGAGTCCTTGAAGATGAGTTTGTTTGAGGCACTTTATGGGCGGAGCTGTAATACTCCTATCAGTTGGAGTGACACAGTGAACAGGGTGCTGATTGGACCGATATGTTAGCAGAGATGGAACAGGAAATGCAAAATATTAAAAGGAATTTGAAGACAATACGGGACATGCAAAAGAGTTATGCAGATCAACATAGAGAATTTAAGGAGTTTTAGGCTGGGGAGAATGTGTACTTACACATCAAGCCCAATAGGAGCTACTTGATGATTAGATCATGTGCAAACCTGGCACCTTGGTATTGCGGGCCTTTTAATATCCTTGAGAGGATTGGACCAGTGGATTATAGACTTGCACTGCCTCCAACAGTGAAAGTCCATGATGTTTTCCATGTTTCATTGCTCAAGAAGTATGTTCAGGATGTTGATCATTTGATTGACTGGTCTGTATTGTAAGTGGAACCAGAGTGAGAATTCCCACCAGAACCTCAGGGCATATTGCAGCGGAAACAACTCATGTTTCGGAACCAAGTAATAGAGCAAGCTAAAGTGCAGTGGAAGCACTTTTGGCCTGATGAATCTACATGGGAAATGGTTGATGAAATGCAACCTATGTATCCTTCACTATTTGATGGGTCAAGAAAACGAGTTTTTATTTTATGTATATATATGTATGGTTGTATATATCGCAATGAGTTGTGTTATAAATCTCCAATAAGCGGTATGATTTTCATGTTGGTCATGGTTTGCGGTAGTTGTTCATTGTAAATACTGCATTGAGAGTACAATATCTCTGCTAGAGGTAACTAATCTATACACAGATTTAGCCCAAAATTATGTTATTTGTAGATTTAATGGTTTCTAGCCCAAATCTGATGTACTGCATCAATGGATCTTCTCCACATGGTCACCCAACTGTGAACTTTATTTATGCCCAAAAGGGTTTTTCATAGTCAGATTCAACACAAAACAAGAACAAGATAACATCATCAATCAGGGGCCTTGGTTTTGGGGCAATGCTGGACTCTTGATCACCCCTTGGTTCCCGGATTTCGATGCCAATACCATGGTAGTTTCAAGAATGCCATTTTGGGTAAGGCTATATAACTGCCCACTACATTTTTGGCATCACAAAGTTTAATAGCCATTGGGAACTCCTTGGGTAAGTTCCTAAAATCAGATGAAGACAGTACTATTCGGGGAATCTTCACATTTGCCAGAATATGCGTAGAAGTGGACCTGAGTCAAGGACTACCAGATCACATCACTTTGAATTTTAATAATTGACTGTGGACATAATCGCTTGACTATGAGAACACAACATTCAGATGCCGCAGATGCTTGCAAACATGGCACCTCCAATACGCCTGTCCACTGGCTATGAAGGAGCCTAAAGGGAATAAGAAACAATAGAAAAAACCCAAAGGTTGGCAGCATACTGAACCGCTAGAAGAAGAGGAATTAAAGACAGAACCTACGGGCGAGCAAATGCGATAGGAAAACATATAGGAAGAGAATACCCGAGAGACAATCTTGGGGCAAAACAATATGAAACAGCAACAAGAATCTTAGCTGGAAGTAAGTGGCATCAAACGAACTCACAGTTCCGAAGGATCAGAATCTAACAAAGAACAACCAATGAATACAATGGAAAACCAGCTTTCCATTATTGCTCCCACTCCCAACACTAGAGGTTGGCGAAGAGTGGAGAAGAAGAAGGGTAGGAAAGCATAGGCTAGCTGGATCATTTTTTCTTTTCTTGTTTTCTCGTATTATTTTTGTTTCCTGATTTCAGGAACAGCTCATTTCACGTTTCTTTGACATGACAGTATATCTTACTGTCAGGCGGAAAGAGTCGATTGTGCGGACACAACCAACCTCCCTAGGAGCCTAAGACTCTCTAGTGACAAACAAGACAAACAAGAGCAATCCTTCTCTAAACATGCATTTACTATATAAGAAATCAAGTGTTTAGATCCTACCTGTAGTCCAACGCTGTTGTAGCAGTCCAGCTCCGCTGATCCGGATGAGCTCCTCCTTCACTTTGAAACCTGCATCCACTAACAATCAAACGATTAAATAGCACTTGATAATCTCATAAAATAAAACATATTTAACACATAGACCAAGGAGTACATGAAACAACTCATAAATAACAAGTTATTGAGAAGAATGGACTCATTTGCATTAATAGGTAACAAAAGGAACAAATACAACCTGAGCCTTGGTGTTGTGCAAGTCCCTCCCAGGGTCCATCAAGAGTTCTCCTTTACTTTGACAAAGCTCACCCACTTCCAAATAGAACAAGCAAAGATGGCAATCTCTCCTCACAAGCTTCTAAATGGGAGTCCTAATTCCTGCAGCATCTACCCTTAGAAATGTTCAGCTTCCAACCTCCCCTCCTTCTGGCCCAATGCCTGTATTTATAGTGCTCAAGAGGAAGTTAATCAGGTCCACCATCAATGGGATAATCCCCTCTTTGGATGGGATAGCTCCCTTATTGATGGGATAAGTTCCTCTTTAGTAGGGGTGCATGAACCATCTGGAGGCGCTCAATACACGTCGAACAACCTTCTAGAATGCTCTAGAAATGACCACAAGTAACTTTTTAAAGATGAAACTTGCGCATTTTGACCTTTACAGGGGGACGCACCTGCCCCTTTACATACAGAGCGTCCAAAGACGCAGCTTTTGTGAACATTGGATGCGTACCCGCAGGTAAGGTTGAGAGAACCTGCGTACCCAGAGATAAATACATTTGTAAAGACTTTTCTCTCTTTTTGGAGTTTGACATGGAGAGCAGAGGCATAAGACTTGCCTAAGAGGATAGCATGACTGTTGATAGAGCCATACTAACTGTAAATAGCCATGGTGACATTTTTTAGTGTAACAGATTGCCCCCTAAAGTGCGAAGCCTGTAATAGATTAGGGTTTTGTATTATCTAGGAAGGGTGAAGCGCTTTATCATTTCAAGGATTATCTCATGGAGAGCCTGGTCAGAACCTGCAATTTTCAACACAAAATACATGTATAAGATTATATCATCACTGAGGTAGGCATTCCCATACTCAGATCAAAACTTTAACTAACAGACTAACTACTCTGATACAGGAATGATCTTGTAGTACATCATAATCATAGAATTTTGTAGACACAGTATGGACGCAGCCATCTGTTTATGATTAGTCTACTTAGATAATGAATACAAAACTCCTCGCAGCCTGGATGGTGGAAACTAGATCCAGGGTCTTCATTTCTACTTCCCAAAATGGTACGATTCTAGCCATGCGAATAAATGAGTTGATGTCGAATATGGTAGAAACCACTTGATTACCAGTCGATGATGTAAACTGTTAACAAGTGTGAGAGAGACCACCAGTAATGTCAATGGTTCTCAAAGTACCCAGTACAATCCATGAGATGTGAATAAATGAGTTGATGTCGAACATTTCACGGAATCCTCCGATCGAAAGTCAATGATGTAAACTGACGTCAAAGGCGAGAAACCTGCCATTGATGCATGCAGACTTCAAGGTACTGATGATTTCTAAGTCATCTCTCTAGATAATGTGCTGATGTCGATAAAAAGCGACCCGTTGCAGGCAAGCCCACAACACAAAATCATTGTTCAAGTTGAAGAAATGTTGCTGTAAGGACTGACTCAGGGATGGTCAAATGGATGACAAGTATTTTGCAGATGAAAGTTTTGCTTGCAGACCTCTTGAACACATAACGACACAACAGATGGCTTGGTGATAAACGACTCAAAGTTAATCCCCGGAACCCGGCTGAAGACTTTCAAAGTGGTTTGATCAACTGTGAGGTAAAAGATTTCCCAACCCAGGTGAATGAAAAAGTGTCGTGTTCAAGAGTGGTAATAAAGTTTCTTCTGAGACAAAGGATAACAAATAGGCTCATTCTTCTCTTTTTTCCCCCACCATTTCTGGCAAGTACCTCTTTATTTTTAACAAGCTTGAGGAGGATAACATATGCTTGATTATAAGCTCATCCTTCGGATGAGTCCAACCTAGTTTTGATTCGAACCCTAGGAAGGAGTGGTTCGTTCCTGTTTGTAATTGAACAGGTCCTTTACTGTGAAATTTTAACGAGCCCAGTATAGGAGAAACTCGGTGTTTTTCAATTTTAGAGAGTCTGAAAAACTTAAGAAGACTCCAAGTTGAACTTTTTCGTAGATTTGTGTCCCTCAAGCCCGAAAAAGTATAAAATAATACCTGGGGGAACCGCTTGATCTTGCGACCAAGGAGTACTTTCATAATTAGTGTCACTGACCTGAAAAGTAAAAAGCGATGAAAGACACGTCGTTTTATTTCCGTATCGAGTTTGAAACGACAAAAACCCGGCAATCTTTTCCTGATTTTACGGTCAGAAAAGAGCTATAAGGGGACCGTCTTTTAATTCCGTTTTAACGAGTGTAAAAGAAACGCTCGGCAATCTTTTCATATTTTAGGAGTCAGAAAAGGGCTTAAAAGATGACTCTAGTATTTTGGTTCGTGAAAAATGACAATTTTCCCTCTAAATCCCTTTGTCCTGCACAAAAACGACACATTACTCATACCTGTTTAAGATAGGCAAAAATGCATTGAAAAATATCCTTTCATGGTGAAAAATGAACAAACCTAGCATTCATTCATCCAAAAAACCTATAAAAAGACTTTTTACCATGTCATTTTTACCATTTTACTGTTGAGGTTGAAAAAAGGGCTTTTGGCAAGAAACTTCCCGTGGTCGCTGCGGAGAATCCGACCGTCAGAATCGAACGCCGTCTCTTCCAGGTATTTCACAACATCCTCCTCTTCAATTTCATCCGATTAAAAGTTTGTTTTAGGTTTTAGTTTTGATTTTTGGGGGGTTTTGGGTTTCAAAAATCGCTCTGCGGGGTACGCAGGTGCCCTTAGGGTGACCTGCGTCCCCCGACTTTTTCCCACACAGGAAAAAGGTCGGGGGACGCAGCCCACCTTCAGGCCAGCTGCGTCCCGACGCTCTGTGTCCTAAACGCGGGGTGCGTCCCCCACGAAAGGCGGAATTTGAAACCCCAAACTCCACAAACAACCATTTAAATTTTCCCAAACCAATTCTAATCTTCATTTCTTGGTGTGTAGGGCACTCACCATGTTGGATTGGAGAGAAAGAGAGCACGAGGACGTTGATTTAGCTGCAATTAATCATCAACCTTCCATTGATGCCCTAAAAGCATGCGGACTATATAAATACTGGGCCATACCTGGCATGAGGGCTCAGGTGAGATTCTTGGAGTGGCTGGTTGAGAGATGGAACATTCATGAGCAATGCTTTTACATCGGAGGGCACCAGCTCGAGATAGAGCCCTCTGACATATACTTTCTCACTGGCTTGCCAAATAGGGGCGAGCAACTCAATCTAGCCGGGACTAGGCCGGGTGGCCAATCCCTTGCTAGTCTCCGGGCAGATTGGTGCATCCCCAATGCACACCATGCGAAAGGCGTGGAAATCAAACACATCTCTCTGCGTGAACTCAAGGTTATAGCTTTCACGGTTACCAGAATTTGCGGTGCAGCCGCTTTACATATTGCCACCGGGTCCCAAATGCGGATGGCGATTGACTGTTTCCAAGGCACCATTTTCAACTGGTGTGATGCTGTGTCGGCCAATATGAAGGGCCAACTGACTAGGGCAAAGAACGGACAACTGAAGACCTTTGGATATGGGCCTCTAGTTGTGAGCTTTGCCTTAGAGAGAGTTCCGATGTTGATCCCTCAGCAACTCACTGTTGAAATCTTGGGTCCTCGGGAGCCAAAGCTGATACGATGGGTTACGGTGATGGCCCGGCATCCTGACGAGGGCACGGCAGTTGTTCGATTCCCTGATAGTTATTTTCACTGGTTAGAGGACCAGGTTTTTTCGATTCAGGACTTTCCGTATGCCGGAGTAGATTTTCGAGGTGATCCGGACATGGTTCTTCCACAGGGAGAACAATGGGATGACAGAGGTACTTTATTTTTCACAAGTTTTCAAATTATATATATTTTTTTGTTTTTTATATATATCGTCTCAAAACTGACAGTAAAAATTTTCAAAATGCAGATGTTGGTCCACGGCGCCCAGCCAACCTCCGGCCTTTTGAGAGGAGACATCCAGCTGCACCGGTACCGGCTCCACAGGATGCGGCTGCAGAGTCACTAGCTGAGTTGGAGCAGGATCTAGAGCGTCTGACGGTGGATATACCTGAGACTACCATAGATGATATTTCTATCAGACTTCAGCGCTATGTAGTCGCAGTCCCTGGGCCGTTTAGGAGGTTTTTGTGTAAGGTAGCCCGTGCAGTGGTGTCGTATAGGGAGCACCACCAGTGATTGGCTAGTCACTTTTGTAGACACATATGACATTTTTGGCTTTTTGTACTTATCATTTTTGCCGATCATAAGGTGTTTTTCAACCTATGATCGAAGACGATGTATATTTTTTGACACACTCCTATCTATATATATATCACTATTACCGGCTTATCTTGTTTAACATATGTGATGAAATTTTTTTAAATTTACTTGCATGATTATCGTAAATGTCTGTCCAACATTCGAGAAGCAATTGCATCTGCTAATGTATTTAAAGACCTCAGAATATGCTGATATTCAATGTAATCAAATTCACGTTCCAAGAGACGCACTCTCAAAAACAACCTTAATAACACAGGATTTCTAATGGCATATACTCTATTAAGCTGTAATACAACAAGTTCAGAATCTAACCTCACTATCAAACGTCGAATTCCAAATGAAATAGATTCGGATAATAATTCAACCACTGCACTGTATTCTGCAATGTTGTTCGTTGTTTGACCGAGGCTTACCCCATGCATAGAAACTAACTCGTCAGAGGGCGAATAGATAACCCAAGCTGCGGAAGAGATATTCCGTGTACTACGACAAGCACCATCAGCAAATCCGATGTATGTTTGGAGAGGCGTCGACATCTGCAATATCAAGAGTAAAACCAAGATAAGCCAGAACAACGACGAAAAACACACTCTCTAAGCTAAGCACACTGACTAAACTAACAAACATACTAGCTAGAAAGAAAAACTAACCTAACTAAAAATTCTCCATACCCACCATTTAAGCATAATACCTCTTTAGGTAAAGTCCATTTCTGGGTTTACCCAAAGAGTCCCCATCAAAATCTACCAGCTCATAAGCCCCTTTTGCTAGCTTTCGCTTTACAATGTAGGGTCCATGCCACATAGGAACGAATTTTCCAGCACCTAGCTTATCGTTAGCTTGATCATATAATAGCACTAGATCTCCCTCCGAAAAACTTCGAGGGGTCACATTTCTATCATACTGAGCTTTCATTCGCTTCGCGTGAGTCTCGATTGCCAATGCAGCGTCACGTCGAGTCTCATCTAATTTAGCTAAGTATAATAAACGTTTCTCCTCTTCGGAAGTAGCTGGAAGTAATTCGACAGCCATTTGAAGTGATGGGATTTCGCATTCAATGGGTAACACAGCTTCCAAGCCATAAACTAGCTGGAAAGGAGTGAACCCTGTTGAAGTTTTCACTGAGGTTCGGTATGCCCATAGCGCTGAAAATAACATGTTGTGCCAATTCGACCGATGAATACCAATGGTTCGTCGGATCATGATAACCAGAACTTTGTTGATAGACTCAACCAAACCGTTGGCTTGCGGATAATAAGGAGTAGAGCTATCGTGGCGCAAACCAAGCTGGCTTGTAAGCTCAGTCATCATGATGTTTCGAAAATGGCTCCCATGGTCAGTAATGATTGCTTGTGGGACACCAAACCTAGTTATAATATGATTGAATACGAAAACTGCAGCTGTTTTGCCGCTTGCGTCGAATGTAGGCATCGCCTCGGCCCATTTAGTAAAATAATCAACCGCGAGGATGATATACGCATGCCCCCCGGCCGAGTGAGGGTTACAAGTAATAAAATCGATACCCCATTTGGCGAATGGACCAACGGCAATTATAGGGTGGAGAGGAGCAGGTGGTGCGCGCATCTTGCGATCAAACACTTGACAGTTGTGGCATTTCCGGACTGCAATGATACAATCTTTAAACATAGATGGCCAGAAATAGCCAGCGCGCAACACCTTCTGAGCTGTGGCATACCCAGACATATGACCGCCACATGCTCCAGAGTGACAATCATTCAAAACCCTCTCAGCCTCTTCGTGAGTTAAATAACGTCGAAAAACTAAGTCTGCCCCCCGGCGATAAAGTGTATCTCCATTAATTTTGTATTGCTGGGATTGAAACCGAATTTTTCGACGTGCCGACTTTGAAGCTTCAGGCCGAAAGGTTTGGGTTTGGAGATAGATGATTATATCCCCGTACCACGGATCTAAAGTACTGATAAGAAACAAAGATTCGTCCGCAATGGACTCCTCTGCCACAGTCTCTATGTCAGCACGCGGGAAATCACACATCAATTCCGCAAAAACTAAGGATTTCTTAGACTTGGACTTCTCGAACTCCAAGTCGAACTCTTGCAGGATAACGATCCATTTAGAGTACTTGCCCCCTAGCAGTTGTTTTGTCAAAATATAAATCATAGGGTTGCAATCCGAAATAACTGTAGTTTTACGGAGAAGAATGTAGTGACGAAAACGCTGGACAGCTTGAACGGCTGCCAGGGCCAATTTCTCCACATGCGAATATTTTAGCTCAGTGGGATTTAAGGTCCTACTAAGATAATATATCACATGTTCCGCTCCGAATTCATCCTCTTGAACTAACACCATTCCAATGGTGGAATGCGAAGCTGCGAGGTATAAGAAGTAGTCCTGGTTGTAGTTGGGAGGATGCAACAACGGTGCATGGGTCAACGCGTGTTTAAGTGCATCAAAAGATTGTTGGGCAATCTCGTCCCAAAAGAATTGAGCGTTCTGTTTCAACAACCGTGTAAAACCTTTAGTGACCTCGGCGTAGTTTGGAATGAATCGGCGTAAAAAGTTCGCTTTCCCTTGCAAACTTTGGAGTTGGCGCAAACTCGAAGGAGGAGGCAATTTGATGATAGCTTCAACCTTCGAGGGATCGACACGAATGCCGGCTTTTGAAACAACAAATCCCAGCAATCGACCCGTCTCTATACAGAAAACACACTTGTGGGGATTTAACCGAATTCGATAATGCCCACACCTCATAAAGATTGCTCGTAAGTGGACAAGGTGATCAGCTCGATGTAAAGAATGAGCAGGCAAATCATCGAGGTACGGTTGCACAATGTGCTTGATGTCATGAAATGCGTAAGACATGGCCCGTTGAAAAGTGGCTCCGGCATTCTTAAGTCCAAAAGGTAATTTGCAATAAGCAAATGTCCCCCATGGACAAATGAATGCCGTTTTTGGTTGGTCGGCAGGTAGAATATTGATTTGATTATAGCCCGAAAAACCATCCATAAAGGAAAACATTTCACTTCCGGCACAATCATCAATAATTTGATCGATATAAGGCGTAGGATAGTTGTCTTTTGGACAAGCTCGATTTATATCCCTATAGTCGATACAGATTCTTATTGTTCCTTGTTTCTTGTTGACCGGAACAATATTCGATACCCAATCCGTTAACGGGATCGGATAAATGAAACCTGCTTTCAACAGCTTTTCGACTTCTGCTTTAATCGCAGCCGCTTTCCGAG
The DNA here is from genome assembly GCA_031772625.1 of Pinus tabuliformis. NCBI lineage: Eukaryota > Viridiplantae > Streptophyta > Pinopsida > Pinales > Pinaceae > Pinus > Pinus tabuliformis. The sequence goes on along the minus strand of CM062811.1, from coordinate 137,775,289 downwards.
GGTGAATCTGACGCAACCGTTGCCGGACGGGTTTAGCATCCGGGTAGGTCTTTATTTCATGAACAACAATGGCAGGGTCGATTCCCGGCATTTCCTCGTAAGACCAGGCAAACACATCGCGGAATTCTTGGAATAGGGCCTTGTAAGTTTGGATTTCATCTTCTGTACATGAGGCACCTATATGAATGTTCTCCTCAATTCCGGGCTTCACTGAAATATCAATGGGAATAGTACGAGAAATATTCCCTAAATTCAACTCTGAATCAGAATGTTTCGTTGGATTCTGAGCGTCTTTGACATATTCAGCGGTAAAGATAGATGAAAAATCATTTTCAAAAGCATCGTCCTTAGGTAAAAACGAAGATCTGTGATGGAGATCTTCCCATGGTAGATCGTCTACACTTAGGATTTCGCGAAGTTGTTCGTCAGATGACACGACTTCGGGAAACGCTATCCGTTCTAAGGTTGAGGTGAAAAGTGATTCTTCACTGACCACATTCATTTGGTCGCTTTCGGTTGAACGCGAGTCGGTAAAAGACATGACAACTTCATAAGCAATTTCATATGGACTCAAAGGCATAGCATCACCGAATGAGTCTATCTCAGATTCAGATGGGACGATCCAAGGATCATCATAAATAATGTTTTCTGATGTAATCATATGAATTGATGCAAATGAAGGGTCTGCGTTGATTGGAGGGAAAGGAAAAGTTCCCAGTAAACCGAAATCTTTAACTAAACCTACGCCAACGTCCCTATAAGGGATTGTCGTCTTACCGACATGCTGGATACTCTCTGAAGAGGCTGGGTCGGATGAAAAGTATGACAGCTGATCAATGGTCACGATCTTACCGTTATATGGAAACTTAATTACTCTGAAGACCGATGAAACGACCGCTGTCATAGCATATGACCAACTTCGACCCAAAAGAAGGTTGTAGTCTAGAGGGGCATCAACCACCTCCACATCCAGACTAACGGTTTTGCCTTCTACCCCTATAGGTAATTCCTGTAGAATACCAAACGGACGGAACCCACGGCCATCAAAGGCCTTAAGGATGGTCGGGGATTGGTTCAACGAAGGAGAACCAAGCAATCTCCAACATTGAATCGACATAATACACGTAGAAGCTCCCTCATCAATCACAGTCCGATGAATAGGCCTGTTTTTGACTATCACTGGAATTTGGAAAGCCATTTGATGGGGTAGACGCGGTGTACTATTTTCTAGATCGAAGATTATCAGGTTCGGGTCCTGAACATCAACAGCTCCGATAGCCGACAAAAGTAATTTTCGTTGTGCTGGGCATGATTGCAGCACTTCTAAAGCCGACATTGCTGAGGGTGAAACAGCTAAGTCCTCAACGATGTTGTAATTCTGGGCCGCTCTCGCATGTGGATTGAAAGCAGACCTTCGAAGTACACCCTTGGCGGGCGGTTTGATTACTAGATCCGGGTTAGGTTTCTCGATCTGTAGTGGATCGGAACCAGGAGCTGAGGTTGATGGGTTAGAATGAGAAGATTCTGCTTCTTTACCATCAACAGGAGCCTTACTACCATAATCTTGCGATCGAGTCGCAATCCTCACATGAGACATCATCAAAATGGGTTCTTCACTGGCAGTCGAGGAAGAACCTATCATCTTACTTTCCTGCTTTGGAAATGGATCTTTTAACACAGCAGGAGTGGGAGAACCTTTGACTATTTTCACAACCTCGGCCCGATGAGGGCAATCTCTCGTAAAATGATCCTCTTCACAAATAAGACAAGGATATCGAGGTTTGCGCTTTTCGTCATTGGTTTCCGACTTTTCCGTTTTCTCCTTCGGAGCCTTGTCTGCTTTAGCCTTCTTCTTTCCTTTCTTCTTTCCAGCGTTTTTTGATTTGGCCGTAGATGACTCTACAGCATGAATATCGGCGGAAAGTTCAGGGGAAGACTCTCCTGTCGGGGAATCGGGCAAAGTGATAATAGGAGTAGTTGAAGCCTTGGAAGACTTCTTCTTGCTCTTTGTATTCACGATACCAATCATACCATCAGCGGCATGAGATCCCGAAGGAGCAGCAGCGATTTGATTCGACTTTGGAAGATCTGGAATCTTTTCGTGTAACGTACCCGACTGAGTATAAACTAAGTCAAGGTACTGCTCCTGAGCAATGACTTGCTCCTCAGTAACTACTCCGGCCTTAGCTACATCTTCAGTAATCTTCGGTAATAATGATTTAACAAACCATTCAGCTAAGATTTGGTCCGGGATAAAAAATTTCACTAGCCTTCTTCGACGTCTTCACTCATGAATGTGATCAGAAATATACGTGGACGTTGATTGTTTTAGTGAAGTTAATAACTCCGTGCCGTTATCGTATCTGACCGGCAACTGAAAGTGAGTTAAGAACGAGGTAGCTAACTGGCTAAAATTGTAAAAAGAGGCCCGTGGTAACTCAATGTACCACTTGGCCGCGAGACCAATGAGTGTACACTGGAAAAGACGTAAGCGGATCGAATCATCCGAGATAGAATTTGAAGCACACCAGAGGTGGTAAGTCATCACATGATTGGACGGATCCTCTCCAGACTTACCTTCGAACTTGGGTATATCACTGGGCAACTTATTTGGCATTGGCGGCCAGAACGGAAGATATTGAATTGGATCGTTCGTTAGGCGCGTCAAGTCTGGTAAATCCAAAGTTGCGATAAACGGTAACTGCCGGTTAGGATCTCTAAAACTCTGGGTCACAAGACTAGTCCCAGGAGGAGGATATCCAGGATAACTAGGAACAGGAGTCGCATTTGGGATATTATATCCTCCTGGAAAACCAGGATTAACCGGACCGTACTGGGGTTGTTGATAAATGTACCCAGGATACGGTTGATACTGGTAAACTGGCTGTTGGACAGCTTGCCCAGGTTGGTACTGTCCCTGGTACGGTTGTTGAACAAATTGAGGTTGAGTAGTGACAACCGTACTTATACCAGGCTGACCTGTAGGCATCTGGACCGTGGTTTGAATCGTAGATCCGGACAACGGTAAAGATGTCTGAGGAGTGGTTACAGAGACAGTAGAAACTGGAGCTGTCGATACTCCAGAAGTAAGTGCGGCAGATGTAGCGGTAGTTGCAGCAGCCGTTTGAGATGGAGTACTAGGTGCAATTGGCGGCTGAGTAATTACCGAAGTTACAGAAGTTTGAACATTTGACTGGACAGGTTGCGGTTGCTGGGGTGGACCAGAAACTACGGGTTGTCCAGTTTGAGGTACCAACTGTAAACTTGGCTGCAACACCTGTTGACCTTGTGATGGATCCCACACTAACATTCCGGGGTATTGACCCGTAACAGGTTGAGGATACTGAGATCCATAACCGGATTGAGGATAGGATTGATAATTGTAAGGTGCAGTTCCCATACCTTGAACATATGATTGACCTTGAGGTGGTTGATAACCTTGACTTGAGTATTGACCTTGAGGTTGATAACCTTGAGGTAAATACGGATACTGGGGTTGACCTTGACCTTGAGGTTGATAGCCTTGAGGTTGATACCCTTGGGGTTGATACCCTTGAGGTTGCCATCCTTGAGGTTACCATCCTTGAGGTTGATATTGATACTGAGGTTGACCCTGGGGTACATATTGAGGCTGGGGTTGACCTTGAGGCATGTATTGCACCATAGGTACATACTGACCTTGAGGTTGCCCCCCAGACACGATTTGTGTACCTTGAGGTTGCCCCCCAGGCGTTAACTGAGGTTGCCCCCCAGGCGGTAATTGGCCACCTTGAGGTTGGGAAACAGGAACTGAACCTGACATCATATAAATGTCTCCTATACCCAATGGTATATTACCATTGTTTCCAGCTAATAATGCATGATCAATGGGTTGAGGAGATGCCCCCGCAAAGGTACCAGAAAGTGATTGATACCCGGTGGGAACAGAAGGACCGCCGTGTAAGAAAGATTCAGGACTTTGAGTAAACACGGACGACTGACCAGACATATTTACAGGAGTATAAATACCTCCAGGTGGAAAAGGAGTAAGAGGTGTAGAAAAACCTACCCCTGAGTTGTCTAAATAATTGGTTAACGAAAGGTACCAAGTAGTACTTCTAGGAGGACTGTAAAAGATAGATTCACGCTCCCTTAGATCAATAGTAAGTTGATCTTCAAGGTTAGAGACGCCTATTTCTTCCTCTGGAGCAAGTTCTTCAATAGCAATCAGACCAGTAGGAAGATTTTCGGTGATAACTCGTTCTACTCTTGGTGAATCCGGAACACTAGAAGTCGGAGTAACAAGTTCAGATATTTCAGGTTCTTCGCCTGTATCACTAGCAGACGAAAAACTACCAACAAGTTCAGAAACTGTAACAGCTTCGGGATTATAACCTGTCTCTAAGCCTTGGTAATCTGAATGGACTACCAAGGAAGATTCTCCTTCTTCAGGTGAACCTACTCTACTGCCACTAGGAGGAGTTACAAGGACCTTTAAACCTTCTAGATTATCGGGGTTGTCTCGAGGAGGTGATCCCCTAAGTCTACGGGATCTTCTCAACAATTCGGCCACAGAAACAACTTCAGGAGACTGGCCCCGAAGTCTACGGGACTGTCTCGGTAATTCCGCCACAGCTAAAAACTTTTAACTACTACACACGAAAACAAAGTAAAATTTCAAATCAAACCACCTAAAGTCTCTAAAGAACCAAACAAATTTGAATCACATGCCTAAAGAATCTAGGGCGTCAAACCAAGCACAAACAGTAGCCTTCCAGACCGAAAATGCTAGTTGGTGATGAAGCCCAACATCGCCGGATTCAGTACAGAAGTGGCGGGTGGAACAGTTACCCCGACAACCTGCTTAATGAATAGATCGGCACAAGTTCCTCCACTTTAACCGTCTCGAGTGAAGTGAACCCCCCGGAAAATCCAAGTGAGTCTAGCCGACGTCTGCTCCAGGTACAGTGGGATCTTCCCTCCACCGTCACCTCGGTAGAATCCTAAAGATAATGGTCACTAAGGTTACCAACCGCAACAAATGCACCTGGGGGAACAGTCTACACTCCGACAGCACGCAAGGGCAGAGTATCAAGCTCAATCCCCTTGCCGGTTCCTTGACAATAATCCAAGGTTTACCGACAAGTGACCCCTGGCTCCTCGACAATGGTTAATCCGAGGTTTACCGTTTGTAATACGTGCGTGTCTGGCGTCGTTCCCAATGAGGGGGGATTGATCCCCTCACTGGTTCGGACATGAGCTCGTGCTTCTCCTTTAAGAGGAGATTTCCCAGAGTACAAATGAGACAATTGGATTTATTCTATCACAAGATAAGCTACTTGTTTGGTTTTTTTGTCTTGGAGAGTTAATTACTCACCTACTCCAAGACACTAGCCTGATCTAAATTGGTGTTTCAGAGCCCTAGTAAATAAAAGTTACTACGTTGATTTTACTTTAAGCGTTAATTTTATGGTTTTTCTTAAAGACAAAAGGTAGCGGAAGTGAAACCAATGGTGTGTAGACTCGACTCAAACCACTACAAAGATGCACCTAAGATGATTTACGCTACTTTTCTCTTTCAATGAAATTCCTAACTAAGAGAGTTGAGAGATGCAAATTTTATAGAAAACAACTTTCTTAGTAAAGACAATCAAAGAAACAATTCTCTTTATCTTTTCAAGCATACAAACATAACCACTCCTTACGTGCACGAAAAACTCTTTTTCTTTCAAAATGCCTCAAAGCTACTTGAAACAAAACTTTTCAAAGGAGATGTTTTTGTATTTTCTCTTATTTAATAAAGCATATAAATCTATTTTAACGAAAATCAATCTCAAAAGCTATAAAATCTATGAAAACTTGACTCACAAGCAAATCAAAAAGAAATTTATTCTAAGCAAACCTAACGAGGCAAAAGCTCACAAAGATGATTCTAGGTTGTTTTACTTGACCAAAATCAAGTCAAGGACCAACTAATGCAGAATCAAAAGACTAGTCAAAACAAAACTCAAATCTTTTTGTTCTTTTTGTAAAATGGAATTCAATACTCAATCAACAAGCACTTCGAAATTTTCCAAAGAGACAACTCAATGGTAAGTTGCTCTCACAGGTAGACTTTATGACAGGTCTGACTTCTAAGAATGCTGACAAAACCAGAGAGATCTAAGGCTTGACAACTTCTACCGCCAAAGTCACTACAAGACCTACTCAAAAATCAAACCCTAGGGCTTAAACTTCTATGAAATCCACTAAAACCCTCAATGCTATCGAAACAAGTTCAAGTGAAGATCTTTGACAAGAGACTAATGGATCTGGGCAGTAAAAACTAAGAAAAAGCAAAATCTAAGAGAAAAAATGCAAAAAATGGAATGTTCTTAAATTTTAGCAGGGGACGCAGGCAACCCATTAAGACAGGTGCGGGCCCGCTCTGTGCACACAGCGACAGTGCGTCCAGGGACGCACTGTGCAATACTCAGAGGGTGCGTCCTACTGGAAAATTCAAGAAAAACTAAATTGAATCTAACCCTAAGCTAACCCACCCAAAAACAAAGTCACAGAGCCAAAAACCAGAAAATAAATGACTTTTCTCAGAGCAAAGTTGCATACAAAGGAAAAGACTTTCACATCAATGGAGTCCCCAGCGGAGTCGCCAATTTGTCAGGCGGAAAGAGTCGATTGTGCGGACACAACCAACCTCCCTAGGAGCCTAAGACTCTCTAGTGACAAACAAGACAAACAAGAGCAATCCTTCTCTAAACATGCATTTACTATATAAGAAATCAAGTGTTTAGATCCTACCTGTAGTCCAACGCTGTTGTAGCAGTCCAGCTCCGCTGATCCGGATGAGCTCCTCCTTCACTTTGAAACCTGCATCCACTAACAATCAAACGATTAAATAGCACTTGATAATCTCATAAAATAAAACATATTTAACACATAGACCAAGGAGTACATGAAACAACTCATAAATAACAAGTTATTGAGAAGAATGGACTCATTTGCATTAATAGGTAACAAAAGGAAAAAATACAACCTGAGCCTTGGTGTTGTGCAAGTCCCTCCCAGGGTCCATCAAGAGTTCTCCTTTACTTTGACAAAGCTCACCCACTTCCAAATAGAACAAGCAAAGATGGCAATCTCTCCTCACAAGCTTCTAAATGGGAGTCCTAATTCCTGCAGCATCTACCCTTAGAAATGTTCAGCTTCCAACCTCCCCTCCTTCTGGCCCAATGCCTGTATTTATAGTGCTCAAGAGGAAGTTAATCAGGTCCACCATCAATGGGATAATCCCCTCTTTGGATGGGATAGCTCCCTTATTGATGGGATAAGTTCCTCTTTAGTAGGGGTGCATGAACCATCTGGAGGCGCTCAATACACGTCGAACAACCTTCTAGAATGCTCTAGAAATGACCACAAGTAACTTTTTAAAGATGAAACTTGCACATTTTGACCTTTACAGGGGGACGCACCTGCCCCTTTACATACAGAGCGTCCAAAGGCGCAGCTTTTGTGAACATTGGATGCGTACCCGCAGGTAAGGTTGAGAGAACCTGCGTACCCAGAGATAAATACATTTGTAAAGACTTTTCTCTCTTTTTGGAGTTTGACATGGAGAGCAGAGGCATAAGACTTGCCTAAGAGGATAGCATGACTGTTGATAGAGCCATACTAACTGTAAATAGCCATGGTGATTCACAACCGTATGCAGGCAATTTCAAGGGTGCGGTTATAGGTCTAGGTCATTGAAACAAGGTTCCAGCTCACGGATTGACCCCTAGGGTGTTTCTTCAGCTCCTGGGTGATTTGTAGTTCCTGTAGTTTGTTAGTTCATGGTCAATTTTTAGACCCCAATTCCTTAGCTAGAATTAGGAGGTTGAGTCATGTCATAGTGGCACTTTGCTTCACATTTACCCGAAGGGCTTGTAAAAGTGGGTAAATGTGGGGTGGCATCGTTACAAAAAGCAATGTGGTCAACTTATGAAATGTATAAAATAAGACAATGGAGGATAATATGTAAGTGAGGATTTTATAAATTACTTGTCACATATTGGAACTCTTTCAAATATTTGTACCTCGCACACCTTAGCAAATGGCATTACTAAAATAAAGAATCAAAATTTGGTAGAAATGGTGTGTTATTTGCTTCAGGTCAATGGTATATCAACTAAGTTTTGGACATAAGTTGTTTATTAATCAAACTATTTGTTAAATATAATTTTGAATAAAGGTGCATGGGATGTGACTCCAATTAAAAAATGGAGTGAGAGAACCATTCATTGAACATCTTAGTTACTTTAGATGAATGACATGGGCTCATATTTTAGACGATAAAAGGAAGAAACTAGATGTGAAGAGTCATATTTGTATCATGATGAACTATTATAAATAGTCAAAGGCCTACATCTTGTTTGACCCTATCAAACAAGAGATTATTTATAAAAGAAGTGTTTTATTCAATGAGAAGACCTTAGACATCACTTTGTGGAATTCCTCTTATGGCTCGTTTAGAAATATTAATTTTGAAAATTTGGGGAATTTTAGATCTGTTAACTACTTTATAGGATCTTTGACTAGTCAATTGACTTATTTGCCTAAATTTAGTTACAATCAACCTTCCATAGTAGAATTGACCATAATCTTTGGGACACCTATTTAATGCATAAATGGTGATCTTGATACGATATCTCCTTCAACAAAGTGGTGTTCATCTTCTTAGATGGACAACAAAGACAATTGAAGTTGTTGGAATTGATGTAAGAGATGTGAATGACCTAAGAAAAAATAAAATCCAAAATGAACATGGTAATGTTGCTCCAATTGTGCATGTGCTAAAAGCATGTGATCCAAAGGCCTGTGTAGATACACATGATTGACTTGAATGGGAGAATGATATGATGAATGAGTATCATTCACCGCTTAAGAATTATGCATGGAATTTAGTTCCTCAACCACAAGCAAAGAATATAATGAAATGTCGATAGATCTATATGACCAAATTCATAATGTTGAAGGCATCGTTTAAAGACATAAGGCATGTAATTTTGTAGCCAAGGGCCATTCTCAACAAGAATGCACAAGATGTAACTCGCAGAAACCTCAAAGACAAAATAATCACCCAATACGGAAGGGAGACAATGAAAGAAGTTCACAGATTTGAATGAGAACAGTCTTTCAAATAATATTTCACATCCTGAAGATGAACCATCGTTGTTGGTTCGAAACGTCGATCCGAAGGAAATCTAATGCGATGTATCCGGAAGATAATCTACACAAGGATGTAACTCGCAGAAACCTCAAAGACAAAATAATCACCTAATACGGAAGGGAGACAATGAAAGAAGTTCGCAGATTTGAATGAGAACAATCTTTCAAATAATATTTCACATCCTGAAGATCAACCATCGTTGCTGGTTCGAAACGTCGATCCGAAGGAAATCTAATGCGATGTATCCGGAAGATAATCTACACAATGATGTAACTCGTAGAAACCTCAAAGAAAAAATAATCACCCAATACGGAAGGGAGACAATGAAAGAAGTTCGCAGATTTGAATGAGAACACTCTTTCAAATAATATTTCACATCCTGAAGATGAACCATCGTTGCTGGTTCGAAACATCGATCTGAAGGAAATCTAATGCGATGTATCCGGAAGATAATCTACACAATGATGTAACTCGTAGAAACCTCAAAGACAAAATAATCACCCAATACGGAAGGGAGACAATGAAAGAAGTTCGCAGATTTGAATGAGAACAATCTTTCAAATAATATTTCACATCCTAAAGATGAACCATCGTTGCTGGTTCAAAACGTCGATCCGAAGGAAATCTAATGCGATGTATTCAGAAGATAATCTACACAATGATGTAACTCGCAGAAACCTCAAAGACAAAATAATCACCCAATATGGAAGGGAGACAATGAAAGAAGTTCGCAGATTTGAATGAGAACAGTCTTTCAAATAATATTTCACATCCTGAAGATGAACCATCGTTGCTGGTTCGAAACGTCGATCCGAAGGAAATCTAATGCGATGTATCCGGAAGATAATCTACACAAGAATGCATCAACTATAGAAAGACCATTACCTAATTGCAAATATGAACTCTATTCAACTAATTATTTCACTTACTAACTTTGAGTTACATTAAATTGATGCCCAAAGTGATTTATACACACTGATCTCACTTAAGAGATTTATATGGAGCAACCCCCTGACCTTTGAGAAGAATGGTGTTTTTCTATGCTAATTAAATAAATCCTTGTATGATTTGAAATAATCCCCTAGGGCATATATGATGAGATTGACCGCTCTTTTCTCAATATCATTTTCAAACATTATGAATTAGATCATAATATCTGTTTATTGAATGTAAATGGTGAAACATTAATTATTGTGTTGTATGTAGACGATTGTCAATATTGGAAGTAATGTTAATTTAATTTTAAGATGATTAACTTGGTATGTTGCATTATTTTGGGCATCCAAATCTTACAAATGGGCGATGGTATTTTTATTTCTGAATCGAATTGTGTGTTGAATCTTTTATAAAAGATTAGAATCGAAAAATGTAAACCATGTGCTACACCTTATCAATTAAGAGTGAAGCTAACCAAGGAGTGCGATTCTTTGAAAGTTGATTTGACATTTTATTGATGGCTTGTCAATAGCCTTATCTATTTAACTCACTATGGACCTAACATTTCCTTTGTTGTTATTGCAGTTTCTTAATTTATGAAAAATTTATGGGAAAGTCACTTAAAATCCTCAAAATTAATTGTATATTATATTAAGGGAACTTACCAGCTTGGTATAAAGTATTTTGGTAAAAAAGTGAAGTAATGAATCAATTATATCAACTTGGATTTAGTTGGAGAAGGTGAAAAGCCTACAATATGTTTCACCATGGCCTTAAACCCATTACAAGGTCTTGTAATAAGTAGAAGGTGGTCTTTCCTTAGACCATTGAAGTGTAATATTATGGTGTATTCAATGTTCGCACAAGATCCATATGGATTTAACATTTCATGTGTGACATTTGTTTTCCAGTAAATACATTGACTATAGTATATTGTGAGAATGAAAGTGCAATATAAGTTGCAAAAATCCTATTGCACATAGCAAATTGAAGCATGTGATTCATGTTCATTATTTGAGATAGTACGAGAAAATGTTGTGAATCTTATCTATTTCCATGCAAATGATCAAGTTGTTGATATATCTATGAATCTTATCTTCAAAGCTAAGTTTGTGAAACATTGATCTATGTTTGGGATTTAGAAAGTTGCAATTATTGTGTAGGGTACATAAGTGATTTCATCTGACAGTTAGAAGTTGGAAGACTATTGTTTTTACCCTCTCTAGTTTCCATTCATGTCTGGGTGTCTCCACTCTCTCAATTGAAATGGGAAAGTAACTCAAATATGTGAAAATTTATAGGCCTTATGGAATATGGGACCATCTCATTTCCAAGTTGTGGAGTTGGCAAGGGTTGGTAATCCTAGATGGAGATTTAAATTTACTCTTGGAGCCTATAAGGTTTTGGGGCCAATGGCCCAAGTGTATTCTCTCTCAAATTTAACATCAAAATATTGGAGTGAGTTAACCTCCTTGACATCAAGCCTAGAAAGTTCACCCCCACTTGGAAAAATAGAAGAACTAGGGAGGCTCAAGTAGCAAAGAAACTCGACCACTTCCTGATTTCAAAAGGCATATTGGAAGGAACTCTTGGAATTTGATAATGGGTATTAGCAGGAAGGGATTCCAACCACAGGTCGATTCTACTAGAAGTGGCCCTTACATTGGGAAAGCCCCATACCCGTTCAAGATAAACCATGAGTGGATTAAAGATTAATATTTCATTCAAATATTGAAGAATTCTTGGGACCCCTTCAATAATTTTCTTAATGAATATACAACCATTCAGTTTCAATTGAATCTAAGAAAGGATAAACAATTGTCCATTCAATAAGCAAAGGAAAAATAAGAAAATGATGAACAATTCCTTTGGAAAGTAGAGGGGCCATAACCTCCAAACTGTCTATGGAGGGTTTTAGATACCTAATATATTCACAATAGAAGAAAGTTGCTTATGGAAAAAAGAAAAGGAATGGAACCTACAAGACAAGGTGATATGGATTGAGGTTGAGGATGATAACATAAAATTCTTCCCTTTTTTTGCAAGTTATAGGAAAAACGTGGGAAAAACATCAACTCAGTCTAGAAAATAGATAGAGGGGATGGTTCATGGGCTGAAATTATTAATGACATTTCCTTGAAAGGGGTCACACACTTCCAAAATGTTTTTAAAGAGGATGATTGAGCCACTATAGATGTCATTCTTCAACTTTCCAATTTCCTCCCCAAATTTGCAGACTTGGGAAGACAATCAATACCTCATGGTAGAGGTGGGAAAAGAGGAACTATTCATAACCCTTCAAAACTTTTAGAAAGAAAAGATTCCTCGACTAGATGGGTCACCCATAAAATTTCTCCTCAACCCTTATGAATTCATTGTGGAGGATCTTTAGATGATAGTGGAAGAAAAATGATTTTATAGGGAAGTCTTTATTTCCTTCAACACCATTTTAATTGCACTTATCCCAAAGACGGAAAACCCAACCAAATTTGAAAATTTTCACCCATTATCCCTCTATAATAGTATATATTATATCATCTCGAAAATTATCATACATACATTAAAAGAAACTCTCTCAAAACTAATTTATTCAAAGTGGTTTAACTTCCTTCAATGACACCAAATTCATGAGATAACTGGTGTTGCTTAGGAAGGCCTTAATTCTCTGAAAATAAAAAACTTGAAGGCTATGATAGCCAAAGTAGAAATTTTCAAGGCCTTTGATATAGTTAGATGACACTCCCTTCAACTCATACTCATTCATTTGGATTTCCACTTACACTTTATGTCTTGGATAATGGCATGGACTAGCTTTGTGACTTCTGCAGTTTTAATCGATAGGTCAACTTCACCCTTTTTTGAATCTAAAATAGGAATTTGATAGGGATGTCCAATATACCCTCACTCTTCCTCCCTGTGATAAAATAATTAATGTTGGAGGCTTATCCAAGGAAAATCTCTTTCGAGATAAACAACAAAATATAATTATAATTGCCCCCTTTTCATAGAATGCTAGATTTAATCCCCAAATAAAAGAGTATAGAATTGTTTTATCATTTAGAAAGCCACTATCGACACTTTACCCTTGATCAAGCATTCACTACTTTGGAGGGGTGGAAAGGAGGACAAGATCTAGCTAGGCCTTCACCTTGGGTTGGAAGCAAAGATAAGCATGGATTTCCTTCCCCCTCATAAATGACCTCAAATCAATAGGTTTATACACTCTTGATCATATCACAAGATGTGAAAAGATAAATTCCAAAAAGCAACATTGACTTTCCTAGAGAGATTTTGATCTGAATGAGGAACATGCTAAGATCTATAACTCCTACACAAACTAACTTAGATATTGTAGTGTCTTCATCAATGAAGAGGAGGATTAAATCCTTTGGTATGCAATTCCCTTGGGGGGGTATGGACCCATACTTGAATATAAGTCTTTGGCCATTGAAGGCTTTAACTAGCTACCACTTTGATAGTGGAAAACTCTTTAAAGATACAAACATCCTGCAAAAACTAAAATTTTTATGTTTATTTTTCTAAACAACATATCCTTAACCTAGGATCTACTACAAAAAAGAAGCTACAAGGACCTTGGAAAATGCAAGTTATGTGAATTGTATTTGGAAACAAACAATAACATCATCCTCTCCTACTTCTTCAAAAAGTATGTCCAGAATCGAATTTAAGGACTTACTAGATTGAAATCTAAATGGAAATGGGACTGAATTGAAGTAGTGTCAAGGAATTGGCATAAACGTAAGGAAATGAAAGCATACAAATCCTTTCCTCTCGGATTGGCTATGGGAATGTGTTTAGTAAGAAATGGGAATGTCAGCATCTTTCTCCTCCGTGGGAATGTACTCTGACAACATAATCCGCCTCAATACATAATCTCTAAGATGATGATATCGAATATCAATATGCTTCGACCGACTATGAAAAAATAGATTTTCAGAGAGTTTAATACAACTCTGATTATCGCAATAAATCACATTTGGATCCATTTATTGACCAGAAAAAACTAACTATGATCTTCCTCATCTAGATGGTCTCACATGCTTCCTAACTCGCAACCATGTACTCTGCCTCTGCTAAACTGAGTGCAACCGATCTCTGTTTCATGTTGTACCAAGAAACTACCGCTAACCCAATACTGAAGATCGCTCTTAATGTGCTCTTCTTGTCGGATGGAATCCCTACCCAATATGCATCAGTGAATCCTTGAAGCTTCACTCCCTCTGTCCATCTGTACCATAATCCATACTGAGAAGTGCCCCTGAGGTATCTCAACACATGCTTTGCTGCCTTCCAATACATACTGGTAGGCTTAACCATCGGTTGAGTAAGGTTGTTAACTGCATAGCACATATCTAGTCATGTGTTCATCAAGTACATGAGTGAACCCACAAGCTGCATGTAAACAATAGCTTCCACTACTTCCCCTGAAGTAGCATCCTCCTTCCTCAAGTTACCTGCTAGAGGAGTCTCCATGGGTTTGCTGCTCTCCATGCGGAATCTCCTGAGTATCTCATTGGCATACTTTCCTTGAGACACAAACAATTCCCCATCTCCCTGCCATACCTCCATGCCAAGAAATTAATGCATGAGCCCCATGATCTTCATCTCAAACTCTCTTGCAAGGTCTCCTTGTAAGACTTGATCAACTGATCATCACCTGTCAATATGAGATCATCAACATAAAGTACAATGATCAACAATTTAACTTCCACCACTATGTGGTACAAGTTCGCAGTCGGTTCACTCTTCATGAAGCCTAACCTGGTGAAGTAGTTATCTATCTTGGTGTACCAAGCACAGGGTGCTTGCTTAAGCCCATACAATGCTCTCTTGAGCCGACACACATGCAACTCATGGTCAAAGGTTTCAAAACCTTCAGGCTGCTATATGCAGAACTCTTCCTCAATCATGCCATTAAGGAAGGTTGTCTTTACATCCACCTAATGTATCTTCCAACCCATCTATGTTGATAGTGCCAATATGGATTTGATTGATGAGTACCTTTCAACATGAGCAAAGGTCTCATCATAGTCAATCCCCTCTACCTGTGAAAAGTCAGGGGCCACAAATCTAGCCTTATGCTTCTCCACTCTACCATATGCAACTTGTTATATCTTGTAAATCCAGTGGGACCTCACCACTGACTTGTCCTCCAGTCTTGGGACCACATCCCAAACACTGTTACGAAGTATGGAGTCATACTCCTCCACCATGACATCAACCAAAACCGACTGCTGCACTGCTTCCTTAAAGGAAGATGGATCTGTCACAACACATTGGCCCATAAGGTCCATGTATCTGGTGTACCTCTTAGGTGACCTCCTGTGCCAGCGCTAAGAAGTGGGTGCTCCCACATTCTCCCATGCATCATCCAACAATTTGTCAGCCTCTCTAGTGCACTTTCATCTCTCTCTGGAAGACTCTGCCTAAATGGATATCTCCACTCCTGGATCCTCTGCATGTGGATGCTCCACATCAATCTGAGGTTCCTCAACCTTAGGAGCTAAAATCTCTTCATCCTCATGTATTTGAAGCTCCCTCTCAAGGGAAAATCACACGGCCTTATCCTCATCGAATTTGACATCCCTACGAACCACTATTGTCCTGTTAGTCAACAAGTACACTCGATAGTTGTGAGGTGTATCAGTGCACCCCACAAATATCCCCAACTCTATTGTCAGCTCAAGATTTTTCCGTGCATCTTTGGTCACATGGAAATATACCGATCACCCAAAAATCCTGAAGTGACCAAGATCTGTCCTCTTACTGGAATAAGCTGCCTTTGGTGTCTTCATCTCAAGTATCCGATGTGGGCTATGGTTCTGAACATAAATTGTTGTATTACATGCCTCAGCCCACAAGTGTAGTGGTAGGCCTCGATCATGAAACATATCCCTTGTTGCCCCTACTATGCTTTTGTTTTTCCTCTCGACCACCCTATTCTGCTGAGGGTTATGGGGTGTTGTCAACTCCCATTTAATCCATTCTACTGCACATAAGTTCTTAAAATCGTTTGAGACATACTCACCACCATTATCACTCCATAGATATTTAACCTTCTTTCTCAACTCTTTCTCCACCAATGCTTTAAACTCACAAAACTTTGTGAAAGTTTGATCCTTTTTCTGCATGAAAAATATCCGTCATTTACGAGAATAGTCATAAACAAATATAACATAATACCTGTGTTTTGTCGTGGATGCTATCGAGAATGGTCCACACACATCTGAATGGACTCGCTCTAGAATAACCTCTGCTCAATAGTCTCTGTCGTGAAAGCAAGACCTGGTTTACTTTCCCAAAGACACCCCTTTCATGTATCAACTTGCTCAAGCGTACCTTTGGGAAGACTGGTAGAGATCTGCTACAATGTCTTCAAAGCCCCATGATGCAAGTGGCCCAATCGCCTCTGCCACGACTCGCCAACGTCTTGGCTCTGCACTCTTTCTGCTTTTGTGCTCAAAGAAGCACACTCCTCTACCTACAACTTATAGATATTCTTCACCCGAATCCCTATCTTCTTTACTTGACCTCTAGTTATGTGTCAAAGGAACGCCTTTATTTTCAAGAAGATCACATCATAGCATCTATCCTCAAGCATGGAAACAAATACCAAGTTCTTCTTCAACCCGGGAACATACATAACATTCTTCAAGGTGAGTGGAGCCCCATGCTCCCTTTGAAAAGTAATCATGCCCAATCTAGTAACACTATACTTCCCGTCATTACCCATCTCAATATGCATCTAGAGATATTTCTCCTCCATGTCACTGAATAACTCATTGTCGCTAGTCCTTTGGAGTGAAGCTCCACTGTCTAAGTACCATACACTTCCCATCATTGATGACACCATGCATGAAATGAGGGAAAATTCCAATTCAAATTGAGAGGCCAAAGCCTCACCTGCCCCTCCTCCCGAGGACTTCTTGAGTGGACAATTTGTAGAAAAATGGACCAGATCATGACAATGAAAGCACTTAACTTTCTTCTTGTCTTTCTTCTTACCTCCATGATAAGAATCTGATTTGGAATGGGAAGCTTTCCCTTTCCCCTTCTTCACCTTAATTGCTAAGGCATAGTTCTCTTCACCATCAGTCTTTGATGAAGAGTCATCCCTAGTGTTCCTCCTGATCTCCTCCTGCATCAAATCTGACCACAATCGTTCCCAGTCCGGCAACTTCTCTCGACCATTGACAAAGTCATGATAACTATGCCAACTCTTTGGGAGCCCTAGAAGAGAAAGACTCACCATATCATCCTCGACAACCGTGATTCCAATAGTTCCAAGTTCATCATGACACTGAGTGAACTTGGTTAAGTATTTTGGAATCATCTCGCCTTTCTCCATTTTGATTTTTCAAAGTTTGTCCTTCAGTGCCAATTTCCTTTGGTCACTGCTGTTTTGATACAAGTCCATCAATGTTTTCCACATAGCATATAGAGTTTCCTTGCCATGGAGACTCAAGACAATGTTATGAAATCAACTCACAAAAAGATAGAAAAGATAGATCAATGCTTTAGAAATAAGCCTCTTCGAGGGGGAAACCTCCTTTACATTACACAAATGAACAATTCTTGGATGATACAAATGAAAAGACCTCGTTTCTATATATAGGAGTCTAAGGGGTCATAATATAATCAGAGCCGACATAACAATAATAATGTAAGGGCAAAATAATAACAATAGTGGGCTCCTATGGGGCACAATAGTAACAATATGGGGACTACATGGGTACAACGATATAATAAGGGGGTTGTACTAATAACAATAAGGGATTACACTAGTAATATAGGGGCCTAACATGCCCCTCTCCTTCAAAAAGTGTTGTCCTCAACGCTTGAGTAGTTCTTGATGCTTCTGTATAAAATTATTGTCCTCCCATGTGGAATATTCAACAGATAAGTTCTTCCACTTGATGAGATACTCTAAAATTGATCGATTTCGTAGCTGTCGGGTTCTTGTTTCTGTGACTGCTCCAGGTTCTAGTATGATTTTTCCTTCTTCTTCAAGTTCTGGAAATATTGTTTGAATTGGGATCTTCTGCAACTTTTGAATGAGTGGCCATACTTCTTTGTCCTTCTTCCATTCATCCCTTGCTTCATTTATCTAGTCTAGTTGGATAATATAAATAGCACAAAACAATGCTTCCACATCCTCATCCTTTCTTGAGAGTGCATCTGAAACAAAATTTTGCTTCCCTTTTCTATAGATGATGTCAAAGTCATAACCCAACATATTTGTGACCCATTTTTTATGTTCTTCTAAAGATAATATTTGTTCTAAAAAGTACTTAAGACTATCATGATCCATTTTTACCTTGAAGTGTCTTCCCATTCGGTAAGGTCTCCATTTGTGAAGTGCATGTAGTATTGCCAACATTTCCTTCTCATAAATAGCTTGCTTGAGATGTAGCATTAAAAATACCCAGTCACTTACATCAAAACATTTTTCACTACGATGTTGATCTACCTGTTGTTTCATTCGATTTTGCACCAAAGTGGCGTTAGCCTTTAAAAGTTGGAGAACTTGTTGTTGATGCTCGATGTGATCTTTCATTGCTTGAACCTTTTTCTTCTTGATATGTCCTTCTATATTGAGAGTTTGAGGAGTGGTAATCTCTTCCAATGCTTTACAAGATATGGTCGGATTCATTTCTTGATACTCGATGTGATCTTTCACTTCTTGAACATTTTTTTTCTTGATATGTCCTTCTATCTGGATAGTTTGAGGAGTGGTAATTCTGGCCAATGAATTACAAGATATGGTTGGATTCATTTCTTCTTGTCTTTCTTCTTACCTCCATGATAAGAATCTGATTTGGAATGGGAAGCTTTCCCTTTCCCCTTCTTCACCTTAATCGCTAAGGCACAGTTCTCTTCACCATCAGTGTTTGATGAAGAGTCATCCTTGGTGTTCCCCCTGATATCCTCCTGCATCAAATCCGACCACAATCGTTCCCAATCTGGCAACTTCTCCCGACCATTGACAAAGTCATGATAACTATTCCAACTCTTTGGGAGCCATAGAAGAGAAAGACTCACCATATCATCCTTGACAACCGTGATTCCAATAGTTCCAAGTTCATCACGACACTGAGTGAACTTGGTTAAGTATTTTGGAATCATCTCGCCTTTCTCCATTTTGATTTTTCGAAGTTTGTCCTTTAGTGCCAATTTCCTTTGGTCACTGTTGTTCTGATACAAGTCCATCAATGTTTTCCGCATAGCATATAGAGTTTCCTTGCCATGGAGACTTGAGATCAAAATATTTCTCCATCTGTAGTATCCAATTTATCGGATCCTTGCCATCAAACTTCCTCATCTCGCTTTTTCTTGATTTTAGGAGCTTGATCTTGAAATGACTGTAACTTTGTACTTTTGGATCTTTAAGTTCTGAAATTGCGATCTATAGTAGCCCTCTACGTCCTCTTTCCAATGCCACCAGTTTGATCGAATTTAGATTCTCCAAGAAAGAGTTATGCACAATCTCCCAAGATGACCTGATTATATACCTTTTCAGAAGAGCGAACTTGTATGAAGTTCCACGTGTCACTGTTTTGACCTTAGGATCTGAAAAATATATACAGGAAACTACTATCCATCCTCTTTCTATAACTTCTTACGAAATTTCAATCTGATGCTCAAAACAAAAGTTATGACTATTTTCCCTAGGTCACCTGTTTGGAATGTAATTGGGGAGTTTGCAAAAAAGGCCAACTTCCTCAGATCATATCTCTGCAAATATAGCGCGAAAAGCTCTGAAATTCGGACTCGAGGTTCAGAATGATTTCAACCCAAATGGGTTTTTGTTTTAGCATCTGAAACATCATAGAAAAAAGTTATAGTGAAAATTCCACGATGACCTGTTTAGAGCAGCGAAACCCTAGAATCCAAAGCTCTGATACCAAATGTTATAAAACCAGCTCACAAAAAGATAGAATAGATAGATGAATGCCTTAGAAATAAGCCTCTTTGAGGGGGAAACCTCCTTTACATTACACAAATGAACAATTCTTCGATGGTACAAATGAAAAGACCTCCTTTCTATATATAGGAGTCTAAGGGGTCATAATATAATTAGAGCCGACATAACAATAATAATGTAAGGGCACAATAATAACAATAGTGGGCTTCTATGGGGCACAATAGTAACAATATGGGGACTACATGGGTACAAAAATATAATAAGGGGGTTGTAATAATAACAATAAGGGGTTACACTAGTAGTATAGGGGCCTAACAAAGACTCACCATATCATCCTCGACAACCGTGATTCCAATAGTTCCAAGTTCATCATGACACTGAGTGAACTTGGTTAAGTATTTTGGAATCGCCTCGCCATGGAGACTCGAGACAATGTGGTCTTAAACTCCCTTAAGGATTATTCGCCTCGCCTTCGCCACACACTTCTTCCACTCGGCCAAATTCTATGCATCCGATGCTGCTGGCTTAGGAATTTCTTGATCAATGAATTCCTTCAAGACATTATCCTCTAGCACAACCTCCATTTTGTCCCTCTAGTCTATTAAATTTGAGCTGCCTTCCAAGGCATACTTGAGCTGCAAATAGTAGAATGTCATCTGCCGATCTTGAAGTATGTATTGAAAATTCAAATTTCACTTGTAACCTAAAACTCAAAACTTCACAATCTCCTCAAGTATATTGAATTCAACTCCGATACCATGTAGAATTTCCTGTAGATTCAAAAGGTCATGCAATTTACTAAAGCACATGACAAGAATCTACTTCTACTTTCAACCAGCGGAAGCCAATAGATCAATGAAAACAATATGAACAAGGAGTATTGAAGAAGAATAATTTTGATTTCTCCAGATTAATGGAAGTGCCCGAGGTCTTTGAAAACCCATTGAGAACTTCTTTGAAAGAGGCAGCTTCTATAATACTAAGTAAGCCCATTAGCAGGGTGTCATCTACAAATTGCTGATGGGTGGAGGGGGGGAATTGTCATGAAGCTTGAGGTCGACATGGAGTTGTTAAGATTTGCAACCTTTAGAGATCGGTTGAGACCTTCGGCCATGATAACGAAGAGGAAGGGCGATAGGGGGTCTCCTTGTCTTATGCCTCTGGAGGGGCAGAAAGGCTTGGAGGGGGAGCCATTGAGAAGAATGGAGAAGAAGGCTCCTGAGACCATGGCCATAATCCAATTGATGCAGTCCTGATTGAAGCCAAAAGCCTTTAGAACTCCCTTCATGTAGTCCCAATTTATTTTGTCAAAATATTTCAACTTGTCGAGTTGCATCATCATTCCTAGTTTCTTTTTAACTTTTAGTGAGTTAATCAGTTCATGGGAGAGGATTACGTTGTCCATGATTTGTCTACCTTCCACGTATCCTGACTGGTTTGAGTATATAAGGAGGGGTAAGACCACCTTTATTATGTTGTAAAGGACCTTTGAGATTATTTTGTAGGTCACATTACATAGGGAAATAGGACGAAACCTATCTAGAGAATCTGCACCTTCTTTGGGAATGAGACTGAGGAAAGTAGCATTGAGGGATTTTAGAACAGATTTGTTGACCCTGAAGTCTTGCACTAGAACATGAACCTCCTCTTTTATGAAGGCCTAACAAGATTTATAAAAGTCAATTATGAAACCATCAGGTCCAGGGGCTTTCCCATTGGGCATGGTCATTATGACCTCCTCTACTTCTTGCATCGTTACCTTTCTCAAAAGCATTCTGTTGCGGTCCCGATTGAGGATTGCATGGATGTTGTTGGTAATTTTCCTTATTTCTCTGGCTCTGTCAACCTTGGGCTCTTCTAAAAGATTGTTGAAGTAATCATTTAGTTCATTTTCTATATCCTCGTGGTTATGTACCATGCTCCCATTAGTGTATTTAAGGCCTAGGATTATGTTGTGTCTCCTATGCTGAATCATGGAACAATGAAAGAAGGATGAATTTCATTCTCCATAGTTAAGCAATTGATTCAAGACTTTTGCTGCCATAATTTTTCCTCCTATGTGACTCTTTCTTCCCATTTCTTATGGAGGCTTAGTTCTTCTTACTTCATTTGATCATTGATTCCATTGCTGATGATTTTTTGTTAGAGCATTCTCATTCTCCGTTCTAGATATTTTTTGTCTTTGAATATGTTGTTGAATACCTCTTTGTTCCAGATTTTAATTTTGTTCTTGATGAGGTTTAATCTTTGCTGAAATTGATACATTTTGGTCCTTGATTGGTGCATTAGGCCTTTCCACCATTCCTTCATATTTTCCATAAATTATGGGTGCTCAAGCGAGAAAGATTCAAATCAGAAGGGTCGGTGTTTGGGACCAGAGAAAATTTAAACTTTCAATGAAATCGACCAGTGGTTTGAACCCATTTGGTGGAGGATGTGAGCCTTCCTTTCCTAGGAAGTCATGTAAATGACTTCAGAGAGAAGGAAGCGATCGAGTCTAGTTGCAATCTGTCTCACTTATCCCCTTCTATTATTTCAGGTGAAGGTTCCATTGGTTGTGGGGATGTATATCAAATTTATCTCATTAATTGTCGCTTGGAAAACCTCTGAATCTTTTTCCAGCTTGCGGATTCCACATTTTTTTCCTCGAGGTTTAAGACCATGTTGAAATCCACTGCAATAATTTTAAATGGTAGAGGGATGGTCTCTAGGATTTTCCTGACAGCTTGAAGCATATGGATTCTTTCAACTGCCCTCTGTGGAGCGTAAATATTAGAAACATATATACTATCACTGGAGCCAATGATATTTAGAGTAATGGTGATGGATTGCCTCATTTCCATGGAGGAAGATAACTCATATAGAGAGCTTTTCCATATAATCAAAAACCTGCCATCAATACCCATTGCGGAATTTGTTGTGTAGCTATAATTTTTTAAACAATTTTTATAAAGGATGTTGAGGTTCTCCATAGCAATCTTAGTTCTTGAATGAGGAAAATGGCAGGTTCGTCTGTAATGAGTCTATTTTTTAAGACTCTTTTTTTCCCGGATCACTTAGGCCTCTTATATTCCATGAAATATAATTCATTGATAAATATGTGGGGTGAGGTTGAGAGATTTTACCTTTCCTTCATTGAGAAGTCTTGCTCCAAGTTTCTAGAGGAGTTTCCCTGTGGTTTTCCTTCTTCTTTTTTCTGCTGGTACCTTTTGGGTTGTGCTGCTCTACTGTCAAATTTGCTAGTATTCCTTTTTTGCTTGTTCATCCGGTAGTTTCTGGAGTGTTCCCTGCTTTATTTCTTCCTGTAGAAGGTATGCTCCTTCTATTCTTTGTATGTGTCTTGCTGGTATGGTTTCCATACCATTTTTTTGCCATTCTTTTGCTATGGAGATGAGATCAACTCTTTCAAGGGCTTCCTCATAGCGTTGTCTTCAGGGGAAGTTTATGTTGTTGGTTCCATATCAGTGTCTTCTGGTAAATAGTCCTCCTCTATTTGGACATACTCTGAATGATTCTCCATTTGCTTATGATTTGCTGAGTTTTGGTTTCCTCCCATAGTCTCTTATTCATTCTTTCCATCTGAGATTGGTTCTTCTTGGTTTTTTTGTAGGGCTTCATATTTGTTTTTACTGGCTACTTGGTATTTCTCTTGTCTTCCATGCGCCTTTTTGTTGTGCCTATTTCTTGGTCCTACTTTCGTCAAACCTTTCTCATTTGATTTATTTTGAGCTTGTGCTTTGCTTTGTGATGCCTTGTTCTAGGGACATTTTTCAGAATAGGTGTCCATTTTCATGGCACTTTCTGCATCTAAATGGTATATGTTCATAGTCAATATTTTGGAGCCAAATCTCGTCTCTAAAGACTAGCTTTATTGCTTCTAGTAGGGCACCTGAGACATCCATGTAGACACATAATTTTGTGTAATAGACATAGTATCCATTTTTGGTTCCCTCTGAAATTTTTATGTATTCCCCTAGTTCATCTCTGATGTCTTTGAGCACTAATGGTGACCAATACTCAGTGGGTAGCGAGTAGAACCTGATCCAAACCGAGACTCTAGTGAAATCTTATTTTTTGGGGGTTAAGTTTTCCTTCCAGTATCTTATGTAGAGCCCAACCGAGTTAAAAAAGTAAGGGCCTCCTTCAAAAATTTGATCTTTGTATTCAAGAAGGTCAAAAATGACCATGAAGAATCCTTTCGATCCTAGTTGCAGCCTTTTCTCTCCTGGGTTTCCATTCTGTTTGGATCTACCAGTTCAAGGCTTTTTTAGTTGGCCATATTCCCATGAATTTGCAGATGCCTGCATGATCCTGCATATAGTCTCTGTAGGATGCTACATTTGGGTCTTGGATTTCTAGCACCGATATTTATTTTGCTTTGGGGTTGTAGTTGTTATTGGATTTTGCCTTTGTTCTTTGGGGCTCGTCTGACTGAGTATTTTCGGGCTCTTCTTTGGTTCTTTCTCGTGAGGTCGAAGCTACTTTTAGGATGGACCCATTTGTAAACTTGTCTTCTACCTCTTTTCCCTTTGTTTTCTTTTCCTCTCTCACAGATTTAGCTGTTATGGAGGAGTGAAAGGCATTGTAGTTAGTGAGCTTAGTGAAGAATGAAGTTTCAGGCTCCTTGTTTTTGCCTGCTATAGTGTCTCAAAAGGAGGGGGCTTCAGATCCCCCCCGCCTCTGCCATGAGTTGCGGCTTGCTAGAAGATTGAAACCCTAGGTGCAGAGATTAGAGAGCACTCCCCACCCTCAAAAATTTCTCGACTGTAACTAAACATTTTTAATGAGATGGGGAATATTGTAATTTTGGAGGAAAAGGTAGTTGTGTATATTTTTAAGAAACATTGGTGGTTAGGGCCACTAGAATTCCTTTATTTTACATTATTATTTTTATTTAATTTTGAAAAAGATATGTTTATTAATTTTTAATGATCTTTTTAATGGTATTTTAGATTGTTATAGTTGGAGTTTTATACAAATTAATTTTTGGGCATATTTTTGGGTCAATTTTTCTCGAAATTTAGTAGATATTTTTTGGAATCACAAGTTTGAATTGTGAACTCTACATAATTGAGTGATCAAGGGGTTTTTCAGGGCGTTGAATCCATTAGTGCACCCAAAAATGCATTAAAAAAAAGACCACAATTTCGTCAAAGGTCATATGATTGGATTATGACAAAAAAAACCAAAACATAGAAAAATTAGACTATGCCTTTTATGTTAACTTGGATATATCAAAAACATCAAAACAATCATAGTGTTAAAGGTGGGTGATTATGAATTACGATGAAGATGTATCTTTCAGCTATTGATCCATAATGGATTATTATATTATTTGTCATCTATCTTGGTACTTTATGGGTGAAAAAGTTGGAGGAATTGGCTTGTAGGGCCCATTTTAGTGGCGGGTTCTAGTTTGGGTATTTGGGGTTTGAAACCTTCCAAATCTATTTTAAGGGAAAAAATGACACTTGTTAGTGTCAAAGCTTTGTAAGCATAGCTCTCCTTAACATTTTTCTAGATACCGATATCTTTTTGATGATGTGAAAATCACCTTAATTGGAGCTCAAAGTAGAAGTTATGCCTCCTACAAGTTCACTTACCTTGTTGATCACCATGATACGAGTGGATGCCACCTCAACCCCCAATTACTCACATGTGGAGCTAATATAGTGTGGATTTTCAAGAAGATTCTAAAAGGTCCAAAACCTTATCACTAATTGAGGGTTAAAGATGCAAAGTCCCAAACCCTGAATAACTATTAGGTTATGTTGAATATTGGGCTTCTATGAGGAAAACGGGTTCTATTCTTCAGTCTTGTACTTGTTCCATAGTTGAGTAGAACATATAAGAATGAGATTTGAGAGCATGATAGAGAAGGAAGAAGATTCTATAGAACTCATTGGGGCAATAATGTCAAAGGCAACTCCATAATGAGTGTCCACTTTTTTGTCTTTGCATTTTCTTAACCAAGTAAAAGATAATAGAGCATAGGCCTCACCTTCTATCTTGGTTTTCTACCACATTGGATTTCCCACAATACATTTTGTGTTCATTCGTGTGGATGGTGTGTTCATTTGCTTGCTATTTCATTTAATTTCCATTATTTCATAAAATTTAAGCACTTAATCGGTAATAATTAGTCTGAGATTTAAGAAAATAATTTGCATAATATAGGATTTCATAATATTACAAGATCTGTTGTGATGAACTTTTCCAATGGAATATCTATGGAAAAATTATATATCATATACTAACACCACCTCCAAACTTAATGGAGGATTACCTATTAAACCAAAAATCGATAAAGGAAAGGAAAAAACACTTAAGGAATTACAAAAACATTATATCATAACAAATCCCTAATCAAAGAATAAGATGAATTTGTTAATGTGGTCTAGAGTGGGCGGTTAAATCAAACTGATGACGTTTGCCCAACCAAATTTCAACTCTCACTAATGATATGCTTACTCTTCATGGTTCAATTTTCCTCCATAGGGGATTGTTTTGTGTGAATGGGGCCAACTGTAATTCCTCGGTGAATTTGGCAAATTGGATTCCCGCAATCATAATGTCTTAGAAAATATTTTTTCTTTGGTGCAATCCTTGTCATCAATTAAAATAATTTCAAACCAAAAAAAAGGAGAAACATGAATATAACAAATGACTCATCCAAACCTCCAGTTCTTAACAACCATGATCCTTTTAAAAATATTCAGATAGAGACCTACGATCCTTTCAAAGCATTCAAATAGAAGCCTAAGTCTTCGGTGAGACATTGTTTCCTTCAACGTAAACTAAAAAACAACCCAAATAAGAAACTCACCACATCCCTTCATAGAAAAATTCTCAAACCATGTTACTAAAAAGAATTTTCACCCCAACTACAAAGCACTTCAAATATCAACGAAGTGACACATCAATCTCCAAAGTTTACAACTCCTTCTAATTAAAGAACCCTAACCCTTCCCCATTTTATGTTACCAACTCTTCAAGGTCTAATGAAAGATATAAGTGAACTTCAAATGGCCCAAACCCAATGTTATAAGATAACTTAGCCAAAATTTGGACCTTGTATGCAGAAAAATCCTTCCCATCTTACCCCCATCTTGTTCAAAAACTTGTAAGAAAAATAAGCATGTACTTTATAAATAACACAACAACAAAAAAGTATTATCTTTATGCATACCTAGATTCCTCCATCTAACCCCTATTTTCCTTCATCAAGCTAGTCATTGATTTATTGCTTTCTTTGGTACCTGTCTTTCCGATCAACATGTAAATTGTTCTTATCTCCTTTGTAGGGTTTGATGAGGTTGCCACCAACCTATTCTTGTGTTTTAGTAAAAAATTTCTTCCCTTTAGCAGGTATTCCCTTATCGAATTTTGAATACTAATTCACCTCTTTCCTAATGTGACGTGTTTCTTTCCTCACTAAGTATGCTTCCTTTGCTATATTGCAAAAAATCTTTTAATTTAACTGGAGTAAATTTCATTCTCATTTTCCCATGCTTGTATAACTTTATCAGATTCTCCCCTGGTTGAAATCCCTAGATGCAAGACACTTAGTTCATCAGGATTGGGTCCTTATTTTGTTGTTAATATATAATGTAGGTGTTTTGTATTTAGATGTGGTCCTAGTTTTTAATCCCTATTTTCCACACTATTTCTTATTCCACTAGCTTCTTGGTTTTATCCATGGGGAAAACAACAACCCTATTCTTCCTTTTCTAAAGGCTAAAGCTTACTTGTTGCAGCATATAATGGCTCTCATAGCATAAAAATTTAGGCTTTGACAAAAGGTACCTTATAGGCATTGTGATCCTCCCCAGGGAAGGGGTCGAAGGGACAATTAGAGTATTAATAGTATAATTTGAGTGGTCATTCAATGTAAAGTGGATTGGGTCCACTATGGTTGTTATTATTAAAAAAGGCCATTAGTTAGTTTGTATGGAATAAATGTAATATGGCTTCATAAAAGAAGGTTCACTAAGTAGTTAGGGGGTGGTTATGACTAGGATTCTCTAATTATCTATAAGTTAGAATGGCACCCTCTTTATGTGAATCTATGGAAACTATTGTATTTGGATATTAACTCATTAAGAAGTCACCCTACCCAAAGAGGCAAATGAATATGAGTGGATTCGTCTTATAAAAGGATCATTATATGATGTTTACCTATGTTAAGGGTTTTGATAATAAATAAAGAATTGGGCATTCTGATTATCTTGTTTTTCATTTAAGTTTAATGGTTAAGGATTATAACAAATGATATTAAACCTTTTTCTTAAGCAAAAAAATGAAGATTTCCCCCCCTTTTGCAGGTTTTAAATGGGAAAAATAGGGTTGTAATACTTAAATCGATTCTTATATCTTTCTACATAGAATTTGAAGAAATCAATTTCAATGAGTTCCTTTATGAAAAAACCTAAGTTTTAAAAAAAATTGTTCAAATCAGAGTTCAGAACATGGAGATATCATTAACCTAAAATAAGTTATTTTAGGATTTTCCAGTGATGGTCATACATAATGCATAGTATATATATTTTGGTAGAGTATCTAGATTACAATTAGATCGACTCCATCGAATAGGGGATCTTAGGGTTTTCATTTGATATATTATATGATATATGACTTAACAATATTCAACATGCTACAATGCTTGCAAATTTTCACCCTCTAAACCCTAGCGAAACCTAATAATGGCATTAAGGGAGGAGGAAGGAATCCAAATCTCACAAGCTGGCTCCAAACATGTGCAAGGATATGTGTAATAATTTAAAGAGAGTTGTATCATTGGTAAGGCATATCCTATCATTAAAGAGTAGTATACTATTGACATGCATGTATGGTATAAGTTATATGATGCTTATGATGACTGGTATATGTGAAATTGCCATTTTTGGAATGAATTCTACTTTCACTTTTTATTTGATGACTTTACTCCACCTTATGTGTAATATCCCATTTATTAAATTTGACAAATTTCTCAGGATTTTGTTTATAAAATAACCCCACAAATTTGTTATTTAAGCCCAAATCAAAATTTACACTTTAGCACCATAAAATTTGCAACACAAAAAGTATAATTTGTTGTAAATACCAAAAATGCTACAACTACAAATAACACAAGAAATGGAAATAACACAACTTTATTTATTTACTAGGAAAATTACAAATAAACCCTCTATAGAAAATAACTACAGTAATGGCCACCAGAAGATCTACTACAATACTAGATCATGCCTCCGGAATAGAAAGTAGAACCAATAAACACACTTATGAATCATGAATGGATTCACCAAGGGACGAGATGGGTTTTCGTCCACTCTCACCAAAGTACCCAATGGTTTTCGTCTTGGGGCTTACTAAAGCTGAGAATTAGATTCTCCAAACCTCACCAACAGAAAATATCACCAAACCAAGATGACCCCATTGATTGGCTTTCTCTCCTTTTAAATATTGGATAGACCTCTCTCTAACCTTTTAGAAGTTTTTTTTTTTTTTTTTTAATTTCCATTCTAAAAGATTTTCCTCCTTATTTTATCATTTTCCCCCTTTTGGCCTTTTTCTTCAATTAAGCATTTTCCCCTTTTATTTAATTAAGTGACCAATTAAAATCAATTTTAATCTAGGAAAATGCTAAATCCCCCTCTACGTTTTCTCCAGCCACTAAAAGTCACTTTCCATCATCCCATGCTATAGATCTCTTCTTTCTAATTCCAATGAGTTATTACACTTAGGTGTCCTCCAAATAATCTACTCCCCACAACACCTTTAATGTTTTTAATTAACAGATGTTGATTATAACCATGTTTTATGGGAATCATTGGAGTGCATCAAAACCAAGAATAAATGGTGCAAAATTGACCTTGATAATGAAATACAACAAGTGATCCCTGTCAGACCCCATAAAACTCCTCAAAACCCCTCCTGGATCTCCGATGATGTAATATTCCTCCTGTAATTTGGATGTCACAAACCTTGGAAACCCATCCTAACCACATTATAAGGGAAATTGTAAATGGGGTCATTACAAATCCTCTCGCCCCAAGATTGCCTATACTCAAGCAATCTGCATTTGTCCACTGTAGAGGCGTATGTACATTGATACCAGTATCCCATACGAACCACTAGGTCACATCATGCCTCCATACTAACCAAACATCAATGGTCTCAATACTTGGATCCCAAACCCATCTCTAACTTAACTTTCTATCAATAGATCCACCTGGATCCCAATGCCACCATGACCAATCATCACCTATGCCTAAGGGATCATGTTGGGAAGGATCGAATTCATGATCACCTGCACATGGTACATGTCCACTATGCCCAAGTTGCTCCATGCTCAACTCATACTACTCCACCCAATCAACCAATAAAATCCATCCAGAAAACCATGCCCCTCTCTATTGAATGGATAAAGGTAGGAAAACAATGTTGCAAGCCCTGCCTATGTACTCCTGGAGAGGTTTTGTCTATAACTTTGGGACGTGATCCATTGGCTTCCTAGTTAGGGATGTTAATTGCCCCCCAATGCTAGACAACTTTGTTGCTGACTCGACACACACCACTTTAAGCTCCTCAAATTTACTTTTTTGCTACAAGATGGTGCCTCATACTATTTGGATCTTTTACTTCAATGCCATAAGATCATTACTGAAACACTCAATCTTCTCTTAGCAGCTAGTGTCTGAAATAATTGCATCCCTATTAGCTGCCTCTTCATCTATTTGCACTTCATCGATGGGTGGACCCAAAGATGGAAGCTCAACCACCTATGCCACATCTCCAACTTAAGCCTTCAACCGGCTCTTCGAAGATAGCTCATCATGCACATTGTGCATATCATCCTCATCTGTCTCACACTCCTCTATGTGCTCTCCATGTTGGATCACTACTATCTTATCTCACAAATATCCCTGAATGTCTTCTCATTGGTATTCTTCACATATGGGATTCATCTGCTGCTCATTTCCTTCAACCATTAAACATGGATGCACAGGTGGATTGTTATTATCATCTCCATATGATTGCTCATTCTCTTCAAAGGTATCATTGTGAAAATCAATGGACTCAACTATAGAAGAAGAATCCTCATCAAAATGCTCAGAAGGAATCTCTTCTATCATATTCCCCAAGCATGAGTGTTTGGGCTCCCAAGGTTCTTTGCAGATGAAGAAAATACCTCTCCTCCTTAACTCATTCTTGTTGCATGTTCGAGCCTTTGCTTATTTGTCATCTCTAACTCACATCCTACTTAGTTCTTCCTTGTTCAACTTCCTTTTGAGTAGTTCCATGTTCTACTCAATCAACCTTTCGGGTAGTTTATCAGCAATATGTGATACAACCAATTCCTTCCTCCAAATGGCCAACAATCTAGACTATAGGATCTTGCAAATGGCATCATGGTTACCCATAACTCCAACCACGATCTCTAAAATCATGAAACTCTTCCCAAAGGTAGGATCCAGGGTGTCATGTAGTCCCTAAAGATTTTCTTTTATCGATTGGAAAAATTCCCCCATAATGTCATCATTGTAAGGGAACATAGGTGAATTTATTATGATAATTTCACTGAGATAGGAAGAAACTATAAGTATGACCCTTTCATAAGGGTGCCCCAAGAATCTCCGCTAAATAAAGGCAAGAATTGTTGGTTTGAGTGCCCAATTTAGAACCCTCAATTCTAATTGGATCACCTTATAAAGGTGTGAATCCAATTTCTCCAAATTAAGAAGAGTTCTCGTGGTCACCTTCATGTTCTTCAAATCTGACCCAAGTGCAAAGACACAATTCCGTACCTCTAGTTCTTTCTACAAATCCCTTATTTTCTCGAGTTGTAGGATAACATGGACCACCTTTGAAAAAGGTATGTTTATGTTGTTTGGCCCAATGAAGCATTGCAACTCAAAAAATCATTTGCTTCTAAGTTATTTAGGGTATTTTCGAAGGCCTTCTCCCAAACATCCATCGTGACAAAACTCTACTTATGACAAATACATCAAGTTGGTAATAGGATAAGATTGATAAATCCTCATGAATATGACAAATACAATTGCTTAGCCATGACCCATGACCTCACAAATTTACAAGGCTTCATATGTGATACAAGGCAATATCTTAGTCACACACACTTCAATATCAACCTTTCAACAATACAACGATCATGGATATATTGATAGCAGGTTAAACTCCAACCCTAAACTACTCAATCAACACACCCTCTGACTATTAATTTCACTTGGAGTATACAATAACATTTGACTCAATAAAACACAATAATAAAGTTGTGATTACATGGCCAGCAGACACAAGTCCTTACTCATACATTCAACTTAGTATTACAAGGCTTGGACATTGTCACAAACACACGACATCAACTTAGGATACAAACCTTGTCCTCATACAATAAGCTACTACAGGGCATATGTTATTAGTCCATAACATCCCCTCTTTATCTCTGGGAAAAGATATACAATCAGATCTCTCTAGGTATGGGACATGCCCTCACCATCAAACACCAACAGGTCATCATATGTCTATGCGCACTATCCTCTACAATTGCACTTTGGGCACAACTTCTGAACTTGAAGAGAACAATTTGGCCTGTAGAGAATGAAAAATTGAATAAATTTATTTGTTGAACCCCCTGAATAATGCACACTTATGCTATTAACCCTAATCCCACAACTGCAAATAATCATTGCTTCCAAAGATTAGGAATTCAAACTTCAAACAATGATGTCTTGAGCTTAAATAGATTATCCTCTAAGATGAATATCATAGCTGTGAATAATGAGTGTAGTCTTCAACAATGGCTCTCTTGAAGAGTAAATTTGGTCTCCAAGATAATAAACTGGATCCTTCAAATCATTATTGATCTCGGCCCTAAAGAGAAAGACAAACTTCATAATAAAATCCCTCTAACGTCCTGAAAATTAGTCTCATCCTGCACAAGAGATTGGTGATGGTTCATGACATCTGCAAGTCAATGGCTTTAGCCATCAACATATAAGTTTATCCTCTCAATAATTTGGAATAGGGATGGAAATTATAACCTTTAATCCAGATGATCTCGACCTCCCAACCAATGTGCCCTTGGCCCTTCAAGGAACCAAATTTGGTCTTCGAGGAGATAGGCTCTCGGTCCCTTCAGAAAGCACATATTTGGTTTGCCAATATTATTAGAATGCGGTAAGTTGCGCACGCACTATCTCTGCAATTGCTCAGCAACCATGAAACTTGAGAATTTATTCAACAATTCTACCATCACACTTCCTCTGTAAAACTCACTTTAGGTTGCATACGTATGCTTTATCCCTATGTTCATTCTTATCAGCAAAGCCACAAACTACCAAACATGGGCACAGGAGCCAATAACCAATCACAATGTAATCAATGGCTCAATGAATTAAGGCAACTCATACTCCATCACAAGCTCAATGAAACACACCCAACAACTCTAATCTTCAAATGCATAGCTTCATCTCCAAATCACATCCATACAAGAATAGGAATTATCAACACCAGATCAAGATACAAGTTTGGGCCAAATCACAACCGTTACATGGAGTTTAATGTGTTCACACTTCCTTTGGACTAGGTCGATGGATTAGATCAACAAGAACATTGTGGCATTTGTAATTTTTACAAGTCACATACAACAGATCATCTGGTACATGAATTTTGTTCTGCTTCGAATATGCTTCCGACGTGGTAAATTCAACCCTATCACTCTAATTTACCAGTCTATAGCATATTTAATGCGGTCAAGTGGTATATGTCCATAATTAGATTTATACTTGTTCCAGACAACATTAAATATCTTATATACTGGTAAATATGTCCATAGTTAGATTTATAAATATGCCTATAGTTAGATTTATACTTGTTCGAGATGACATTAAATATCTTATATACTGGTAAATATGCCCATAGTTAGATTTATACTTGTTCAAGACGACATTAAATATCTTATATATTGGTAAATAAGCTTTGCCTTATTAGGCTGTATATATCCACAATTAAATTTATACTTCTATATCTTATAGACTGGTAAATAAGCTTTGCCTTGTCAGGATGTATATATCCACAATTAAATTTATACTTGTTTCAGACCGCATTAAATATCCTATAGATTAGTAAATAAGCTTTTCCTTCCCAACAATTTACGCACATGTACGCACACTTACACAACACTCCTTTGACCGCTCTGCTACATGGAATGACAACCCCAATCAGTAGATGAACTTGCAGCTTTGAATATCTCGTATCAAAAATTTTTCCGTAATGAATGTGGCATGAAATCAGATGTAAAATTGAAGAATCGACCTACGATTTTTACGACGCTCAAACTCAATGAATACCCTCAACAATGAAGAACTTAGCTTCAACAATCAAGAGATAGAATTTAGATCCCCAAAATGAAAAAGGTAGCTTCATTTCGTCCCCACAATTAATTCAATCACTAGAAACACGAACACCTGCAAAAAATATTGTTTCGAGAGATAGGTTTCTCTTGGGAAACTTGAGATACAATTAAAAAATCACCTGAAATATTTGGATTTGACCTTCAAGATTTACCCATGAACTTAGTTCAAAATGAATCTGCAATTAAAACCATTAGGCTAGTAGGAAAACTAACTCTGATACTACTGTAATATCTCGTTTATTAAATTTGACAATTTTCTTGGTATTTCGTTTATAAAATTACTCCACAAATGCTACAATTACAAATAGCATGAGAAATGGAAACAATGCAACTTTATTTTATTTTCTGGGCAACTTACAAATAAACCCCCTATAGAAAATAGTTGTATTAATGGCCACTAGAATCTTTGATACAATAATAGATTGGGCCTCCAAAATAGAAACTGGAACCAACAAAAACACTTGTAAATCCTGAATGCATTCACCAAGGGGTGAGATGGGTTTTTCTCCACTCTCACTAAATTACCCAAGGGTTTTCATCCTTGGGCTTACTGAAATTGATAACTAGGTTCTCCAAACCTCGCCAACATAAAATATCACCAAACCAAGATGTTCTAAATGATTAGCTTTCCCTCCTTTTAAATATTGGATAGACCTCTCTCAGACCTTCTAGAAGTGCTTTAATTTATTATTTCAATTCCCATTCTGGAAGATTCTCCTCCTTGTTTGATCACTTTTCCCCCTTTTTGTCCTTTCTCTTCAATTAAACATTTTCCCCTTTTTATTTAATTAAGTGACTGATTAAAGTCACTTTTAATCTAGGAAAAAGGTAAATCCACCTCTACGTTTTCTCTTACCACTAAAAATCACTTTTTATCATCCCATCTTGTAGATCTGTTTGTTTTGGTTCCAAAGAGATATTACACTAAGGTGTTCCTCCAAATAATCTACTCCCTACAACACCTTTAGTGTTTTTAATTAACATATTCTGATTATAACCCTGTTTTATGGGAATCAGAATGCATCGAAACCAAGAATAAATGGTGTAGAACTGACCCTGATGATGAAATACAACAAGCGATTCTTGTCAGATCCCATAAAACTCCTCAAAACCCCTATGGGACGTCCAACGATGTAATCTTGCTCCTGTAATTTGGCTACTACAAACCTTGGAAACCCATCGTAAACACATCATAGGGGAAATTAAAAGTGGGGGCATTACATTATGTAGAGGAAATCATTGAGGGATGTAAAGAGAAGCTTATGTGTACTTGAATTTAATTTGCATTATTCTTCATTGGTAGTATCCCTTCTAGATTTGCACTTGACCTTTTGCAACTATATGTATGATCTTCTAGATATGGAGGGTTCCATTTATTTTAATCCACATGAACATGTTAGGAATTTGTAGCATGGTGCCCATCCATTCATCACACTCAAGTTTTATCATTTGGAGGTAATCAAAACTTGGACATGGGACCAAGGTTTATGGATGAGATTTATTGACTTTTTCAACCCTATAATGTGTTGATTTTGGGTAGTATCAGATGTGCTCTAGACATGAAAATTGGTGGAGAGGCTAAAGTACATGATATCTCCAAGACCCATAAATGGTTTGGGTAGATTCTAACCAGTTTGGGAGATATTAAAATAATTAATATTTTTAATAGAGTTCCTAAGTCTAAACTTAGGAAAAATAAAATATTAATGGTTATTAATATAAAATTGGGTTAGAAGGTTCGAAAAGTCATGGATCAAGCCAAATTTAATCTGAGCCGTTGATTAGAGATTTAATCTCGGTTGTTGAAGGACCAACGAGAAAAGTATAATAAGAGGCTTGAGGGTCAGTTGGAGGACAATAGAGTCATTAGTCAGTTTGATTTTCTAGAGCGGGGTTTGCTAAGAGAAATTGAACTAGTGATCAGAGTTGCAACGAGGGGTAGTGAGTACGAGGCAGAGATAGTGCCAAAAGACCAACCCAAAGGCATAGAGGCAAACACAGAGCTAGAGGGAGCCATTCAAAGGCCAACAGTGACTGTGCAGAGGGCAGAAGGGCCTGCGTGACCCACGCAGAGGCTGTAGAAGTGACGCAGAGGGTCAGAGAGGCTGTGCAGAGCCTCAAAGGGCTGACGCAAAGGGTTTCAGGCTGACACAGAGGCTAGGAGGGCTGGCGCAATGCTTCAGATTGTGCTGGAGAGGGTTTCGTGGGGCAGACTTTCAAAATATTTGCTTCCGAAGAGACGTATTACTGCCAATTTTTTTTTATTTTTTATTTTTAATTTTAATTTAATTTAATTTAATTAAATTTTATTATTTCCCGGATGCGGGTGATTTCGTTGTGCGATAGGCAGGTGGCTCGTCACATGGGCAGGTGTCAGCCCGGACGAGCCACGATTAACCAGGACGCTGGCACAGTAAATACGCCGGAAGGTGAAGTAATTTGGATTTTAAAGCCTGTCTATTCAGCATTCAATGCGCAGCAGAGAGCGCGGAGGATGGCGCTCCATAAACTCGAACCCCATGCCGCTTTCCTGCATTCCTTCAAGCCGTCCGAGCAAGCGCTGG
Source organism: Pinus tabuliformis (assembly GCA_031772625.1). Lineage (NCBI taxonomy): Eukaryota > Viridiplantae > Streptophyta > Pinopsida > Pinales > Pinaceae > Pinus > Pinus tabuliformis. The sequence continues at coordinate 137,738,222 of CM062811.1, read as the reverse complement.
CAGAGATGGAACATTCTCTGGTTCAGTGTAAGATTTCTCAGAGGAATTCTTGTCTGGAGAAAAATCGGGAGATGTAGAGAGAAAGGCCCAGAATGAGCAGTCGTCGTGGCGGTTCCAGGGGTCGTGCTGCTACTCAAAGGCCAGTCATTTCGCCTTCCTCCTCGGTGGAAATCACTTCTGAGCAGAATAGGAACCCGAGCAGACTTGCAGGCCGCAGCAATGTGCGTGGACGGGGAGAAATCATGGATTGTGGTCATGTGGAGCATCCGGTTGTTCGCTACCAGATCCCCTACACTCTGGAGAACAACACTCTCATTGTATCAGTCTCGGTGGAACATTGCAACAGTCTCAGGGGGCAATTGGAAGACCTGAATGTGCCAGTGGTTGACATGCAAGTTCCTATGGTAGATATGAGGCGGCCAACCAGAGCAGACACACCCCCAGCCACACAAGCAGCTGATGCAGGCCCCAGTGAGCCGGTACAGAGGTCTTTGCTCTCGGACACGGAGGAATCCCAGAAGCTCAAAGGTAAAATGAAGGATGAGCCATACACAACTGATGAGGAATAGCTCAGCCATCATTCTGATCTTCGCTGCCGGGAAAGGAACGCAACTCTCTGTTCGTCTCTTCTGCTTTCTTTGTCTGTTTGTCATTCTGTCGGTTTATGTGTCCACTATGTTGGTTTGTATGTCCACTGTGTCGATTTATATGCTGTCTATGTCGGAACTTTTCACCGTCAAAGGTCGCAATGCTAGTCAGGGTGGTAAGCTGATCCAATTTTTGTAACTGTGTTGCTCTGAAAGGTCCATTATGGGGAAAATGAGAATCTCTCTGGAGATGCAGGGCCACGGCCCTGATGTAACAAATGCTGTAATTTTTGATATTTTGTAATATAAATAGCATAGTCTTACGTAGAAAAAAAATAATTTAATTTTATTATTATTATTATTATTTTTTTATATATCTCTGTCGGGTGAGCCAATTTGGCGACCAGTGTACTCAAGAAAAGTTGCTTAATAATAAAACCCTCAGCACTATTGCATCGGTTTTCCCAAGTTGGGTTTTTCCGGGGACGATTGTCCAAAAATAACGGTGTCCCTTGTGTGTTTGTTCCTTTCATTCAGCTGTTGATCTGTAGATGGTTGAGATTGTATCGTGTTTATTTTAGTATTTATATGGTTAAATAACTTGTTAGTAATTAAACAAGTAGGTGAAATAAACCAGAGAATACAGATAAAATTTCTAACGGGTAATACTTAAAAATTTCAACATGGTATCAGAGGATGGTTGTAGATCACAGGCTAAGCAGAGCATTTGCAACAGAATTAGCTATCCCAAGTGACAAAAGTTGATCCTTGCAAAAGCGACAGAGGAAGGGTTGATGGAGAGGGATTGCGTCATTGGTCTGGGCCAGAGAGAGGCCAGCGCAGAGGTTGAGGAGAGCAAAAAGAGGCTCACGCAGAGCCACGCAGAGACTAGGAAGGTTGACACAATTGGCCGAGGGAGCTGTTTTTCCAGTGCTATGATTGTACAGAGCCTAGAGGCTTAGTCCTTTAGTTGTTGGGGCATAGGAAGTTGTGGGTAGTTTGTGGGAGTGAAGATGGAGGGGTATTGTGGGCCAGAACAATACCTAACCGGGCAAAACCAAGGTAGAGGGAGTCGATACTGAGGCGGATTTCTAGCCAAGGAATCTGGATCAGTGATGCAGGTGCACAAAAGATCAGAGAGGTGTGACTTGATGATTGGCGAAATGATTTCCCGGAGGGGAATTGAGACTCAAAGGGAGTCTAGCAGAGAACTTCTAGGCGGTAAGTAGAGAGACTCAATAGGAGTTGAAGAGAGAACTTCTAGAGGGAAGTAGAGAGACTCTGAGGAGTCGATAAGAGGAGCAGAGATGACCGAGGATGACGATTGTGCCATGAGTGCTCATGTGCCATTAGAGAAGAAGTGGGGATACATCGAGATTTAGTTAGGAGGACTACAGGCAATGATGGTTAGGATCCTTGAGGCACCCAACCTCTTGGATTATACCTTGCTACAGGATCCCCAAAGAGAGAGTAGCAGGATTGGTAGATGTGGTTAGAGACAGATGAAGCGACAGAGAGTACTACAGTGTAGGAGTCCCTGGGCAGCGCGAGGCTAGTAGGCTGCAATAGTGTGAGAGGCACGGAAGTGTTGAAACGGTGTAGGATGACACATAGAGGTGTGCAACAGTGCGAGATGCAGGGAGTTGTTGCACTAGTGCAAATGTTAGTAGAGGGAGCACTTGTTAGTGACAAAGGGAGATTTAGCATCATGAGTTGCAGTGCAGTAGAAAGATGCAACATGATGAGAGGGGATGTAGTGCAAATGTAGTTTTGGGAGGATGGACCAACTGCAACACAAATGCAAAGGGAGCTGCCATACGGATGCAACAATGGCAGTGGTAGGGCCATGGGAAGAAGTACATGATGTGACAATGAAGAGGATGTTGGGCAAGGAGGCCTAGCATCAGCACAGGTACCGATGCCAGATAATTAGGGTGATGCTCAGTGTGGAGTATTACTAGAGCACAGTCCTAGATAAGAGGGAGTGTTGATTTGGGGTAGAATAGTATGTGATATAGCCATGAAAATTGATGGTGAGGCTAAAGAACATGAGATCTCCAAGACCAAGAAATGGTTTGGGAAGATTCTAACCGGTTTGGGAGATATTAAAATAATTAATATTTTTAATGGAGTTCCTAAGTCTAAACTTAGGAATAATAAAATATTAATGGTTATTAATATAAAACTAGGTTAGAAGGTTCCAAAAGTCATGGATCAAGCCAAATCTAATCTTATCTGTTGATTATAGATTTAATCTCGGCTATTGAAGGACCAACGAGAAAAGTATAAGAAGAGGCTTGAGGGTCAGTTGGAGGACACACTAGAGTGATTAGTCATTCGATTTGCTAGAGTGGGGTTGCTAAGCAAAGGCGAGTAAGTGATCAACAACGAGAGGTAGTGAGTACTAGATAGAGAGGTAGAGACAGTGCGAAGAGACCAATGCAGAGGCAGAGAGTGGGAAGCAGCAGCTAGAGCAGGCCACACATAGCCTAGCTGAGACAACGCAGAGCCCAGAGGGACTGTGTCATCCATGCAGAGGGTAGAGGGAGTGACGCAGAGGGTCCCAGAGGCTGCGTAGTGCCTCAGAGGGCTAACGCAGAGAGGTTTGAGGCTAATGCAAAGCAGCAGGAGACTGATGCAGAGGCCAGAAGGTCTAGCGCAGAGCTTCAGAGTCGCTGGAGAGGGTTTTGTGGGACAAGTTTTCTGAATCCTTGTTTCCGAATAGAGAGGTATTGCTGCAATGTATTTTTTCTCTGTCGGGTGAGCCGGTTAGGCACCTTGTTGTACTCAAGGAAATACTGCATAATAATATACCCTCATAATAGTTGCATCGATTTTCCCGCATTGGGTTTTTTCGGGGACATTTGTCCAAAAATAACGGTGTCACTTGTGTGTTTGTTTTCTTTCAGTTGATGATTTGTAGATGTTGATACTGTATTGTGTTTATTACGTTATTTATACGTGTTAAATAACTTGTTCGAATTTAACAAGTAGAATAAATAAACCAGAAGAATACATATTAAATTTATAACAGATAAACTTAGAAATTTCAACATAATGACCATTTCGAGAGGGATTTTTGGTTTCTTAGACTACTTCAACATTGCTATCAATACTCATACATGGGACATGGGTTTATGGTGGAGATTCTTGGAATACTTCAACATGGTGGCTAACACTTGAACATGGGACCCTCTTCCCTAACGTACTTCAACATTGTAGACAATGGTATTCCGTGGGACCTTAGTTTAGGTTTTACATCCTTGTTACAAGAATTAAGGGAAACACTGCTCTAAGGGGGTTGGAGTGTTGAGATCCTCTTTAAGGGTATAATGAGGGAATATAAGGGTTCACTAGAGTAGTAATAGTAAAGTTATAGTGGTCAGTCAATGGAAAGTGGATTGGGTCCTTTATAATTGTTATTGTTAAATAAGGCCCAATAGTTAGTTACATCAAATAAATGTAATTTGGTTTTGTTAAAGAAGGTCCACTAGGTGGTTAGGATGTGGTTATGATTGGGATTATTGAGTTGAATGTAAATAAGGATGGAGTCTTTCTTATGCTCATGTGTGGAAGAATATTGTATTTAGAGCTTAGCTCATTAAGAAGTCACCTTAACCTTAAGAGGCGAGCGAATATGGGTGGATTCCTTCCATAAAAGGATCACTGTACAATGTTCCCCACCTTAAAGGTTTTGATAATAAATAAAATATTAAGCATTATGATTATTTTGTTTGTGATTCAATTTTAAGGGTTAAGGATCATAATAGTAGGCTTGTTTGATGGCTTTAATACTTCAATTGTGGTCCATGTTTTGATATAATATGCATTATCCTTGATCACTCTTAGCCTTCCCATAGGTGTCCAAGTCACATGATTTGCTACTATTATTAGGGTATCACTAGGATGTTTAGTTGGAGTTCTAAACGCTTCCCAAAACATTAAAGATATTTGGTTTCTATCTTCTCCCTGAACTACTACTACAGTGAGGACTTAATTTCCGATTACATATGCATGGATTTGTAATTCTTTACTTAAAAATGAACTGATCTTATGTACCTGAACCTTTTTTGGATCATTCTTTTCTTCTTCTTCATTGCTTAAGACTTCCAATGAAATTCTTGATTATTGTTTAGTATTGCTCACTCTAGAAAAAATACTTTAATTGATCTTCCATTTTTTATGCCTTGATGTTATTAGTTCTTGGTTATGATGTATAAATATTTTCATTCCTTTCATTTCCTTTTCTTTTTCTATCCAAAATGGATAACAACACCATATCCTCATAAATATACTTTTTATTTTTGAAAGTCATTTAGTTTTCTCATTCCCCTCCATCAAAGACTCTTATGGTGTATTCCTACAATTTATCCTTGGATGCTACTGTTAATTTTTTCATTAGGAAAACCTTGTGATTAGAATCAATTTACAATTATTTTCCTGAAACTTTATTAGTAGTATTTCATAGTGGTTGACGTCATGAGTACCTATAGTTTGAGCAAACAATAACTCTAAATATGTTATAAATTCCCATATTTGTTATGTGTCCCCATCTTCAACAAGCATAACTTTGGATAACCATTTTTCCTCTCAATAAAGTCTATACATGTAGGTTTTTTGTTCTTGAGTTCTAAATACATTCTTGATCGCCATATCTATGGTTCCTCCTTCGAAAACTTTGTCTTAAGGATCTTTGTTGGTTGTTTTATTTTCTGGACATATATGACAAGAGTGTTTTGTGGTATTGTACGTTTTGCAGAAAGTAAACCTTGTTAGTTTTTTGGAGTGTCCCTCTTATTCTTGAATTTCCTTTTGTTTGTGGTTGGGTTTCCATTTTGATATGTGTGCTTTTGTCTCTTTCATTATCTTTGGATGTATCTACAGTTTTTGGATTCTATGATCATTTTCTTCTTTCTATTTCTTCTTCTATCTTTTCCTGGTCCCTAATTCACTTTCTATGTGGCTTGCTAATTCGACCACATAATTAAAGTGTTTTGGATTTATTTTTCTTATATGTTCTCTAATGGTATCCAATGGTATAAACCATTAAATATTTTCTTTCCTTTTCTACAATATCAAACCTAAGTTGTCTCAAAATATCTCTAGCAAATTACAATTTCTCCTAGTAATTGAACTCTCTCTATAAGGTGGGCAAAAATTGAAGGATTTTGTGTTCAATATCCATATATATATATATATATCTTTAAATTTTCTTTTAATCCCTACCCATGTCTTGAGTAACTCATCTATTTCACATATTCAATATCATCTCAATGTTGCTTTACTATGTGTGCCTTTGAACATGGCCTATTTCTTATTTTATTGATTCCATTGTTTTGATCCCATAATCTTTGTTAGAGGAAAATATGATCATCTCCATTCGTCAAGACACCAAACAATAATACTCTCATCATGTTGACTTTGGTCATCTCAATATTATTAATTGCTCTATTACGAGGTCATTCTATGTTATCCCCTTCTCTTACTCATGCAGGTCCTCTTCTTGACCGTTGGTCCAAACTTTGACATTTTTTACACTAGGATTCACTCTGTGATTCATTTATATCTTGTTATTTTCTTTCTTCCGTAGCATTTTCTTCTATGATGTCAAAGTTTTGGGTCAAAATTGTATGTGGTGGCATTTTCCATTCCCTACTTCTTTTGTAAAACCCTTATTCTTAATTTTCTTCAATGAAATTACCCCCGAAAACTATTATCAGAGTTTACTTGCATGTTATTCAAACCTAATGACTAGTAGTGCAATTTTCTTTATCATGACAAGGAATATGAATTTTTGGGAATGTCCCCAAATGTTAGCTACTAAATAATCACAATTACCTAAACACTAGTTCCAATTATATTCTTAATTCATGTACCCATGTTGATAAGATTTATAAAAAAAACACATTAATATTCACAAACATTATCACGAAACAAAAAATAACTAAAACATCCACAACAATAAACACATCACATTTATAGTGGAAAAACCTCAAAATCGAGAAAAACTCATTCTCAATCATGATAATAATACTTATCTAAATTTGCCATTACTTTGATCCCATAAAACTTTTTCCTTTCCATAAAACCAACTAAAATGGTAGAAAATATAAATTAAGATAACCTTCTATTTTTTCTTCTACTTTTGCCATCTATCTATCTTTCACTCTTATAATTTGTATATACATAATATAATCACTTGCCATAATCATTCTATCTTTTAGCAAGCACTCATCATACTTGTCTTGTTATCAACACTCACTGTAGTATGCATAATAGAAATTGGTCATTATTTACTTTGCAATAGTTTTACTAAATTTCCTTATTCTTTATAAAGTTTTTGAGATTTTTTTATTAAACTATTTAATTCATTTTAAAAAAAATTCAAATATTATCTTTATTGTGACTAATTATTTCTTTGTAGAGGATGATATATGTGAAGTATTTATCAAAGTTGTAGAAATAACTTCAAAAAAAAATCAAGAAAATTTTATTATTGGTCTAACATCCCCACTTCATTCACTGGTGTGACCAGAAATTGATAATAGATTAATTGGTGTGGAAAGAAACTCCAAGCATTTACACACGTTGAAAACATGTCACAAACAAGCATACAAAAACAAATGACTGAGATGTTGGGAATTGAATTCTTGAACCTTAAGACATTGTGTTCATTAGAAAATTGTATCTTCATTAATAATGTTTACAGGTAGATGGTTTCTAGGTCTAAGAAAATGCACAAATTCATTGCTTAGAGTCATTATACCAAATTGTAAGAGCTATATCATATATGTAATTGAATTTTAGAATATAACTATATTAATTCACTTCTTAGATATATTGACATGTTTAGTTCCATTTGATCTCAGAGTACATAAGGCATAACCTATCTGTGGAATCAATTGCAAGTTTGTATCTTTTACGTTATTTTCATGGTTTAATGAAGATTTGTCACATAGCATAACCATAATGGAGTTTTCTAAGCTTTTCTAATTCAAAGTGATTACGAAAATAACATTGAGTTTTCCATACCTTTTCTTATAAATAACACCTACAATAACATAAACACGAACACGTAAAGGGAATAAAATATATGTAAATAAATTTTACCCTCTTACTAATTTATATATATTTTTTAAATAATAATTTTTTTTGTAAGCTTGGTAGGACTACATCTTCATCATGTCCAATATATCAACCCAAATAGGGCGGGGAATTGAACCAACAATTTCACATCAAAGAGTGTTTTAACAAAGCACCTAATCATGTCTATCCAAAACACTATGAACTTTTTTTTTTTGTAAACTTGGTGGTGCTTCCTATATTTATATTAGCTTTTCAAAATCAAAACATCCATTTGCTCCAGGTGGCTTACCCGCCTGAAGGAAACCAGATAGCCACCTCTCTGCATTAAAACCTGTCCAAAATTTGAAAACGTCTTTCTCTACCCATCTAGAGACATTGTCTTGACTGTCTATACTACTGTTCAAATTAAACAAGTAAAAGTTTTTCATCAAAAAATTATCAGAAAAGTACAGGACCTCTGCTTCAATCCTCGTCTGAGGATATTACTGGGGCTGGTTCTTTGGCACTGGAGCCAAGAATCTCGCTCCTCTTCATGTCTTGTAGTGTCTGCTCAATTCTTCCCAAGGCAAAGTTGTTTCTCTAAGTCTGTATCTAGACTATTGCAATTTACTTGAGGAGTTCTTGTTGGGTAGCAAAGGCCCCGCGTAAGGGTTTTGGGGCTTGAAGGCCACAATTTTAGGTAAAGGTATGGTAAAGACTCCATGAGATGCGCAGAGCGTGAAGTGGAATGAGTCAAGTCAAAGGGTTGTCCGCCCAAAAATAATGTAAAATGAGTCGACCTGCCCATGGTCCGTGGACCATGGGAATGTATAAATAGAGCAAGGCTCTATGATTAGAAGTTAGTTTTGGTATGTAATTTTGGATCTAGAATGTGATGGGTTTATGAGGCAAGAAATCTTGGGGCGTCTGTAAGTCTGAGTCAAGGGTGTTGGTAGATAGAGGCTCTGCAGCTGTGTGCGTAGAGGCCTGGTAGAGTTCGTAGCTGTGTGGGCGGACCCCTGCAGCTGAGTGTGCAGGGTGGATCTGGTTGTACTGAAGAGAAGATTAATAAAGATAAGAACTTCTGAATCATTGTGTGTTTTCTGCAGATCTTTTTACTTCTTATGCTCTGAATTTAAGTATTATCAGGTTATGATTGCGCGCATCGGGTTTTACTATTAAATGTTTGCTTAAAGACCGTAATAAAAAGCTCAAATCTGTAATAATTTCATTAATAAGCAAGCACACCCGCGCGGATCTACGCGAGAGTCTGATAACACTACAGAGTGGCGCGAGGCCATAAAACGTTTCACGGACCCTCCAGAACACATCAAGACATCCCTAGGGTGCGGAAACCTAGTTCCAGCACCCTCCCTTGCTACCTCAGGTGAGACCTCAGTCCGCGCTCCACGGACTGTTGCCAAAAGGGCCGGTAGCTGCGGGATTTGTTTAGCTAATAACTCTTCCGAACCTGGGTCAGGGCCCAATAAGCCAACAAATGGTTCTGTTGCCGGGACCGGGATCTACCTAAGGGATGTCTGATGTCGGAACACTGGAACCCTACAAAGAAAGAGCTTGAAGATTGGCTGGATCAGAAGCTTCACGAGTTCGTGGTTCAAGAAAACAGAAATCCGCGGATATCAGGAGAACGATGGTTGGATCGTTACATATACACAAACATCCACGAGATCTTCTTCGTGTCATTCTCGACAGAGTTGTACGAATGGATCGTGGGGCTAGCTAACAGCGTGGGAAGGTGCAGACTAGATCAACCCATTGTGTGGACTCCAGAATTGGTGCGCAGGCTAGAAGCATTTGAAGATAAAATCGCACGCGCAGTAGATCACTGGTTGGATCGGGTAATAGGAGGGTTTATCACTGAGTTCGTGATAGACACAACTGTGAGTTATAGTGAAGCAGAAAGGCACTTTCTCCAAGGACCGCGGGGTAAGTATATCAAATCGTTGAATACTTGGATTAAAATGCTGTTATGTGAAAAACAGATTATGTGCATTTATTAATGTCTGGCGTAACGCGGAGCGGAAGAGGCTACCAAGGAACTGAGGGATTAGAGAATAGTCCTTTGATTTCTATTTCATGAGAAAGTGAGGAAGAACTCGCAGGGTTCTCTCCAAGAAGCGCAGTCCAGTTGATTAAGCAACGCATTCCACTGATACCACCACCATCCACGCCATCACCTACTTCGCCTACATCAAATCCATCTTCACCGACCCCACCTCCGCCACCACCGAAGGTTGGGATGGCAAGTGCAGTCAAGTTGCCAGTATTTAGGGGCATAGGAAATGAGGAACCAGGTCAGTTCTGGTTTGTGGTAAAGGCTGTATGGGAAGCTCAAGGCATAACGGATGATAACATCAAAAGGGCTACTCTGGTTAGCGCGTTGTAGGACCGCGCGTTGACGTGGCATATAAAGTACTCAAGCGATCATCCAAATGCGGGAATAGCGGCGATCCATGATGCATTAAACAGAGAATTTGGTTGGCCAAAATCAGAGGCGCAATTGGTCATTGGGATCAAGGAAATCGCGATGTTACTGGGTGAAACCCCATGGGATCTAGATCAGAGATTGAAAAGCACAATCTGAGAGGCTAACATGACATTGACGGATGCGCAACACTGCGCGTGGTTTGTGGCATCATTGACACCACATCTGAGGACGACGCTATCACAAAAAAAGATCTCAACCCAAGTTGGCATTAGAGACAGCAATGAGGTTGCACGAAACTCCAATACAGGATCCGGGGTTGGGAGTTCAGCAAATCCACGCGCAAATAAAAAACCTAGGTTTAGAGATGCGAAGTTTGAAACAAGGACAGCCGCCTCGGTCAGAAGTGCGTGAAGAGGTGTGGTGTATCAAATGTGAGGGCTAGGGCCATGATGAGGATCACTGTTCGATCTTTGCGAACTATGTGGCAACGGGGGGACCAATACCATTGCGACCAGAGGTACAAGCAGGGCCAAGCGCGGCACCTGTGCTCTGGTGCAAGATTTTTCAGGTGGGAGGAAAGCATGCCACAACCAATTTCCATCTATTGCAGAACCTAAGACAACTGCCCCACCCCTCAGCAATTATTTTGCAACTTCTGTAGGACGATGGGCCACGATGAAAGAAATTGTTGAAGTTATGAGATGTTGATGGATCGAACACCTGCTTACAGGATGCAGATGGAGGCGTGCGGGCAGGATCCCGCCGCAGTAATAGCGTGGGGCGGATTCCAAGGACGTGGATGGGGGCGAGGGGGAATGGGACCCGGACGTGGACGGGGACAATTAATCTGCTATAATTGTGGAGGACCGAGGCACTACGCGTGTGATTGCATGAACCTAACCAGAGCCTGTTGCCCGTACTGTTACCAATTTGACCACGAAGCAGTCGATTTCCCCACGCTAATTGCTCAGATGCAGGAAAAAGGGGTGCTTCCGGCTACCCCCACTCAGAACGTCCAAATGATGAAGGCTGAACCGCGCGAGGAAGACCCTAACATGAATATGATGCTCAGAAGTGGCACAACTACTGGAGAAGATAAGGGGAAGAAACCAGAGGAGGATGCATGGGTTCGTAAGGCCCCCACAAAACAACCAGAATTTGATTTGGAGCGCGTGAAGGAAACATTTATGGAAGCTAAGAAGAGCTTCGCGGAAGCTTCTACTTCGGGTAGCAAGGATCAAATGGAGCCGAAGAGGGATACTTCTATGCTAACTACCTTCTTAGAGACATGCATGAAGTTACTACGGGATACTAAAGCAGTGAAGGGACTGCAAGAGTTGATAACTAGGTGCGCAGGATCGAATGAACCTCGAATGGTCCGGAAGCTAGGCAAGCATGCGTTGCGTACCGGGCAGGAAATGCAATTGGCTGCCCAGATTGGGGACTATGAGATGGATTAGGGTGTTCTGGATTTGGGGTCAGATGCAAATGTCCTACCTAAACAGACTTGGGAGCGCATGGGCAGGCTCGCACTACAATGGTCCCCTATCCAATTACGGATGGCGAACCAATAGAAGATCCTGCCCATGGGAAGACTGCAAGGAGTTATAGTAGACATCGACGGTGCAAGCACACAAACCGATTTTGAGGTCATAGAAATTGTGGATGACAGTAACCCATATCCTGCATTGTTAGGGATAAACTAGGCAATGGATATGAATGGAGTCATCAACCTGAAGAAATGAAAAATGGTATTCGAAAATAAATCTCTCCGCATAGTGGTTCCGTTGGACCCAGCCAAAGGGGTGCGCTATACCGAGCCAGTGTGCGACGAGGACAGTGACGGTGAACTGGACTGTATCTACCAGATCACAACGTAAGATCAGGACTGGGTGAATCTGAAAGCGGATGGAAAAATCTCATGGGACCGTGACAGTTCCTGCACGTTGGGCTCAGATGAAGAGATTGAGCGATGGTAGAACCGATTGCTTGAGGTAATGACACTAAATTATAATAGGATGGTTAGATCACTACGCCATGTAACGATAGAGGAAAGGGAACGACTAACTGGTGAGGATGCCACGAAAGCGAAGGAACCAGTCGACCAATTCGAAACAACGAAGCTGAGACAAAATCCGTAGGAGGTATCCACGGAGGCACTGCGCGCGAAAATTGCTTCAGGAGGGGGTACATGCCCAAAGATGCGGCGGAAGTGGTGTGGATGTTGAAGGCAGGTGCGCGCACGGGTTGGAGGGAAAAACAGGGTAAGCATCCATCGCCAGCGTAGGCTGCAGGTGTATGTTGTGCAGACACCCAACCAAATCAAAATCACGCACAAGGGGAAGCACGCACAATGTCCAGCTGATAAAACGACCCAATGGGGAGTTGCGGATACCACGGGTTCCATCGGCCTATAATAGAAGGTAGAAGGGAGCCTAGAATAAGCGAGGTAGTAGCAGGCCTCGCGAAATCAATGAATTATGGGTGTGGCTAAACAAGAAAAGCGCGCTAATAGGGGAGGGAATCAACAAGATGAATAGTAGCGATGCCCACATCCGCCGCACGCATCAACACATAAGGGAACCAGGCCCGGTTGGGCCTTCTGCAGAACCAGAACAAGCCGCGATCCTACTATCGTTGTTGCACCCCGACCTACGGAAGGATACACCCCACACAACAGCGCACGAAGAAATAACAGTGCCAAAGGCAATCGAAAAGTGCTCGCAGCCCAGGCTAGCTGGAAAGCTGAGACATCACACTTGGGGTGTGACCACCTGACTAGCTGTAGAAAGCACAGTCTCAACGCCCCAAACAGTTGAAAGAAGGCGCAGGACTATAAACAAGTCTGCGGGAAGTCAGCGCGGAAAACTGGTCCTATACAGAGTCATTCGGTACGCAAAATCGCGGTTGCGCGGAAAGGTCGAGAGGTGACAATTAACACCACTATTCCTGACAATAAATTCAAGTTATGGTAGGGAGGAGAGGGTGGCGGGCCATTAAGACAGAAGTTCTGAGCTAGATATGAACAGATCTGCTGCCTAGCTGCTTTTAATGAACTGAAGGTGGAGGGAAGGGATCCATTCAAAAGTACGAGTTCCTATCAAAACCTGTCGCCAGCACTGGGTTATTCGAGATTTGAACTAGTAAAGACCAGCAAACACTCGGCTACCAGGCATCCTATGAGTTCCATGGCAAGAACCTGAGCACGGTTCGTGGAAGAGCTATACTCAACCCAGGAGGAGCCAGATGAAGTAGCTGTGGCCCCCGAAGTTCCAAAATCCCCACGCACACTGTGGCCTCAGAAAAACAAGCAGATGATGGGGCCAGTCAGGGTATCATCAAGATTCAGTAAGTTATCAGTAGCTGAGAAGGGCAAAGCAATCACCACTGAACTCGAGGAGGACAACGAAGATTTGTAGGCTTTGATTGCTCAGATTGAAGCACAAGATGAGGACGAAGAGGATGTTTTCCAAATACCTTCACGACCCGCATATATATCCCCATGGAACAAGACGACCAAGATACCAAAGGACCTAGACGATGCAAAGAATACGCTCCAGACCCCTCTTCTCCCATGATGAGATAAGGTTTGATGGTTTACCGTTGGGCCGAGTTCTGAGCATCAAGTTCGAAGATTGGGACCTTGCGGACAACGAAAAGTTCCCTGAATTGGCCGAAGACAAATTATTGCCGTAGAAGTGGTTACTAGGTGTGGAGAAGGCAGGATTACTTAATCTACAGTGGATACCCCTCTATCAGCAAAGGCCCCGCGTAAGGGTTTTGGGGATTGAAGGCCGCAATTTTGGGTAAAGGTATGGTAAAGACTCTGCGAGATGCGCGGAGCGCGAAGAGGAATGGGTCAAGTCAAAGGGTTGTCTACCCAAAAATAATGTAAAATGAGTCAACCTGCCCATGGTCCGCGGACCATGGGAATGTATAAATAGAGCAAGGCTCTATGATTAGAAGTTATTTTTGGTATGTAATTTTGGCTTTGGACTGTAATGTGTTTATGAGGCAAGAAGTCTTGGAGAGTCTGTAAGTCTGAGTCAAGGGTGTTGGTAGATAGAGGCTCTGTAGCTGTGTGCGCAGAGCCCTGGTAGAGTTCACAGCATTGTGCGCAGACCCCTGCAGCTGAGTGCGCAGGGCGGATCTGGTTGTACTAAAGAGAAGATTAATAAAGATAAGAACTTCTGAATCATTGTGTGTTTTCTGCGGATCTGTTTACTGCTTATGCTCTGAATTTATGTATTATCGGGTTATGATTGCGTGCATCAGGTTTTACTATTAAATGTTTGCTTAAAGACTGTAATAAAAAGCTCAGATCTGTAATAATTTCATTAATAAGCAAGTACACCTGCGCAGATCTACGCAAGAGTCTGATAACACTACAGAGTGGCGCGAGGCCACAGAACAGTTCGCAGACCCTCCAGACCACATCAAGACATCCCAAGGGTACGGAAACTTGGTTCCAGCACCCTCCCTTGCTACCTCGGGTGAGACCTTTGTCCCCGCTCCGTGGACTATTGCTGAAAGGGCCGGTAGTTGTAGGATTTGTTTGGCTAATAACTCTTCCGAACCTGGGTCAGAGCCCAATAAGCCAACAGTTCTGTCCTGACAGGATCCTTTTCCTTGGTGTTCTCCTTTGCCTCTGTTCCACCACTGGATGCTTGTTCCCAATTAAGGGTCATGGCCTGTGCCACCATGTTCTTCATGATCCAATATTATTGTATTGTTTGTCTGAAGAGGGAGTGACGGTGTTGAGAATTCCCTGGATCAGGAACCATACTTTCCCATTCCTCCATGGGGATGTCTTAGTTCTTTATACTGTCGTTAAGTTCTCGCTCCCATCCATCAATTTGGGCTTTGATGTCCGGCGGGTTCCCTGCCATGTAGGCGTCAATGAGGGTTTTCATGTGTTCATAGCTTGACTTTCTCCCTCTTTTCCTTTGTTCTTTGTTCGAGCCGCTCATTCCTTCTGCCATATTTTTGTCTTGCTTGCCCCTCCTGGTCGCCATGTTACAACCTACCTGCCTGTTGTTGTTTGCCTCTTGTTGTTCTCTGTCTTCCTCACTGTGCTGGGCGTGGTGTGAGGTGAGACCTATCACATAGCCATTACGATTATCAGTTCGATAATAATAAAACAAAACAATTTCCCATTTACCTGTGTCCTTTTTCTTATTCCTTCCATTTCTAGAATTGGTATTCTTCGATATTTCTTTTTGAATTTCACTAGTCCTCTCAAAGTTATGGGTTCTTTCCTTTCTTATTTCTCTTGAAGTTCTTACCTCATGGAAACAACCGTCACGCAAACCACCTGTCTAGGGCATCCACATGGTTTCGTCACCAGGGAAGGTTGGTTTGCTATTCCTCGCTTCACAGGGTCTCTCGGGTTTGGGTATGTTCTCCCTCAGAGTGATGACCTTATATTTTTCCTCCCCTAGAGGTATTTTGTCTTCCTGGTTCTCTTTTTTCTTGGTTCTACTTGCTCTCCGAGGTTTTTCCTTGTTACCTTCTAGTTTTCTCTTAGAGTTTCCAACAGGGATGATTATAGTCTCGCTCTTCCTTATTTTGTTTCGAGCATTTTCCGTGGTGGAGACCCTTCCCATCCTGGGTTCTATTCCCTCCCACCTTAGCTTCCTACCCTGGATTTTCATTTCCTTTTCTACTGTTTTTGACCAACGAGGGTCACAAGAGTTTATGGGAACCTTCTTGCCGGACTCATACCTTTTCCTTATCAAATTTCCTATATTACTGCAAAGATTCATCCTATTCCTTATGTTATGTTCCTATTCCAATAAGAGTCATAATTTTTGAATGGTTGAGGTCAAATCTGTAATATGTACAAATCTGTAATCTGTAATATTTTTGATTTCTGCAGCTGTTTTCCATATTCAAATTAAAAAAATTTAAAAATGTAAAGAGGGTATGTCCTAAAAGAAAAATCAAAGGACAAAAAGAATAAGAAGGTAAAAAAAGATGAAAAAATGAACCCCAAGAAAGAGAAAGACCATGAAAGTGTGCAAGTCAACATGCCACTACTATTTACTTTTGATGCAGAATAAAAGGTTGTGTGCAACTTGTTACCTTTGCCACAATCCATGGATAGTCAAAATGTTTAAACCTGGCTATTTCATGTTTTCAATTTCATGCTTATATATAAAAAAATAAAAACTGACCAAACACTGTAATCTTGGCAGATAAGTAGATAGATAGAGTTAATAAAAGGCGCTGAATTGTTTAATCTGAGCCCTTGGATGTAATAAGGTTAGACTTAGAAAGATGAATTTTGTAAAAAGAAAATAAAAGTTTTGATAAAGGGTTTGCCAGCTTAAGTGCACCCTAATAAAGAGTAGAAAAAATGGTAGGATGAGTAGATGGGTAAGTAGTTGAATGGTTGCAGAATTATGATGATTGATTAGATTAAATCATATCATTTACTTTCATCATCAAATTTCTAAAGTATGGATGATAATTGAGTATTTACCAAAGCACACAAAGTCAAATTGATTAACCTCCCTCATTCACTACAACTTTCACTTAACTAATTTCCAAGGAAAAGTCTTAAAGTACTTAAAACCTTAAGTTAAAGGGGCCCATAACATTTCTCTGATTTCTGGAGGGACCAGACCCTCGACCCAATACTTATAGGTTCTAAGTACTAAAATTCCCTCATGAACATTCACCTCCTTCAATTCATTCATTTTCCCCTTAATTCCTAAGGTAAAAGCACCATTTTCCTAGGGAAAGTAATTACCCCCATGTAAAACACATTTTTTGCGAAAAAACCCACAAAAATGAACTTAGCCTAAGTTATAATGTTTCCATGTGAAAAGTAAATGAATTTCAAAACACATTATACTTAGCGCAAATCCATTTTCCACCTTTTTCCATATTAACTTCTAATTTTATTTATATATTAATTCTCAAAAAATAAACCCTTTCCCGTATATTTTATTAAACCCCTTTAACTTTAATATCCCATCCCCGAAAGTTTGAAACATAAACTTTATTAATAAATAATTAATGGGTTAATTAAGTCGATCAGCGGCTAATTAATAACCAAGACCCACTGCCAAATAAAAGAGATTAATTAACCGATCTGCAGTTAATTAATAATCGACCCCGCCAATGAAATCACTCCCGACATCATTAAACCTCCATAATCCTTCATTAATTAAATCCTGCCACATTAAAACCCCGCCGGGCCCCTCCATTAAACTTCATATCAAATCATCACCCCGATCACCGTACGATCTGATCCCTTTTGATCCAACAGTCGATGCTCATATCGGGCGGCCTCCGAAGGCCGACCTTTACCCGCCCGATATGGGTGGTTTCACTATTCACCCCACTGCTACGTGGCGCCCGATGAATGGCATCGGGCGGCCTCCCCCCAAAACCGCTCAAGCCCAAAAGCAGTGTGATATGATCCCGCTTACTGCCTCCCGCTAAACAAAAAAACGTCGCATCCCCCGCTTATTGCCTCCCGCTAAATGACACAACGTCGCATCCCCCTCTTAACGCTAAGTGTCCCTTTCTCCGTGTACCCGCCAAAATAGTTGACTTTGTGAATAAACTAAAAAACTCATTGTTTTTAGTTTTACCGTGAAAAAGACCGCTCAGACCTCCATGTAAGCACCAGAGCACGTACAACCGTCAACCCAGTCGCTCATCACTCCGTTCAAAGCTGAAACCAGGTATTTACCCAAATTCATTGAGAAACACTTTTTTATTCCCGAACCTTGACTCAATTGCTTCAAATTACTAAGTAATTCAGTAAGATAGTTTCCCAGTGACTCCAAAATACTCTGAATTAGACTAGTTTTCCCTAATTTCACTGAAAACCCTTCGCTCCCGTCCTTGAATCCACAAGAACCAAGGATGGCTACTCCTATGGCATTAAACGTCCTGCCAATTTCTACTCCCCATAGGGATATAGACCATCTCCAATTAGCAGATAAAGATTTTCAGATTAAAGATACCTTTGTCCAAGAATCCCCTTTGAAACTATACTGCAAGTAAAGAGACTAGTACCTGAACCATGCAGACTACATAGGGCTTTGGGAATCAGGCTTACCCAAGTACCAATTCGCTAGAGTTCATATCTTCCCAGAGATTATCCATTACTACCATATGAACTATAATCCCAGCCAAAGGGCAGTGATGACCCCTGAACATTCTGTATTATTTACCATCACTACTGAGTCCATAAATGAAATGCTGCAGTTACATCCACGACAAAATTCCTGAAATTGAACAGTATGCTAATCAACTAGAATGGGTGGAAAACACTTTGGTAGACCGAGATAGCAGAGAAGTTGCTGTCAATAATGTATTGATTGATTTAGAAAGAAGACTTGATGAAGATTCATTTCTACATGTGCGAGGAGAATCTCAATCTCAAGGCAATTACAGGAACATAATGGGCAAATAGCAGAAGAAAGACCTCAGCAGCAAGAGACATCAGATTAGCCAGAGGAATCATAATAGCCAGAGATATCAGAAGAACTTGCTTAGCCCAGACATATCATGAGTAATCCACCTATTTTACAGACTCCTCTAAATGAGGAGAGAAATCCTAAGAGAGATAGAGAGGAGGCCACTCCTTCTAGCAGATTCATTGCCCAAACTTATGTCAAGAGGCAAAGGTTGAATCCATTTTCAGAAAAAGAGTTTACTGAAGAAACAGTTGGGACTACATGTATAGGAAGAGTAGAAAGTAGGCAGACCACACCCTCTGGAGGTACGCAAGAACCTTCCACTTCACAAGCTCAAATGCTAGAGAGACAACAGAGCGTGGAAGTATCCTCACTCAGAGCTCCAAGTGGCCAGAGCCAGGACATTAAAGAGAAATACAAGGAAATAAAGTCCAGGAATGAAAGATTCAAGGCCCAAAGCTATGCACATTACCTAAAAATAGCTCCTACTAATCAGACAAGGCTAATTTTAGCCTTTGATATAAAGGAAGGTAAGATGAAAATGAGTTTCTTGAAGCCTACTACACAACAACCCAGGTCAATTGCAGATTATTTGAAAATAGATTTTGAAATATTGGCAAAGGATATCCATCCTATTGACTAAATAGAATTACACAAGAAAACAGGGGAAATGGTCTACTCCACCTTGACCAGCAAGGCAATTGCAGCTCACCAACTCCAAAATTCGTTGAATAACATATCAACGCAATTCTAGTTAGAGAAGGCCTCTTCACAGGCCAAGGATACCAGAATAAAGTCCTTGGAGGACTTAGTCATAGAACTGGGGCATGATCCCAAGGATGTGAAAGCTGCAGAAAAGCTTATTAAAAAGAAAAATGATGACATAGCTGCACTGAAAAAGCAGCTCAAAATTCCTCCTCTTCATCATCCTTAGACAACTGAAGTATTGGAAACTCAGAAGGAGGAAGAGCTTATGGACTTAGTCCTTAAGCTGAATGAACAACTAAAAGAAACAGAGAAAGAGCTGGATAACTTGATACAGTCTAAAGAAAGTGAGTTGGCCACCACTCCTCAGTCTGTAATTCCTATAGTCTCTACAGCAGTACCCTCCATATTGGCTGCTTCCTTAGCACCAACAGTTCCACCAGCTACTGCTCTGCCAGTTACAGGTACATCAACAAGCGCAGGGATAGCCACAGAAAAAATAGCTGAATTGGTAAAAGCCATGGAGGAAATGAGCATCCAGGCTACTGACCTTAAGAAGCTTAGAGAAAAAGTATCAGGTTTGGAGAATGATTGCAAACTTGCACAGATACAACAAAAGGAAGAAGTTAAAAAGAATCAAAGAATGGGAGAAAGAATAAAAGTCCTTGAAAATGAATTGACATTGCAACAACCACTTGGAGACATGAAGGAAATTCTTTGGGCCAACATCATTGATTCTATCAATGATGTTTGGCCATTTATTCAAGTAGTTTTTGAACAAAATGAATTAGTAAAAGTGGCTACAGAATCAATCCACAAGACAATGGAAGAGTTGGGAGATAAGCCTAAAGAAGCCAACTAATTGATAGAATTTTTGAACAACAGAAACAGGTACCAGCTTGATGAACTAGAAATAGAAGATAGAATAGGAACTATCATAGAAATAAATAAGGTTCTCACTAAGAGGAACCTTATGCTCAATCTGGAGAAAAGGTGCCAAAGCATCCAAGCTGATATTGATAGATTTATGACAAAGTTTGGTATTTTGAGGGAAAAAGGACTTCCCAGTGCTATGGTAATACATGACAAGCTGATGACCCAAGATGATTATGTTGAAAGACTAAACAAGTTGGCCACCAGCCAAGCTAGCACTTCAGGGGTAAAAGCTTTGCCCACTGGAAAGGTATTATATGATAGTCTGGAAAATCTGTTTTTCATAGAGCATGAGGTCAAGCACTTGTTTGTCAATAGGCCAAATTTTGCTAAGTATACAGAAGCTGACGAGATATATAGAAAGATGATAAGGATGAAATTACCTGATAGTGAATGGTGGATGAAACTAACAGATTTACTATAAAGTTACTGTAGTAAATCTATATGACAACTAGATAAAACAGGTAAAACAGAGTCAAAGTGTAGCAGGTAAAGAGTATCAGTAGGTAGAAGACATAAAGTAATTCCAGCACACAAGTATCAAGCAACTGAAAGAGCCAAATCTGAATTACAACAGTCAGAACAGTCACAATAAAAGGGACAGCATGAAGACAGTTCTCCATTTGTCTCTATCTTCGTGCTGAAGATATTTTTGGTTTCCTAGAATAATTCTCATATTGTTATGAGATATTTTGTAACATGTTTTGTATAAATACTTCATATTTTGAAGTAATTAGGGTGGATTAAAATACATTTCTGTAGACGTTTTATATTGAGCCAAGGAGCTATTGTACTCAAGACTGGATTGGTTTTGCTGGGTTATGAAATAAAGCTAAGGACATTTCGCTGGATTCTTGTGCACAGTTGGAACCAAATAAGTATTATCTCTTCATGTTTAAATATTGTTTTCTCATCATGTTTTAAATATTCATATTTTTCTCTTATGAAATTTGAAAAGTAAACAAGGAATGATACCTCAGAATTAGCTTAAATGCTCTCTGTTTTAACTGTTCACTTTCTATATGTTTTCTGCTAAACTATCTTGGTTTGGGAATTCTTGATTGCTTCCTTACTTCCGTATTTTTTTCCACCCGTTATTCCATAGTAAAGGATTCTTAGTTTCCATTTGCTACTGATCATCCTTCTTTTCGTCATCTTAATCCGGTTAAGGATTCTTCATTGCCCTTTGCCGTGGTTAGGACTACCTCATCCATTTGAACTTGCAAATTTGCTTTTGCTGTGCTAGCCTGCCCTGTGAACTCTTACTTTAGTGATTGATCTGATCCAATTAAGCCACTCTATTGACTCCATAGCCCAATGTCCTGAATACTTTTTCTGCCCATCTATTTTCTTAATTCCACCACCCAATCAAAACAAAACAATCATGAGCACTAAGAACTAGCCTGAAATCCTACCCAAAACAAAGTTAAATTATAAAGAGAGAGCCCTCTCTAGACTTAGGTTGGCTAGAACCTGAGTCTAAAAGATTAGGTTTGTGGTTACCTTGAACTATTCCTTCTTTGATAACTTCTAGGGAAGACATCTGAGTGATAACATAGTGGTGACTCCACTGGGGACTCAAAATCTCAATCTTAATAAACCTTTGAGAAATTCAAATTTTTATTTTCAAGCCTCTTAAAGGGTTTATTAGAAGTTATTTAAAAAATTCATAAAAAAGAAAAATAATTAGGAAAAGCTTGAAATCTGGCTTCCGAGAGAACTCACTATACCAGGGCCAACCCTGATCCAAATCCTCCCCTCATATTTGATAATCCCAACCTTATTATGAGAATAATCAGAAGACAAGAAAGTTCAGTAAGCCCCAGACCTTTATTTAGATCTAATTCTTTCCCTTGTGAGTGGTTATTCATAGAAGACCTCCCTTTTGACGAGTATTTTGACCTTTCCCTATTTAGAACCAAGTCCTATAGTGCACTTGAGGACACAGTTGTAGATCCAGAATTTACAAAAGAACTTGAAGTCCAAAGGGCAAACTTGTCAATTGATCAGTACCTTCTGAATTCCCCTTAGTCATCCCTTACTACTGATAGAATCCCTAAACTTTCTGAAACAACCTCAACTCCTTTTAGCTCACCATCATTCCCTCACACTTCTGAAGTTCATTCCTCATCTCCGTTCATACTTTCACTTCCCCATCAGCCTATCACTACCCTTCAAATACCCATTACCCCTGTTACTCCAAATCCTCTTGTTACCACAACTCCTGTTCTCAATCCTGTCCAACTTAGAGCTATGGCACTCAAATATGCCCCCCTTATGATGCCCACTCCTCAAGGTGTCTTGCCACCAGACTATCAGAGTAAAATTACCTTATTTGATGGCACTGGATCTTACACAGCACAACAACACACAAAAAAGATGACAGATTATTTTGAACTGCATGAAATTGACATAGGAGATGTCCAAATGAGAATTTTTGTCCAAACTCTAACTGGAGAAGTGAGAACATGGTTTAGATCTTTGCCTCCTCAAAATATAGATAGTTTAGAAGTTCTTTACCAACAATTTTTAAATAGGTGGGAGAAGAAAAAGAACCCTCTTCAAATTCTTTCTGAATATGAAAACCTCAAGAGGGGACCAAACGAAACCGTTGAAGACTACTGTACTAGGTTTAACAATGTATATAATGCAATACCACTTGACCTTAGGTTTCCACTTGGCTTAGCCCTGATCAAGTTTCCAGATGGGTTTGATACTGACATGGCTTTTCAACTTAGAGAAAGGAATCCCCCAACCCTAGAGGATATGCAAAGTGTAGTAGTTAGTGTAGAAGCTAATATGCTATCCAAAAGAGCTAGGGTTAGAAACAAAAGGAGAACACCTCTACAAGATGAAACTTCACCCTTCGATCAAAAAATGGATGCTTTAGCTAAAGGAATGGACAAATTGATGGACAAAATAGAAAACATAGAAAGGAAACCTCACTGGGATACCCAATAGGCACCTCCAGTAAGGAATCCAAATTTTAGGAAGAATCAGAACCAAAACACTGGTAAAAATGGGCCTGATCAGAACATTAGACCTCCTTTCCAAGAGAATTATGCTAAAACTCCCCATCAAGAAGACCCTAAGCTAGACACCCAAATCAATTTAATGGGATTAGATGATGATGAATCAGCCTTTCTGACTCAAGATGATCAAGAATTATACATTTTTCAACAGTTACAGACCCAAACTAGAGAATATTTTGATTATAAGCAAGGGTATGACTCTGCTATCTTCGAAGTGCATAAACAATACAATTTGAGAAGAAAAAAGGACATTGATGTTTTAGACTAAAATAAGAAATCAGTACCTAATCAACCGAAGAAAGTGAAAGCTGCTCTACTTACAAAAAATTTTCAAATCCTTTCTAGATCAAATCAAAACCCTCCTAGTCCCACCATTGAAGATGTAACCAATGACCAAACTTCTAATGAGAAACCTTCCACTTCAGTCCCCCTCAAGGGAACAACCTCCATAAATTATATTAGAAAATCCAATTAAGAATACTCCAACACTGAAAAAGAAGAACATACTACTCCTAACCCTGTTGTTAAGGTTTCAAATGTTCAAACATACAAAACCCCTTTTCCTTTCAATTTGGGAGCAGAGGTGGCCAAACTTAAAATCTCAGTTTATTTAATAGAACTGGTTAAACATGAAACTTACAGATTTCAAATAAGAAAATCTTTAAATTTCATTGAAAATGAAGACTCTGTTAACTTATTTGATGATCAACCTAAGTTAATTTTCGGTCCTGACGTTAATAGAAAACCAATGGAAGGAGGGATACCACCCTTCTACATTAGCCTTAACATCCATGATAAAATCCTACATAATGCCATGCTAGACTCTGGGGCTTCACACAATTTCATGCCTAAATCCGTTATGGAGAAGCTAAAATTGGATATCACTAGACCCTACAAAGACCTGTTTTCATTTGATTCAAGCCAAGTTAAGTGCCTTGGACTTTTAAAAGACCTGTGTGTTTCCCTAATGCAGTACCCTGCTAAGACCATTCTTATGGACATAGTTGTTGCTAATATACCACCTAAGTATGGTATGCTGTTGTCTAGATCTTGGGGTGCCAAACTCCAGGGGTCTCTGCAACTTGACATGTCATATGCTACCATATCAGCCTTTGGACATCCTAAGAAACTGTATAGAGAGACTCTGATGAAGTATGTAGTGAGTACCTAGGACATGCTTCAAAACTTTCCTATATATTCAATGCATTCTGATATTGATTCTTTCATTCTTTACAATGTTGAATCTAACCAAGAAGACACTTCAAACAACATAATAGCATAACCAAAAGAAATTGCAGTATTAAAAGAAGATCAAAGTGTCCAAATTCAAGAAATTTCAAATAACAAAGATGACCAAGATACAGTAGTCAAAGAAGATTTTGTTCCCCCAGACAGTAAGAATTATGAACATGAAATTCTATGGCATCTTGAATTCGATGGGTCAGTTAACAAACTAGGTGCAGGAGCAGGTGTATGGATTTACAACTTAGAAAATGATCATTCAGAGGGTCATGCCTACAGATTGAACTTTAAATGTACAAACAACATGGCTGAATATGAAGCACTTCTGTTAGGTCTGAAATTGGTCAAAAGGTTAGGAGCCATAAGAGTCTCTATTATGGGAGATTCTGAGTTGGTAATAAAACAAATTAATGTTGTTTATATGACTAGGGATCCTAGGTTAGGATTTTATAGAGGAACAATTGTAGAAATACTAAATACTTTTTTAGAAACCAAGCTTGTTGTTATTCCAAGAAAACACAATATGCAAGCTCACAACTTAGCCATGTTTGCTAGTACTTGCAAGTTGCCATTTCAGCCCAACCATCAGTACAATACCGAGGTTAGGCATAGGCCTGCTATTCTTGACAACTTAAAGAATTGGCAAGTGTTCAATAATGACCAACAAATTAACAATTTTTTGACTTTAGGTGAGGAATTTGTAAAAAGAAACATAGACACAGACATAACAGTAGATTTTGATTACCTTGATAAAATAGAAATTAACAAAGTAGGAGATGAAATGATAGATAGATTCCATCCCACAAAGTTTACAAAATCATATATTAGAAACCTAAAACAAATTGAAATTGATGAAGCAATTGACGAAGAATCTGAAGTCATCAATCTTAAAGACATTTTTTTGCCCAAAGGATTAACTCCTTTGGAGGACTTATTTAATTCAAATGATGTCCCTAAAAAGCCGAAAATGGAACCTTTAAAATCAGACATTGAGGAATATAACATAGGCTCTGAAGAAGATCCAAAAATGATAAAACTTTCAAATTCATTACCTCCCAATGAAAAAATGAAATACATAGAATTGCTAAAGGAATTCCAAGACGTTTTTTCTTGGAATTTATGAGGAACTTAAGTCCAATGATACCAGCATAATACAACACACCATTCCCTTAAAAGAAAACCAAAAACCCTTTAGACAGAAGCTTAGAAGGATTAACCCCGTTCTATTGCCTTCCATTGAAAAAGAGATCAAAAGAATGTATGAAGCTAAGATTATTGCACCAATTAGATTCTCAGATTGGGTCTCTAATTTGGTACCTACAAGAAAGAAAACTAGCGAAATTACACTGTGTGTTGACCTTAGGAATTTGAATAAAGTTTCACTTAAGGATACCTACCCTCTTCCTAAATGGATCACATATTACAGAGGGTAGTAGTTCCAACCAAAATCTCACTGCTAGATGGGTTTTCTGGTTACAACCAGATTTTAGTCCACTGAAATGATCAGGTAAAAACTGCATTCACTACTCCCTGGGGCACTTTCATGTATGTGAAAATGCCTTTTGGGTTAAAAAATGCGGGGGCCACCTTTCAAAGAGCAATGGACATAGACTTTTCTAAGGAAATCCATGACTTCCTGGTAATATACCTAGATGATATCACAATATTCTCTAAATCAGATCAACAACACCTGGATCATCTTAGACAAGTCTTCACCAAGTGTAGGAAGTATGGAATTTCTCTGAATCCTAAAAAATATTTATTTGGATTGGACGAGGGAAAATTACTAGGCCACATTATCTCCAAAAATGGTATCTAGATTGACCCAACAAGAATTGAAGCCATTTTGAAGATACCACATCCTAGGAACATCAAAAAACTACAAGCATTTTTAGGTAAAATAAACTTTTTGAGAAGATTTATCTCTAGCTTAGCTGAACTAATTAGATTTCTAAACAACATGTTAAAGAAAAATTTGATTATTAAATGGACTCTAGAGGCTAAAACATATTTTGAAGATATAAAGAGAGCCTTAACACAAACACCAGTTCTCATCAGTCCAAAGTTTGATAGGGATTTCATCATTTTTTCTTTCGCATCAGAACACACAATTGCTGTAGTCTTATTGCAGAAAAATGATCAGGGTTTTGAACAACCAATAGCCTTCTTTAGTAAAGCCCTAAGAGATTCACCTTTAAAGTATAATATAATGGAAAAGAAAGCTTTTGCTCTAGTCAAAGCTATTGAAGATTTTAGAGTTTATATCTTGTATTCTCATATAGTAGCTTATGTTCCCAATGTTGTAGTCAAAGACATTCTAACACAGGATGGACCAGATGGAAAGAGAGGGAAGTGAATAGCTACCATATTAGAATATGATTTAGAAATTAAACATACAAAATTGATCAAAGGCCAATGTTTAGCCAAGCTCATGGCTGAATCGAATTGTCAGGCCCTAGACATAGATTTCATTGCAGAACTAAATAATGAAGAGGAGATGGTGACTCCACAGATCAGCCAGGACTTTACTAACTCACCATGGTATGCTGACATTATATATGTTCTACAAAATCTTCAAGCTCCTCCTGAGTTGTCCAGAACTAAAAGTAGGATCTTAAAAATGAAATCTTTGAAGTTTTGCATAAAAGATAATGATTTATTTTGGAAAAATCATGAAGGCATCCTTCTTAATTGTTTGCTAAAGGAAGAATCTGACAAAATATTACAGGATTTTCATGCAGGTGACTGTGGGGGACATCTTCACTAGAAGACCACAGCTGATAAGATCTTAAGAGCTGGTTTTACTGGCCCACTGTGTTTTCTGATGTAAAAAAATTTGTAACCTCATGCCACAAATGTCAGATTGTTGAAGGGAAAATGAAACTATTACCATTGTCTTTGAAACCAATATCCACTGAAGCACCATTTCAACAGTGGGGTCTTGACTTCATTGGTGAAATTCATCTCCCTTCCTTTGCCCAACATAGATGGATCTTGACTGCCACAGATTATTTTACAAAATGGATAGAAGCCATACCCTCAAGACAAGCTACTGATACTGCCATAATAGGTTTCCTTGAGGCCAACATTCTGTCCAGATTCGATTGTCCAACCAAAATCATCACAGAAAATGTGGCAACTTTTAAATCAAAGAGGATGACTGATTTCTGCAACAAATATCATACAACCTTGGGTCACTCCACAGCCTACTATCCCCAAGGAAATGGACTAGCAGAGTCTTCCAACAAAAGTTTAGTGAATATCATCAAAAATTTGTTGGAAGACAACAAAAAAACCTGGAACAAGAAGCTAGTAAACACATTGTGGGCAGATAGGCTGACCACAAAGAAATCCATTGGTACCAGTCCTTATCAGCTAGTCTATGGAATGGAGGCTATTTTCCCATATTCCTTGGGAACACCAGTAATGAAAATTCTCCAAGAAGCATAGGTTGAGCCAAATGATATTCAAAGGAGGATCAACCAGACAATCCACTTGCAGCAAACCAAGGAAGAAGTGTATATCAGATCCCAAATTGTGCAAAAGAGAATCAAGAAAGATTTTGACAAAAGAACCAAGACAGAAGATTTCTATCTAGGAGATAAAGTTTTGAAATGGGACTCAAGAAAGGAGGAAAAAGGTAGACATGGGAAGTTTGACTTCCTATGGAAATGCCCTTACATCATTTATGCTTTTAGAGGTAATAATGCTTATTTCCTCAAAGAATTGGATGGTGCATAAGTAGAAGGAGGACTAGTTAATGGTCGAATGCTTAAGCACTATATAGATCCCAGTCACTGATTTCACTAATCACTTGTACATATCTTATTTTCACAAAGTTTAGTGTTGATTGGATGGTAATTTTGGAGTTGTAGCCCGAAGAGAAGGCCCTAAGCTTCAAAAGTTTCACTGTCATAAATATCAATAAAGCAACAAAGTTAAAGGGAAAAAGTTGCACAGTAAAATCACAGTAATTCAGAAGGCCATTGATCTACTAGTTCTTGACATTTCACCAGGAAATACCATTCCCAAGTGGAGCCACTGTTATGTTCCTATACCAATAGGAGTCATAATTTTGAATGGCTAAGGTCAAATCTGTAATATGTACAAACCTTTGCTTTCTGAAAATGTTTTCCATATTTAAATTAAAAAAATTAAAAAATGTAAAGAGGGTATGTCCTAAAAGAAAAATCAAAGGACAAAAAGAATAAGAAGGTCAAAAAAGATGAAAAAATGAACCCCAAGAAAGAAAAAGACCATGAAGGTGTGCAAGTCAAGATGCCACTACTATTTACTTTTGATGCAGAATAAAAGGTTATGTGCAGCTTGTTACCTTTGCCACAATCCATGGATAGTCAAAATGTTTAAACTTGGCTATTTCATGTTTTCAATTTCATGCTTATAGATAGAGAAATAAAAACTGACCAAACAATGTAATATTGGCAGATAAGTAGATAGGTAGAGTTAATAAAATGAGCTCAATTGTTTAATCTAAGCCCTTGGATGTAATAAGGTTAGACTTAGATAGATGAATTTTGTAAAAAGAAAAGAAATGTTTTGATAAAGGGTTTGCCAGCTTAAGTGCACCCTAATAAAGAGTAGAAAAAATGGTAGGATGAGTAGATGGGTAAGTAGTTGAATGGTTGCAGAATTATGACGATTGATTAGATTAAATCATATCATTTACTTTCATCATCAAATTTCTAAAGTATGGGCGATAATCAAGTATTTACCAAATAACACAAAGTCAAATTGATTAACCTCCCTCATTCACTACATCTCTCACTTACCTAATTTCCAAGGAAAAGTCTTAAAGTACCTTAAACATTAAGTTAAAGGGGCTCAGAGCATTTCTCTGACTTCTGGAGGGACCGGACCCTCGGCCCAATAACTTAGAGGTTCTAAGTACTAAAATCCCCTCATGAACATTCACCCCCTTCAGTTCATTCATTTTCCCTTAAAAAATCCCCTTTCCTAAGGTAAAAGCACCGTTTGCCTAGGGAAAGTAATTACCCCCATGTAAAACCCCTTTTTTTCTGAAAAACCCACAAAAATGCACCTAGCCTAAGTTATAATGTTTCCATGTGAAAAGTAAATAAAGTTCAAAACACATTATACTTAGCGCAAATCCATTTTTCCACCTTTTTCCATATTAACTTCTAACTTTATTTATATATTAATTCCCGAAAAATAAACCCTTTCCCGTATATTTTATTAAACCCCTTTAACTTTAATATCTCATCTCCAAAAGTTTGAAACATAAAATTTATTAATAAATAATTAATGGGTTAATTAAGTCGATCAGCGGATAATTAATAACCAAGGCCCACTGCTGAATAAAATATATTAATTAACCGATCTGCAGTTAATTAATAATCGACCCCGCCAATGAAATCACTCCCGACGTCATTAAACCTCCATAATCCTTCATTAATTAAATCCCGTCACATTAAAACCCCGCTGGGCCCCTCCATTAAACTTCATATCAAATCATCACCCCGATCACCATACGATCTGATCCCTTTTGATCCAACGATCGACGCTCATATCGAGTGGCCTCCGAAGGCTGGCCTTTATCCGCCCGATATGGGTGGTTTCACTATTCACCCCACTGCTACGTGGCGCCCGATGAATGGCATCGGGCAGCCTCCCCCCAAAACCGCTCAAGCGCAAAAATAGTGCGATATGATCCCGCTTACTGCCTCCCGCTAAATGACAAAACATCGCATCCCCCGCTTAACGCCAAGTATCCCTTTCTCTGTGTACCTGCCAAAATAGCTGACTTTGTTAATAAAACTAAAAAACTCATTGCTTTTAGTTTTATTGTGAAGAAGACCGCTCAGATCTCCATGCAAGCACTAGAGCATGTACAACCGTCAACCCACATCCAGCTGCCAACCTGCTGAAGCTGTTGAAACTCCAGACCACCTTTTTAGTCACGTGCATTTCCTACAAACCGTGCACAGTCGCTCATCATTCTGTTCAAAGCGGAAACTAGGTATTTACCCAAATTTGCTGAGAAACCTTGTTTTATTCCCAAACCTTGACTCAATTGCTTCAGATTACTAAGTAATTTAGTAAGATAGTTGCCTAGTGACTCCAAAATACTCTGAATTACGCTAGTTTCCCCAATTTCACTGAAAACCCTTCACCCCCGTCCTTGAATCCACAAGAACCAACGATGGCTGCTCCTATGGCATTAAACGTCCTGCCAATTTCTACTCCCCACATGGATTTAGAGCATCTCCCATTGGCAGGTAAAGGTTTTCAGATTAAAGATACCTCTGTCCAAGAATCCCCTTTGAAACTATACTGCAGGTACAAAGACCAGTACCTGAACCATGCAGACTACATAGGGCTTTTGGAATCAGGCTTACCCAAGTACCAATTCCCCAAAGTTCATATCTTCCCAGAGATTATCCATTACTGCCATATGAACTATAATCCCAGCCAAAGGGTAGTGATGACCCCTGATTAATTTGTATTATTTACCATCACTGCTGAGTCCATAAATGAAATGCCGCAATTACAACTAAGCCAAAGCCTGACCCCTTTTTCTGTTGGAGATTTTCTTAACAGATTCCCTACACTCATCTCAATCAAACTTGCTCAGTTATACTAGACCTTCGTTAGGGAAGAACAATACATTCCAAAGAACCCTCCCCCTTACATGTGGACTATATTCTCCGATCTTGGCCAAGACATCATAGAAATGATATCCAGTGTGTTAGGCCAGACTACAAGTGAATTTGTTGATGAAATTATTATAGCCTTTATGTCCATCTACTCTCCTGGGCAGCCCCCAGCCATCATGTTTGACTATGCTAAGTTCATTGCTGATAAAATGCATGATCAATTCATGAGGATGGATAATGAAAAAGTGTTCAAATATTATTAAGTTTTATATCATCTTTGCATGTATTATCAAGCTGAAAAATTACTAATCACACTCCAAAAGCTTGATACCAAAGGCAACCCTAGATCAGTGGTCTTCTGGACTTCATTAATCCACCTACATGACTCTCAATATTCTTATACTGATTTCATAGATCTCTTTGTGCACCTAGTGGCAACTATGTTATTAGGAAGCCCTCCCCCCAGAATCAGTGCAGATATCAGGAGGGTCCTACAGTTGTCCAAACAATATAGAGTGGGAGATTGGTACTTGTACCAAAACCACACTGAAATCAGAATATATGGATGTGAGTTGGCTCCCTACAAATTGCCCAGATACCTCCCCATGAGATTGTTTGCTCTGGAGTACTACAGGGAAATCATTAATTTAGATGAGGTGCATTTTGCGAAGGCCAAGAAGAAAGCTCAACTTAGGATAAAAGATCAGCTTGGCCCCTTCATATGTAACAGTAGGGAAGCAGGAAAGGAAGCAAAAGAAATCCTCCAAAGGCTGAAACTGAAACAAATTTTTATCTGGAATTATGACCCTTTAGAGTTCATTTGCAATAGGAGACAAAAGAACAAATTATCTCCTTATATCCACCACAGAATTCTTGAAATTGAACAGTATGCTAATCAACTAGAATGGGTGGAAAAAACTTTGGTAGACCAAGATAGCACAGAAGTTGCTGTCAATAATGTATTGATTGATTTAGAAAGAAGACTTGATGAAGATTCATTTGTACAGGTGCCAGGAGAATCTCAATCTCAAAGGCAATCATAGGAACACAGTGGGCAAACAACAAAAGAAAGACCTCAGGAGCAAGATCCATCAGAGCAACCAGAACAACTTTAGATATCAGAAGAACTTGCTCAGCCCGAACATATCAAGAGTAATCCACCTATTTTACAGACTCCTCTGAATGAGGAGAGAAATCCTAAGAGAGATAGAGAGGAGGCCACTCCTTCTAGCAGGCCTGTTGCCCAAACTTATGTCAAGAGGAAAAGGTTGAATCCATTTTCAGAACAAGAGTTTAGTGAAGAAACGGCTGGGACTACAGATATAGGAAGAGCAGAAAGCAGGCAGACCACACCCTTTGGAGGTACACAAGAACTTTCCACTTCACAAACTCGAATGCTAGAGAGACAACAGAGTGTGGAAGTATCCTCATTTACAGCTCCAAGTGGTCAGATCCAGGACATTAAAGAGAAATAAAAAGAAATAAAGGCCAGAAATGAAAGATTGAATGCCCAAAGCTATGCACATTACCATAAATGGATCCTACTAGTTAGACAAGGCTAATGTCAGCCTTTGATATAAAGGAAGGTAAGATGCAAATGAGTTTCTTGAAGCCTACTACACAACAGCCCAGGTCAATTACATATTAGTATAAAACTGATTTTGAAATATTGGCAAAGGATATCCATCCTATTGACCAAATAGAATTACACAAGCAGACTGGGGAAACAGTCTACTGCACCTTGACTAGCAAGGCAATTGTAGCTCACCAACTCCAAAATTCGCTGAATAACATATCAACGTAATTCCAGTTAGATAAGGCCTCTTCACAGGCTAAGGATACCAGAATAAAGTCCCTGGAGGACTTTGTGATAGAATTGGGGCATGATCCCAAGGATGTGAAAGCTGCAGAAAAGCTTATTAAAAAGAAAAATGATGACATAGCTGCATTGAAAAAGTAGCTCAAAATTCCTCCTCTTCATCATCTTCAGACAACTGAAGTATTGGAAACTCCGAAGGAGGAAGAGCTTTTGGACTTAGTCCTTAAGTTGAATGAACAACTAAAAGAAACAGAGAAAGAGTTGGATAACTTGATACAATCTAAACAGAGTGAGTTGGCCACCACTCCTCAGACTGTAATTCCTACAGTCTCTATAGCAGTACCCTCCACATTGGTTGCTTCCTTAGCACCAACAGTTCCACTAGCTACTGCTCTTCCAGTTACAGGTACATCAACAAGCACAGGGACATCCACAGAAAAAATAGTTGAATTGGTAAAAGCCATGGAGGAAATGAGCATCCAAGCTACTGAGCTTAAGAAGCTTAGAGAAAAAGTGTCAAGTTTGGAGACTGATTGCAAACTTGCACAGATACAATAGAAGGAAGAAGTTCAGAAGAATCAAAGAATGGGAGAAAGAATAAAAGTCCTTGAAAAGGACTTGACATTGCAACAACCACTTGGAGACATGAAGGAAATTCTTTGGGCCAACATCATTGATTCTATCAATGATGTTTGGCCATCTATTCAAGTAATTTTTGAACAAACTGAACTAGTAAAAGTGGCTATAGAAGCAATCCACAAGACAATGGAAGAGTTGGGAGATAAGCCTAAAGAAGCCAACCAATTGATAGAATTTTTGAATAGCAGAAACAGGTACCAGCTTGATGAACTAGAAATAGAAGATAGAACAGGAACTATCATAGAAATAAAGAAGGTTCTCACTAAGAGGAACCTTATGCTCAATCTGGAGAAAAGGTGCCAAAGCATCCAAGCTGATATTGACAGATTTATGACAAAGTTTGGTATTTTGAGGGAAAAAGGACTTCCTAGTCCTATGGTAATACATGACAAGCTGATGACCCAAGATGATTATGTTGAAAGACTAAACAAGTTGGCCACCAGCCAAGCTAGCACTTCAGGGGTAAAAGCTTTGCCCACTGGAAAGGTATTATATGATAGTTTGGAAAATTTGTTTTTCATAGAGCATGAGGTCAAGCACTTGTTCGTTAATAGGCAAAATTTTTCCAAGTATATAGAATCTGACGAGATATATAGAAAGATGATAAGGATGAAATTATCTGACAGTGAATGGTGGATGAAATTGATAGATTTACTATAAATTCACTGCAGTAAATCTATATGACAACCAGATAAAACAGGTAAAACAGAGTCAAAGTGTAGTAGGTAAAGAGTATCAGTAGGTAGAAGACATAAAGTAATTCTAACACATAATTATCAAGCAACTGAAAGATCCAAATCCGAATTACAACATCCAGAACAGTCACAATAAAAGGGACAACACAAAGACAGTTCTCCATCTGTCTCTATCTTCGTGTTGAAGATATTTTTGGTTTCCTAGAATAATTCTCATATTGTTATGAGATATTTTGTAACATGTTTTGTATAAATACTTCATATTTTGAAGTAATTAGGGTGGATTAAAATACATTTCTATAGACATTTTATATTGAGCCAAGGAGCTATTGTACTCAAGACTGGATTGGTTTTGGTGGGTTATGAAATAAAGCTAAGGACATTTCGTTGGATTCTTGTGCACAATTGGAACCAAATAAGTATTATCTCTTCATGTTTAAATATTTTTTTCTCTTCATGTTTTAAATATTCACATGTGTCTCTTATGAAATATGAAAAGTAAACAAGGAATGATACCTCAGAATTAGCTTAAACGCTCTCTGTTTTAACTGTTTACTTTCTATATGTTTTCTGCTAAACTATCTTGGTCTGGGAATTCTTGATTGCTCCCTTACTTCCGTAGTTTTTTCCGCCGTTGGTCCATAGTAAAGGATTCTTAGTTGCCCTTTGCTACTGATCATCCTTCTTTTCTTCATCTTAATCCCGGTTAAGGATTCTTCATTGCCCTTTTCCCTAGTTAGGATTACCTCATCCATTTGAACTCGCAGTTTTGCTTTTACTGTGCTAGCTTGCCCTGTGAACTCTTACTTTAGGATTGATCTGATTTAGTTAAGTCACTCTTTGATTGAATCCATAGCCCAATGGCCCGAATACTTGTTTTGCCCATATGTTTCTTAATTTCACCACCCAATCAAAACAAAACAATCATGAAAACTAAGATCTAGCCTGAAATCCTACCCAAAACAAAGTTAAATTATAAAGAGAGAGCCCTCTCTGGACTTAGGTTGGCTAGAACTTGAGTCTAAAAGATTAGGTTTGTGGTTACCTTGGACTATTCCTTCTTTGATAACTTCTAGGGAAGACATATGAGTGATAACACCTTACGAAGCTATGGGCCAGAGGAGAAACATGCTAACTTTCAGGATTGGTTCCGCTTCCGACCGCAGGCTGGAGCGTCATTCTTCGACCACCTTTCCTCTCTTCAGGTCTCGTCTCCTTCTTTTGCATGTGTCTATCTATGACCTGATCTCCCTTATGGTTTATGCCCCTCCTATTCCTATCGTTTCCATTTGCTGCCACTTGTCTGTCATCATTCCCTGCACTAATCCCTACGCTGTCACCTCGGAATGATGACCCTCTATCCTGGTTACCACCTCCCCACATTAACCCTCAATTACTCCCGGTTTCTCTTGCCGTATGCTCGTTTCCCTTGCCCTGCCACTTGCTAGCGTCCTTATGCCCGCCCTCCTGCTTTCCTCCCTGCCATCTTCGCTGTCATGCTTATTCGTCTCCACCCTCATCCTCTTGGGGGTTGTTCCTTCTCTGCTCTGCCCGTCCAATTGCCTTTTCCCCTGTCCTCTCATTTCATTTCCCTCGTCTATCCTTTCACACACTTGGTCTCTTCCTCCTCCTTCCCGGTCCCATCTCCCCAGTCCCTTTTGTTTCCTTGTGTTGCACCCTGATCGGGGGTTCCCCTCTCCTTCTTTTTCTTGTTCCAGGATTGTTACTAGGTTTGCCATGTCCTCCATTTGGTGTAACTCTTTCTCGTTTGCGTCTATAGTTCTTCCTACATGGCTGCTTCCCCAATTAGCCAGGTTGTTAGTTGGTGCATTGCCTTTCCTTCTTACATGGGTGGGGATGATGTAGTCTATATGTCTGGTAAGTTTACCAATCTCCTGTACCAGCCAAGCAGTTCTCCAACTTCGGCTGATCTTCTCCCATTGGGTTCCTTGCTGTAGCTGTTTGACTATTTCGATTGCCATTTTCGAATCTCCTTCAACATGTAGTTTTTGATATTGCTCTCTTATTGTGGTTTCTAGCCCTTTTTTCAGGGCATTAAGCTCCGCTTCATTGTTTGTCGCGTTGCCACAGTCCATCGCATAGATTCTGAGTGTCCTCCCCCTATCATCTATGAATACTCCTCCTGTCCCCGCCTCGCCAGGATTTCCTTTCGTAGCACCATCGAAGTTTAATTTTATGAAATCCTTCTGGGGTCTTCTAAATTGGTTGACCTCCACCTCATTGGTTTGGTGTTTCCTAGTTGGCTTATGCATCATGCTTGGTTTTAGGTTCAGGCGGGTCATTATCTTTGCTTCCTTCGGGTTAGTTTTCCAGTCCTCCTCGAACCAATTCTCTGTTAGAATAGTCTCTCTGATGTTTTGAGTTATCTGGTTCCATATTTCTGTTTTTTCTCTACTTTCCTCCTTGAAGATCAGTCTGTTTCGTTCTTTCCATATATTCCACAAGACAAATCCTATCGAGAGACTCCAGGCCCTATTCAGGATCGTATTCTGGTATGGTTTTTTCCTCTAGTTCTCTATTGTTGTTTGCATGTTGTTTGGATTCCTGTCGCTAATTTAAAAAAGTTGCTTATGTTGTTTCCACAGGTTTTCGTTGAAGTTGCAATCATTGGTAAGATTCTCCATTGTCCCTTCGTGTTCTTTGCAGAGGGCACATCTCGATGGGCCTTGCACTCCTTTTTTTTTAGTTGGTCCCATGTTAATGCTCTCCCATGGCTTAGGATCCAGACGAAGAAGGCTATCTTCTGCCATGTTTTTACTTTCCATATGTTTTCCCATTTTTTTATTTTTGGATGTCTAGTGTGTTCTGCTTTTATTTGGTAGCCTTCTCCTATTGTAAACATGCCTTTGATTCTGTGGCCCCATCTTAGGGTGTCTGAACCTTCTTTTACCTCTATTTTCCTTGTTGTCATTTCCTTGTCATAAAGTTCCCATTGGGGTGTTTTTGGCACTTTTGGCCAATCCTATTGTTGTTTCCACTTTCTCCAGTATCCATCAGGTTCCTGATACCACTAGTTTTGTACTGTGTTGCGCTCGTGGAGGTTGGTGAATATTTATGAGCTGCGGCTGGTTGTTGAGTTTTTCCCTCTATTGCCACACTTCTTCCCAGAAGTTAGCTTTATCCCCTCCTCTCACTTCCCAAAAGTTATGTTTGCCGATCAGGTCCTTATTGGCACTGGCGAGATTCCAGATTGTAGATCCTTTATTATTTTTTTGGCTTCTCAGCTTTCCTTCGAGGGACCTGGGCATATCATATTTTCTCTCCCATAGTTTTTTTTCAAAGATATACCCCTCCCTGTATCCATCTCCACCACAGCTTTGCTCCCATTACTTGATTCAGGATGTAAGGATCTCAGAGTCCAAGGCCTCCTTCTTTTAGGGATTTGCTGAGCCAACTCCAGGATAGGAGCGCCCATTTCTTTGTCGTACTGGGCCCTTGCCATAAGAATTTTTTGAAGATGTTTACCATTTTCTGGCAGACTGTTTTAGGGGAGGCTTGGCTAATTAGTTGGTATATCGGAATGGACTGTAGAACTGATTTTAGTAGTATTATGCGGCTCGGGATGTTCAACGTTTTGAATGTCCAATTTTGCATTTTCTGTTGAATATTTCCCAACAAGGTATTCCAATTGGCCACTCTGTTTTGCTGGTCATTTAGCTGGATACCTAGATACTTTTTGGGGAAATTCCCAATCTTGAATCCCATGGATCTTGTTAGGAAAGCTTGGGAGGGTGATGGGGTGTTGAAGAAATAAATATCCAATTTTTCTTTATTTATCTCTGTCCCAGAAGCACTTGTGAAGTCTGTGAGAATTTCCATTATTTTTCTAGCTTCCTTGAGCATTGCCTATCCGTATAGCATTACGTCATCTACAAATTGCTGGTGGGTTAGAGGAAAAACATTCCCCCATAGTCTTAGGCCCGTATATTGTGCGCTGCAAACTTTTGATTTGATGTATCTTCCTAGACCTTTTGCTGCTAGGATAAATAAGAAAGACGATAACGGGTCACCTTGCCTGAGCCCTCTGGTAGCATTGAAAGCTTCTATAGGTGATCCGTTAAGCAGAATTGACAGAACTGGAGTGGTTACCATTGACATTACCCAACTTATCCATCTTTCATCGAAGCCAAATGCCTTTAGGATTTTTTGGAGATATCCCCAGTTTAGTCTGTCGTAAGCTTTGGCCAAATCTAATTTTACCAGCATCCCTTTGGTTTTTGAATTTTTCAAGGAGTGTATTTCTTCTTGTGCCACCGCTATGCCGTCTGTTATTTGTCTACCTTTAAAAAACCCTGTCTGCTCTTGGGATATCAATCCAGGTAGTATGGGTTTTATTCGGTTCACCATTATTGTAGCTAAGATTTGTATATAACATTGTAAAGAGCTATAGGTCGGAACCCTTGTGGTTCTTTCGAGTGCCCTGTCTTCGGTATCAGGGCTAGAAATGTAGCGTTCAAGGTCGGGTGCATTCTTTTGGTGCATCTGGATTCCTCTACTACATTCACTAGGTCTTCACTCATGAAGGTCCAAGTTGATTGGAAGAATTCTGCAGTAAATCCATCTGGCCCAGGTGTTTTATTCTTTGCCATATTTTTAATTACCTCCTCCACCTCCGCTTTAGTTATTACTCTTAGTAGAGCCAAGTTCTGATATCTACTCACTAGGTTAGGGATATGTTGACCAATTTTGTGAATATTATCCTCCCTTCTGATATTTGGTTATGTCAAAAGCCCTTTGAAATGCTGAACAAACAGATTCTCCATCTCTTCCTTCTGAGTTAGCCT
Source organism: Pinus tabuliformis (assembly GCA_031772625.1). Taxonomy (NCBI): domain Eukaryota; kingdom Viridiplantae; phylum Streptophyta; class Pinopsida; order Pinales; family Pinaceae; genus Pinus; species Pinus tabuliformis. The sequence continues at coordinate 137,699,178 of CM062811.1, read as the reverse complement.
ATTGCCTTGTTGGTCCATTAGGGAGAAAATTTTGTTCTGCTGTCTATGTTGTACCATTACTTTATGGAAGAATTTCATGTTTATTTCTCCTTCTTTTAGCCATTGAACTCTTGATTTTTGTTTCCAAATGAGTTCCTCTTATTTTCTCCTTTCTTCCAATTTATTTATCACTAGTCCCTCCTCTTCTACAAGCTCTTCGCTTCTTCCTTCCTCTATGATTTTCTGTTGTATTTGCTTCATCTTTATCTGAAGTATCTCTTGTTCCTTCTGTATGTTCCCAAATTCTTCTTTGTTCCATTTCTTTATCCTCCCTTTTAGGTCTTTTAATCTGAGTTGAAAGGTGTGCATTTGGTTTCTTCCTTCCATCACATTCTCAGTCCCTCTCCACCATTCCTTCATTTTATCAATAAAGGTAGTTTCTCTTAGCCAGAAAGCCTCAAACCTAAAGGGTCTGTTCTGGTTCTGTTGGTTCATAGCTATTTCGAGTTTAATAGGCCAATGGTCCGACCCTAAACACGGGAGGATAGTTGCTTCATAGAAAATATCTTTCCCAATGAAGTGTTTTAGTGCTAAGAATCTAGCTAGCCTAGAGACTATCTGTCTACTTCCTCCCCTTCGATTGTTCCAAGTATATTTTCCATTTATGGTCGGGATATCTACCAATTTTAGTTCTGTTTGAAGATCCCTGAACCTCTCCGTCTCCAGCTCTTCTCTTTGCAAACCTCCATTTTTCTCCTCTATTGATGTTGTCAAATTAAAGTCCCCTACTATCAGCCATAGTTTCTCCTCATGGAGTTTTCCTTCTTGTTGTATTTGAAGGAGGAAACTTCCTCTTTCCACTGGAATATGAGGTCCATATACCGCAAAGACTAAAAACCATTGTTTGTTTCCAATTATCCGGAATCGTCCTGTGAGGATTCTTTTCATGCCTATCCAGTAATCTACAGTAATCTCTGCAGGGTTCCATAGTATTGCTATGCCTCCCGCACTACCTTTCACATCTATCGTCATGCATTCGTACTTCGGTTTTATTTTATTTAGGATTTCCTCCATTCTCCCTCCTGAGATTTTGTTTCTTATATCAGCATGAGTTGAGGTTTCTCTTTTCTTAGCCTATCCACTAAGTGTCTCTATTTTCCTTTACTATTAAGGCCTCTTATATTCTAAGATGTGATTATCATTGGGTTGCTTGGTTAATTTGGTGGAATACTGCTAATAGCGGTACTACCCTCCTTGTATTTACTAGCATTTCTCCCATGATCTATATAGATTCTTGTAGGTTTCTTCGACCTCTTTTCTTTCCACCTTTCACTTTGTTAGGGTAGTCTTGGGTGCTGTCCTGTTGAAGGCCTAGTTGTTCTGCCATCTCCATCTTCCCCTGCCCCTGTTTCGCTTGATACTGCTGGAATGTTTCTCTGTATAGTCGTTTTTGGTCTTCTGGAATGAATCGTTCATCTAGATGTCTCCATTCATTTAGTAGTTTCCTCAACACCTCTTCTTCCATGCTTAGTTCTTCTCCCCTACTTGTATCTATTTCCATTGTAGTGTTATCCATCTTCTCCCTCTCTTCCTTTTCCTCCTTCTCTGTCGGCTCGCTTTGGGCTTTCCTCTTAGGTTTTAGTTTACCTTGGCTCGAGCTACTTTCCTTTCCTTTTTCCCCCTGATAGTCCATTGTTTGAGTCTCGTTGTTATCTTCTTCTTCTTCTTCTTGTAGTACTTCAAAGCTATTTGTTTTGCTGGGCTGGGCTTGTAGTTTTTTTTCCTTCCTTGTTGGTATTCTCTCTTGCTTGTCTTCTTTTGCTTTTTATTTCTTGAAACTATTCCTTGTCTTCTTGGTTTTTCCTCTGCTGTTTATGCCTGTACTCCTCTTCTTTTATATTTAGTGGGCACTCCTTAAAAAGGTGGCCATACTCATGAAATCTTTTACATTTGAATGGAATGTGTTCGTAGTCGAGGGTTTGCTGCTAGATCTATTCATGATACTCTAGTTCTACTATGTTTGGGATGGGGTTTGCTATTGTTGGGGCAAAGTGATTGCCTATCATTTAATTGTCAACCCGGGGGTTTCATAAACTTGTGAAGCATGCATGCACTGTATGTGCTAGAAATTGTCTTTCAGTTTAGATCAATCTAACTACAAAATAATGAAAACCAATTCATCTAATCTATGAAATCAAATAATGAAAATGAAATTCGGCGAGCTAGGGTTTATGCGATCCAGCGCTTGAGACAGGGCTGGAATACCATAGATTCAGACTGGCAGCATTGTTTCGAAAGGGGAAATTGCTGTCAGACTGGATGGGAGCAGAGGGATCCAGTGGGACCCCAACGTTTAAGCAGATTGTCATGCAGAAACAGCAACAGAAAATGAAAGAAGGAGTCAGAATAGAGGGAATGAACAACAAGATGCAGAATAGCAGAAAAAACAAGGAAAAGACACCAATGATGCCTGACAAGACAGAAAACACCTCAGAAGTCAGGAATAAAGAGAAGTAGAACCGAGCAGACACAAAAGACAAAACGGCCGCAAAGTTTCAACCCTCAGAAAACGAGGAGGAACGACCAAGAGAAGACAAAGAGCCAAAAAACAAAAGCGAGGTCCAACCAGAGAAGGAGGGGGAGTCCAGCGCGAACCCCAACAGGACCCCTATGACCAGCAATGCATGTAAGCCCAAGAAAAAAGACAACCTATGGGTGACAATCACTGACCCTGAAATCCAGGCCTACGGGGAGCACATGGCTGAACATGCCATCATTTGTAAATTTATGGGAGTCTGGCCGTCTGAAAGGACTCTGTGCCAATGGATAAGACAACAGTGGAAGCCGAAAGGAGATGTGCAGTTACATCTGGGGGCTAAAGGATTTTTCACAGTAGTCTTTACAAGTCTAGAAGATAAAGACAGAGTTTTCGAAGGTGGCCCTTATTTTCTAGCAGCAGCAGGCTTGTATATGAGACCTTGGAAGCCAAACTTCGTCCCGGAAAAGGAATCTTTCACTCAAGTACCGGTTTGGATCAGACTTTTCTCTCTCCCAATAGATTATTGGGGATTGAATGCCTTAAAGCAAATAGGGGATAAGCTAGGCACCTTTGTTAAAGCCTCGGAGGCAACCATGCAGAAAAGATATACCTCCTATGCTAGAATCTGTGTGGAACTGGATGTGTCCGGCGCACTACATGAAGGTTTGTGGCTCGAGTACAGGGATGAGGAATACTTTCAGGCTTTAGACTATGAGAAAATACCTTTCAGGTGTCGGAAATGCCACGAGCATGGGCATCTGATAAGGGACTGTCCACTGAATAGAAAGGAGGCAGAAGACGAGAAAATACAAAACAACAAAGACAAGAACAACTTCACCAAACCAAAGAACAGGCAGCGCGCCAATAGAAGAAGGACTAATAAAGGTAGCACAGAAAGAAACTACTTCAGTAACCCCTTTGAGATCCTAGATCTGGAGACTGACTCGGAGGAAAAGCAGAATATACCTAATGTGGAGGCAGGGCAAGAAGGACAGGAAGAACCTACAGGGAAAGGAACCGCGAAAGGAGAATTCAATGGTGAAATCCACATGCAGGATAGAATAGCAGAAACAGACGAAGAAACAGAGATGTTAACAAGTGAAGCGGGGAGTGAGGATCTGGAGCTGGAAGAGACCCTAGCTATGGAAGGAATGGACCTCACGGCGATTGTAGAAAGCTGGAGAGCCAAAGGGATTGAAGCAGTACCGGAGGAAGAAATCAGGAAGGTCAATGACCTCTTCATTGCATGTTGAGATTGCAACAAGATGATGGAGCTTAGTGAAAAGAGTCGCCTTCACTAAGTGGGCCCGCAGGCTATTTTTGGCGCAAGTCTATTTTTAGACTATGTCTATTTTTAGACATATGGATCATGTCTATGTTTATGGATGATTGATCAAGTTGGGAAAAATAGATGGACTTCTATTTTTGATGAAAGTGTGAGTGATCAAGTCTATTTTTAGACTGGCTGTCAAAAATAGAAAAGTCAAATATTATTATCTCACAATAATATTTGGACTATAAACTTAATCTTATTCTCTTGGAGCACTTCAGTTTGAGCTATGGAAGTGGCACATGCAGCTGTCAGAAGGAAATTCGTTTTTCTTATGAGTCAGTTGAGTTGTTGCATGCATGACTTCAGTTAGAACTCAAGTGAGTTGAGTTTAGTGGACTGGAGGTACAGTTGATGGAGTTGTGTTCAGTTTAACTTAGTTAAACTGGTTGTAGTTAGTCTAACTGCAGATAGACTAATGATGAGTTGTTAAACTAATTATTAACTCATAATACAACTAAAGAATACATCAGTTAACTCAGTTGCATGTCAGTGCATGTTCAGTTTAACAGGGACAGGTGGTAGAGAATCAGATTGCTATCAGTTGTGACTATAGTTGTGCACCAGATCTTGCACAATCAAGGGATTGAGTATGCCAATGAGTTTACTCACGTATTTGGCCCGCATTTTAGCCTTTTCTCACGTCCACAAAGAGTGAGTGACTATTTTGCAGGTGAAAATCGAGTTTGGGAAGCTATTCTCATCAGTTCTTGAGCAGGTATTGAGCAGTGGAGGCAGGCAAGCAGTGGAAGAGATTTGGAGATCAGATCTGAGCTGTATTGTGTGTAACAGAGGTGGAGATACTTGTGAGAAGTATTATGCTGTGTAATGTTACATGACTCAATCATTAATATACAGATAGTGTGGGGTTTTTAGCGCGATGCTTTCCCCGTGATACATACTGTGTTAATGTGTGAATGCTCTTGATGTTTTATTGTTATTGATGCTGCTATATTCTTGATCAACGTAGAGGAGATTATGTATTATACATGTTCCGCTTAAATTGTATGATCAGGATAATCTCTGTTGAATATGTGTTAAATTATTCAAAATTTCTACATGGTATCAGAGCTAGATAATTGTAGAAAAAGTTTCTACATGGTATCAGAGCAGCTTGATTTGTAGAAGAGATTTTTACAGGATATCAAGCGAGGATTGATCATCAGATCTACTATTCAGGAAGTGTTTACATTCTATTTCTCTAGGCAGAGCCTGTAATCGGGCCAGGTAGCCTCTGGATTCATCCTTCCTTTGGAAGGTGAAATATCCGGTGAAAGCCCATACAGTCAATCTCTGTACGAGAAATATTGTGTTCTCACGAATTCTAGATTGGAAGCAGTTGAGTTGGTTGCTGGTGGAATTCGAATTTGCAACAGTGTTGTTGAAATGTCTTTCAACAGATTGCGAATGTTATTCCAAAGCAAGAGCGACCTGGCGCTCAAGGATAAACTCAATAACAATAAAGGTGAGAATGGATCTTCATCAAAGGTATCTGATGAAGAGAATTGTGCTTTGGCTGCCAAAGCAAAGAAGGGGAAGAACGAGAAAGCTTCTCATTCCGGTGCGAAAGGCAAGAAGCAGGATATGTCCAAAGTGAAGTGTTTTCACTGTCACCAGCATGGACACTATGCCACAAATTGTCCGCGGAAGAAGAAGAACAAGCAAGCTGCTGGATCTGCAGGGGGAGAGGCTTTAGCTTCTCAGTTTGAGCTTGATTTTTCATTGATCGCATGCTTGGTTTCAAGTGTGATGGGATCAGTGTGGTTCTTGGACAGTGGTGCGTCTTTTCACATGATGGGAGATAGAGATTTGTTCTCTGATCTGGAGGACAAAGATCTTGGAGTGCACATCGAGATGGGCGATGATGGTAGATACAGTGCGACCGGTATCGGTACCATTTCCTTTGAGAGGGAGTCTGGTAAACCCTTTGTATTGAAGGAAGTCATGCATGTTCCAGGATTGAAGAAGAATCTCATCTCAGTGGCGATGTTAGAAGACAAGGGGTATGATGTTGTTTTCAGCGAGGGAAAGGCCTTCCTGCGCAGCAAGACAACTGGTGAGACCCGGAAGATAGGGGTTCGAGTGAGGAACCTTTATCAGTTGCATGTAGATGGATGCGCAACAATGGCAGGCAAGGCAGAAGGATTGGTGAGCTGGGATGATGGCGAGTTGTGGCACAGGAGATTGGGTCACCTTCACCATGGAGCCTTGAAGATACTGCAGCAGATCACTACAGGGCTTCCTAAAGGCACACTTGCGCAGTCAGATCAGTGCAAGGGGTGTACTTTGGGGAAGTTTGTGAAAGCCACCTTTCACGAGAAGGATAGTCGCGCCACGACGATCCTTGAGAGAATTCACACAGACGTGTGTGGACCTTTCTCAGTTGCTTCGACAGCAAAACACAGGTATTATGTGATTTTTGTTGATGATTTCTCTCGTAAGTGCTGGATCTTCTTCATGCAGAAGAAGAGCGAGACATATTCAAAGTTCTGTGAATTCAAAGCACTGGTCGAGAAGGAGTCGGGGAAGAAGGTGAAGGCTCTTAGGAGCGATAATGGTGGTGAATACATCTCGGACGAGTTCAAGGATTTCTGCAAGGCAGAAGGGATTCGTAGAGAGCTCATAGCTCCCCATAACCCACAGCAGAACGGGGTAGCTGAGCGGAAGAACAGAATGATTGTGGGTGCTGCACGGGCAATGTTGCATGATCAGGGCCTACCCCTTCACTTGTGGGCGGAAGCATGCAATACAGCAGTTTATGTGCAGAACCGTTGTCCTCATAGGATACTTGGCATGAGTACACCCGAGGAGGCTTATTCTGGTAAGAAGCCTGATCTTTCTCATTTGAGGATTTTTGGTGCTAACGTTTACATGCATGTGACGAAGGATGCCAGAAAGAAGTTGGAGCCGACTGCAGAGGTTGGGATATTTGTGGGGTACACTGATACGCCCCACAACTATCGTGTGTATTTGCCAGACAGTGGTAAAACTGTTGTGCGACGGGATATAAAATTTCAGGAGGAGAAAGCCATGAAGTGTTCGCTTGAGAGGGAGCTACACTTGCATGCAGATGAGGAGCTATTAGTTCCTAAGGATGAGCTTCAGGATGTGGATCAGCCACAGGACGAGGTTCATGGAGTGGAAGAGACCACTCATGCAGCGCCAACCATCAGAGGGCGAAAGCGCTTGACAGAAGCTGAGCGACTGGCTCAAGATGCAGAGAAAGTTGTAGGACCACCTACAACCCAACGCAGGCAGAGACAGTCACCTGATCGGTACACTGGATACATGGTTCTTATGAGCAAGTGTGTTGTGACTGAGCCATCCTCTTTCGAGGAAGCTGTGGAGGATCCCGCATGGGTAGACGCCATGGTGGAAGAGTATGATTCTATTGTCAGAAACAGTGCATGGGAGATTGTTCCTAGACCGGAAGGGAAATCAGTGGTAGGTTCGAGATGGATCTACAAAGTTAAGCAGGCAGCTGACGGGAGTGTGGAGAAGTACAAGGCAAGATTTGTTGCCCGAGGCTTTTCACAGATTGAGGGGATCGATTATGAGGAGACCTTTGCACCTGTCGCAAGGTATTCTTCCATACGGACGATTCTTGCTCTCTCAGCGCAGATGGGATGGCACATTCATCAGATGGATGTGAAGACTGCGTTCCTCAACGGAGTCATTGAGGAGGAGGTGTACATTGAGCAACCCGAAGGCTTTGAAGTCTTCAGCAGCGAGTCGCATGTGTGCAGGCTCAAGAGAGCGCTGTATGGGTTGAAGCAAGCACCACGTGCTTGGTACACACGGATAGACAGCTATTTCACAGGACTTGGATTCTCCAAGAGCGAGGCGGATCCGAACCTATACCAGATTGTGGTGGAGGGTAAGTTGCTTATCATTGTACTGTATGTTGATGATTTGATTCTAACGGGTGATGAGCTGTTGATACTGTCATGCAAGAAGGATCTTGCTACAGAGTTTGAGATGAAGGATTTGGGCCTCCTTCACTATTTCCTAGGATTGGAAATATGGCAGCGCAGTGGTGGACTGTTTGTTTCTTAGGGCAAGTATGCTCGGGAGATACTGGAGAAGTTCAACATGCATGGCTGCAAGCCTGTTGATACTCCTCTTCCTGGAGGTTGGAGGAAGGAGGATGCCACTTCGGGAGAAGAAGTGGATGCCACTGTTTATCGACAGTTGGTGGGGTCGCTGATGTATTTGGTCAATACACGACCTGATATATGCTATGCAGTTAACCAGCTTTCACAAGCTATGGTTAAGCCTACCAAGCTCTTCTGGAAGGCGGGCAAGCATGTATTGCGCTACTTGAGAGGCACATCGGGATATGGTTTGTGGTACAGACAGGAGGATGAGGTGAAGCTATGTGGCTTCACGGATGCAGATTGGGCAGGGAGCCCAACAGACAGAAAGAGCACATCAGGAGGGGTCTTCAGTATCGGATCGACAACAGTTTCTTGGTACAGCAGGAAGCAGAGATTTGTGTGGATGAGGATGATCCTGGTCGGGTTTTTCGGGTCCAAGCACATCAGGTACCATCATATCAGAGATTGTGTGCAGCGGAGGATCATGTTACTTTCGTACATTCCAACGGAGGATCAGGATGCTGATATTCTGACAAAGGCTCTCACCAGGAGAAAATTTGAGTACCACCGAGGCAGGATAGGGGTTGCTGATAATCCATATCTTTTCGAGAGGGAGTGTTGAGATTGCAACAAGATGATGGAGCTTAGTGAAAAGAGTCGCCTTCACTAAGTGGGCCCGCAGGCTATTTTTGGCGCAAGTCTATTTTTAGACTATGTCTATTTTTAGACATATGGATCATGTCTATGTTTATGGATGATTGATCAAGTTGGGAAAAATAGATGGACTTCTATTTTTGATGAAAGTGTGAGTGATCACAGTGTGAGTGATCAAGTCTATTTTTAGACTGGCTGTCAAAAATAGAAAAGTCAAATATTATTATCTCACAATAATATTTGGACTATAAACTTAATCTTATTCTCTTGGAGCACTTCAGTTTGAGCTACGGAAGTGGCACATGCAGCTGTCAGAAGGAAATTCGTTTTTCTTATGAGTCAGTTGAGTTGTTGCATGCATGACTTCAGTTAGAACTCAAGTGAGTTGAGTTTAGTGGACTGGAGGTACAGTTGATGGAGTTGTGTTCAGTTTAACTTAGTTAAACTGGTTGTAGTTAGTCTAACTGCAGATAGACTAATGATGAGTTGTTAAACTAATTATTAACTCATAATACAACTAAAGAATACATCAGTTAACTCAGTTGCATGTCAGTGCATGTTCAGTTCAACAGGGACAGGTGGTAGAGAATCAGATTGCTATCAGTTGTGACTATAGTTGTGCACCAGATCTTGCACAATCAAGGGATTGAGTATGCCAATGAGTTTACTCACGTATTTGGCCCACATTTTAGCCTTTGCTAACGTCCACAAAGAGTGAGTGACTATTTTGCAGGTGAAAATCGAGTTTGGGAAGCTATTCTCATCAGTTCTTGAGCAGGTATTGAGCAGTGGAGGTAGGCAAGCAGTGGAAGAGATTTGGAGATCAGATCTGAGCTGTATTGTGTGTAACAGAGGTGGAGATACTTGTGAGAAGTATTATGCTGTGTAATGTTACATGACTCAATCATTAATATACAGATAGTGTGGGTTTTTAGCGCGATGCTTTCCCCGTGATACATACTGTGTTAATGTGTGAATGCTCTTGATGTTTTATTGTTATTGATGCTGCTATATTCTTGATCAACGTAGAGGAGATTATGTATTATACATGTTCCGCTTAAATTGTATGATCAGGATAATCTCTGTTGAATATGTGTTAAATTATTCAAAATTTCTACATTGCACGGCAGAATGCAGTAATAGAGAAACAGAAGAGAAAGTTAGGCATAATCAAAGGAAGCAGCCCACACTACAAAGCAATACTGAGAAAAACCTCTGGCTCGAGGCACAAACACCGTAGAGGCCGCAAGTCAAGCGGAGAACGTCTGCAGGAGCTTGGAGAGATGTTGTTCAACGCAGGTAAGATTAGGCAGCTAAGTGATTATCCGTCCTTCCAAATAATTGTTTAAATATGAAGATTGTATCATGGAACGCAAGGGGGATCAACAGCCAGGCCAAACAGAGGATTCTGAAGTGGCAGATGCAAAAATACAACCCGGATATGTTGTTTCTACAAGAGACCAAATGTAATAGAGTCATCATAGATCGGCTACGAGTTAAGTTGGGAAGAAATTTTGAAGTCCTAGAGATCGAAAGCCAAGGGCGAGAAGGAGGCTTAGCTACTTTCTGGGACACAAGGAGATACCAGATTCTAACAGCTGAAGCAAGAAAAAACTACTTAGCACTGGAAGTGCAACCTACAGGTAATTCTATATCTTTCCTATGCATCAATGTATATAGTCCTCAGAAGTTAGAAGACAAGATTAGTTTCCTAGCGTCTTTATCCAAATTTATAGAAAGACACCCTGATGCTAAATACATATTGGGGGGAGATTTCAACATGATCACCTCCCTCCTGGAGAAAAAAGGAGGCCTCAGAAAACTAAACAGGGACGCGGAGGTTTTCATAAGTTTCATTGATAATGCAAGAATGGTAGATGTATACCCTAAGAGTGGTAAATTTACATGGAACAACAGCAGGGGGGGTGAAAGGCTAATATCTTCTAGACTGGATCGTTTCTTAGTCTCGGAAAGCTTAATTTTAGATGGAACGGTAGTTGAGTCGAACATCCTCCCAAGTGGAGGGTCGGACCACTGGCCGATCTCACTAGCTGTCAAGCTTCAGGGTACCCCCAGGAACAAACCCTTCAGGTTCGAAAAGTTCTGGATAGAACACCCCAACTTCCTCACAGTGGTGGAAAAATGGTGGTCAGAACCTTTAGATGAAGAAGGATCCAAAATGTTCAATCTTCAAAAGAAACTAAAAAACATCAAAATGAGATTAAAGGACTGGAATAAAACAGTATTCGAAAATATCTTTCAGGAGAAAGCTATCATCGAAAACAAGCTGGAACAAATTCACAAGGATGGTGCGGCAGGCTGCAGAAATGAAGAAACCTGTGAACAAGAAAAAGAGCTTACTCAACAATGGCACAATAGATGCAAGCAGGAAGAATCATTATGGAAGCAGAAATCAAGAATCCTTTGGTTGAAGGAAGGGGAGCAAAATACTAAGTTCTTCCATAGATCAGCCATGGACTACAGAAGTGCCAACAAAATCCTAGAACTAAAAAACAGTGAGGGAGAACTCCTTAGAAATCACAACGAGATATCAGCCTCCCTATCAGATCACTTCAGCTTCATAGCGCAAGAACCAGGGATCAACAGAGAGGAAGCCATCAAAGAAATTACCAATGTCATACCTAAATCCATCACAGAGGATCAGAACTGGGCCCTAAGAAGAACAATCACCATGGAAGAAGTCGAGGAGGCAGTTAGAAGCATGCCCAGCGACAAAGCTCCTGGACCAGATGGATTTACCATCAACTTCTATAAAGCCTGCTGGAACATTGTAAATCAAGACATATGGGAGATCGTGGAAGACTCAAGATGATCCAAAACGATCCTAAAATCTCTAAACTCAACTTTCATTGCTCTTATACCCAAAGTGGAGGAAGCTAACACACCAGAAAAATTCAGACCCATAGCCCTTTGCAATGTCATCTACAAGATCATTTCTAAGGTCATAGCCAATAGACTGAAGGCGATCCTCCCTGGCATCATCTCGCAAGAACAGTCTGGCTACGTGGAAGGTAGGAAAATTCTAGACAATATTTTGCTTGCACAGGAGATGATTCACTCACTTCATTCGCGGAAAGAAGCCGGAATGCTCATGCAGTTAGATCTTTCCAAAGCTTATGACAAGGTAAGTTGGTCTTACCTGGAAGCAGTTTTAGAAGCTTTTGGTTTCAGTAGACAATGGATCAAATGGGTTTTAGCCCTCATAAAATCTCCTAGATACTCTATCCTTGTGAATGGCGCCCCTTCTGCTCCCTTCAGCCCTTCCAGAGGCATCAGACAGGGGGACCCCTTGTCCCCATTCTTGTTTGTCATTCTAATGGAAGGCCTAAGCAGATTAATTGCCAAGAAAAAAGCAGAGGGTCAAATTAGAGGTCTGCAACCTATCAGATCCATTCCAGCCACAACTCATCAACAGTTTGTGGATGATACCATGTTACATGGTACTCCAACAGTAAAAGAAGCTTTAGCTTACAGAGACATTCTCAATCTTTTTAGCAAAGCTTCGGGAATGGAGATTAATTTTTCCAAATCTACCATTTTCTTCTTCAACACGCATCAGGCTATCCAATCTCATCTGTCTAGGCTTCTGGGGTTTAAAATTGGCTCCTTACCTTCAAGATATCTTGGTGCCCCTCTAACTCTCAAACCTTGGCAAAAGGTTCATTGGGAGAAAGTCCTAGCCAGTATGGAAAGGAAGTGCAAACATTGGACTAACAGGGCTCTGAATTTTGCAGGTAGATTAATACTAACAAAAGCGGTCTTGCAGGCTATCCCTCAGTATATGCTATCAATTCTTCCTGCTCCAAAAGGAATCTTAAATCAAATGAGAATCATCAAGCGCTCCTTTTTATGGAGTGGAAACAGTGAAAAGAAAAAATGGTCTTTAGTTGCTTGGCAGAAACTGTGTAAACCTAAGGATAGGGGGGGTCTAAATTTGGTTGATCCCTCAGTGGTAAATAGAATCTGCGGGGCCAAAATATGGTGGAAATGGGTCTCTGACACATGCCTACCTTGGGCCATTCATTGGAAGGAAAAGTATATGCCGAATAGCACCACTCTAGAACTAATAAGAATGCAGGACGCTCCCAACGGATCGCCAATATGGAACCATGCCAAATACAATAGAAGTATTGTTCAGGACTATAGCTTCTGGGAGATACGAAATGGAACTCAAGCACTCTTCTGGGAGGATGCCTGGCAGCAGTCCCCGAAACTAGATACCCCTCAACTTTACCCTTGAAGCAAAACAATCAAAATGAGGGCAAATTCAGAGTCAATCAATACTGGAACCCAACCAGTGAAGACCTGGATTGGCGGGAATGGACAGTTTTCGACTCTACCCACAAGGAAGACATTCAGGAAACCATTCAAGCTTTAAATCAACAAATCCTCAAAAGAAAAATCCGAATTGCTGCTGAAAATGATAAGCTTAGATGGGGTCCGAAAGGCAACGGTGATTTCTCCCTGAAAGAAGCCAGGAGTATCATAGAGAGGGAAGAGCAGCCCGATATAGTGCCCTGGACCGATAAAGTATGGGACAGCCTTCAATGGCCAAAGGTTAAAACTTTTCTATGGCTTCTTATGCAGAAGAAAACTCTAACTTGGGAAAACTTATTGAAAAAAGGGTTCAGGGGACCTTCTAGGTGTCCTATGTGCATGGAGGCGGAGGAAACAATGAATCATCTTTTTAATTCCTGTGAGTGGGCTTCCTAGCTTTGGCACTGGATGGAAGAAGTTCTTGGAGCTTTGATCGGAACAGAGACTCCATTCAGGGAACCATCATCAACTGGAGGAGAAACTTTTCTAGAATTCGAAGAGTTGAAAGTATGTGGAAGTGCGCCCCAGGCTTTATCTTATGGACAATATGGAAAGAGCGCAATCGAAGGATATTTCAGAAGGAAGTCAGAAACATAGAATTTGCAAAAGAATCAATCACAATTAACATCAAACAACTCATACAGACAAAATGCAAAGAAGAACCGAATGAAAAACCTTCGGATCAGGACTTACGCATATTGAAGCGTTTTCAATTGGAGGCCTCCAGCAATCAATCGACTGGGGGAAACAGGTCACAACCTTCATCGCAACTCCTCAGATGGAAACGCCCGCCAGAGGGAGGCCTAAAATTGAATTTTGACGGGGCATCGAGGGGCAACCCAGGCACAGCAGGTATCGGAGGCGCAATTCGCAATCAGGCTGGTGACATTGTTCATATCTACTGCAGGGCGCTTGGAGAAAGCACAAACAATGAAGCAGAGTTTGCTGCGCTTGAGCAAGGTTTGAAAATTCTAAGAACAATTCGACAAGGGAATGTCATAGTTGAGGGGGATTCGTCCTTGGCTACCACGGCGGCCAAACGCTTACAAGCAGGCACAAGAGCCAGTAAAGCCACCAAACATTGGAGGCTGGCTAAGGCCACTGAGAGTATAGCGGAGCTGATAGCAGAAATGAGAGGCATGGTTTTCCAAACAGTAAGAAGAAAAGCGAATGGGTTGGCAGACTTTTTGGCAAACCATGGTGTTGACAACCCGAACGAAATCATGGACAGCTGTTGGCAGGAGGTAGACTGCCCAATCCTCAAGGTGACATGTGCACAGCTGGCAGAGAAGGATTTAATCCAAGCCGATCCAACCTAGCAGGTGACGGTTTCGGGTTACGTTACCGGAAGTTTGATAATACCAGTAAAAGCAGCAATAATAACCAAGGCAACGGAATGACAGGACATCTCTGGCGGTGGAATTCCTGGCAGCGGCAGGCTAGCCAGACGAGTGATCATTACAGATCGAGCCACAGAGCATATAGCATCAGCAGTATCAAAATTAAGACACATGGAAGGGTTCCGTATGGGAAGGCATCAATAACATTTATGATGATCTCAAAAGAGGCGGGTTGGCTCGAGGCACTGCATAGGAAGACCAAACATGCAGGCAAACAGAGTATTTCAAACACCACTATTAACCATAGCAACAGATCAAACGTACAGGACACTTGGCATAATTTCAATTGGATTATGAGCAGCCACTTTCATTCCAATTCGACCTGCAACGGCCTTGCTTGTGCGAACCTCAATCAAATTTATTGCAACAGTACTCCCACTTCCAGCGGGATTAAGACAAACCTTAGGAGGGTTCACAAACGAAAACACTATAAAGCAGAGGGCAGACACCCTGTTTTCTCCACAGTTTCTCATCATAGTGTCGAGCACGCATCCGTGAACGGCAATTGCATTAGCTGGGAGGAGCACAGAGAGTTAGATATGGACGCGGGAGTTTGCCGTTGTGCTGCTGCAAATCGGGACCTTCAAGAGGCGAAGAGAGGTTATGAAACCCGAACGGAAACTAAGAACAAACGAAAAGTTGCTGAACTGGAAGCCAAGGCTAAGCAGGAGGAAGAGGGGCGCACGGAGGAGGAGATTGCAGAGGAGGTAGATTGGATGAAGGATCCGGGCACCCCCTCGAAGAGGGCAACTCAGTTTGTTAGAACAAAGGCAGAGATTTGGCGAACCAATACTCTCATCGCCAAAGCTCTGGAATCGATCGAGAAGGAAAAGCAGCAAATTGTGACTGAGGTGAACCTCACGGAGGCTCAAATGGCAAAAATAATCGACTACAAAAGTTCGCTGGACGGCCGAATCACCACTGTGCATGAGGCTGTTCAGACAGTCAACAGGAAGCTTACTCTGCTCATCAGGCTCTTGAGGGATACTGTAAACCCAGCTCCCGTGACTCCGCAGCCGGCCACAACTGAGGTGCAGGAGAATGAACCAATTGAAGCCCTGCAAGCAAGGGTGGACAAACATGTTCGGGAGATGGGTCTGGACACTATCAGTCAAATGGGCAAGTTCATCTAGGGTAGTCCCTTCTGTTGTTTCCTTCGTCTATATCTATGTTTCGGCCTCAGTCTATCTATGTTAATGTCATGAACTGTAATGTCTCGGTAGTCTTGGTTTTTAGGCACAAGTTTAGCTCAGGCCACCCTGCGCGGTGTGCATTTTGCAGTCTCTTTTTTCTGAATTCTCTGAGCAGGTGATAAGTTATGGTCTATTGTACATCCCTGCTTTCGATCTGCTTCTGCAGATTTTTTGTACTATATTTTGTGATATAATACAAACATCTGACTTACACAAAAAAAAATAATGAAAATGAAATTCAACTAACTTGTGAAATAAAAAACAACTAATGTATACTTAGTTACTCCAGCATTCAATTATGAAGTGTTACCTTGTTGGGATGATGTGTAAGCAAATATTTATACTTTAAACTCTAATGTCCTAGAAAAGCAAGTAAAGTGTGCAGAAAATAACTCAGTAAATTGCATGTATTAAATATTCAACCATTCAATCTTGAAATATGATTAAATCAATTTCTTAGAATTATCTTTAAGAATATCAGTTAATGCAATTAAAAGAGGATCTTAAAAGTAAATATAAAAGCACGAAAAAAGTAAAGCTCAATGATTACATAGGTTGAACATTCAATCACCCAATTTGAAGTCACTTTCTTGGCCTGATCTTTTATTCAATTATACAATGAATTGATAGTTTGATCTAAGAAAGTAAATAACAGAACATGAAAGGAAACTAAATAACTATGAGCTCTTGCCTCAAACTTAATCCAATTGGAAAATACATAAATCTTTCCTATTGAAATGTTTTTAGAAAATCAAAGATTACATAGTCATTCTAAAACTAATACTAAGAAAGCAAATGAACTTTAATCTATAAAAGCAATTAAATCTCACACATTTTAGGTAACTGATCTAAAAGTGTGAGAGATGGTAAATCGAGATACTCCATATGTAAGCAAAACCAAGTCAAAATGAAGGAACATTCATGAGTAAGGTGCCACAATCTAATTCTGTATTCAAAGCTTGAGCATAACTCCAATTTTACACATGAAAATGATAGGAGAAAACTTCCCCTATTTATACAAAAAGATGAGAAGCTATCTCATTAATGAGAGTCCATGAATCTCTCCCCATATCTCTAGAATTACAATCAAAATAGGAAATGATAAGACATGTCTTCTTAGAGTTTCAATACAAATAGGAAATGAGACACATATCGTCATGATTCCATGATCTTCTCCACTCAAATTCGAATTTGGTTTTGGAAGGCCACATAAAGGTCTTTTAGAAGCTTCCTTTTGACCTACACATGTTAACAATCTCATCCCACTTGTTAGGTATAAGCATATGCACATTATTTTCTAATTTTTAACCATAAATTCACTTAAAAATGCTAAGAATTAATAAAGTTTGGAAAAACATAAATGTGACCCAATAATGATAATGATAAAGTAAATGTAATAAAATGGAGGTAAATGTAATGAAATAGAGGTGGAGTGAAGGTGAAAATATGGAAATATAAGTGAAAATGTAATGAAAGTGAATGACAATTTCAAAGCCCAACATACCCCCCAACTGAAGCTATTGCATGTCCTCATGCAATCTATTACATTAATTCTTTTTGATCTTTGAGCTTTGGATTAACTTTGCATGATATCATTTGATAACCTCATACTTCTGAAAAATCTTTTAGTTGAATTGCAACATGGTTGGTTCTTGTGTTACAACCATATTTTGTTGTTGCATTCATTTTTAATATTTGAATTTTGCATAATGATAATTTGATTATTGTTGCAAAGTATATCTTTATTGGATTGCATCATAGTTGGTTCTTGTGTGACAACCATGATTGTGTTTGTATCTAATTATCTTTTTTAGTACTTTTGATATGCCTTTGTATATTCATAACAATAATGTAATAGTTAATATCTTTTGAAAGTATGTGGGCTTTTGAATGTGATATGAATATGACAAAATATGAATATGAATGTATCCCGCCCCCCAACTGAAGATATTGGCAATTTTATGAGATGAGGAAGAGAAATGTTTTTTTTTTTTTTAAAGTATATTCATGCTTCCAATGAAACCATTTACGGATTATAAATTTTTAAATGCTCATATCCAAACTTGAAAAATGTAACTGATTGTTTGTAAGGATATGCAAAATCGACTTGACCTTTCGATTTGCCGCAAGGATCTCTTGGAGAATTGATGAATATTGTGGCGTAACCGCTTTTTGATACCATTCCTCAATGTAGTCTTTGGGCTGCATTCTAGACCCTTTGTCCATAAATGGTTAGTAAAAACAAAAACAAATAAAGTACACTATAAACTGAAAGCTAGTTCCTATGCACACTTCCCTCACAACGACACCAAAATGTTGGGGCAAAGTGATTGCCTATCATTTAATTGTCAATCCGGGGGTTTCATAAACTTATGAAGCACGCGTGCACTGTGTGTGCTAGAAATTGCCTTTCAGTTTAGAACAATCTAACTAAAAAATAACGAAAACCAATTCATATAATCTATGAAATCAAATAATGAAAATGAAATTCAACTAACTTGTGAAATCAAAAACAACTAATGTATACTTAGTTACTCCAGCATTCAATTATGAAGTGTTACCTTCTTGAAATGATGTGTAAACAACTATTTATACTTTAACTTCTAATGTCCTAGAAAAGCAAGCGAAGTGTGCAGAAAATAACTTAGTAAATTGCATGCATTACATATTCAACCATTCAATCTTGAAATATGATTAAATCAATTTCTTAGAATGATCTTTAGGAATATCAGTTAATGCAATTAAATGAGGATCTTAAAAGCAAATATAAAAGCACGAAAAAAGTAAAGCTCAATGATTGCATAGGTTGTACATTCAATCACCCAATTTGAAGCTTCCTTTTGACCTACACATGTTAACAATCTCATCCCACTTGTTAGGTATAAGCATATGCACATTGTTTTCTAATTCTTAATCATAAATTCACTTAAAAATGCTAAGAACTAATAAAGTTTGGAAAAATATAAATACCCAATAATGAAAATGGTAAAGTAAATGTAATGAAATGGAGGTAAATGTAATGAAATAGAGGTGGAGTCAAGGTGACAATATGGAAATATAAGTGAAAATGTAATGGAAAGTGAATGACAATTTCAAGGCCCAACAACTATATTCAAGTAAACACATATTCTAGCATATGAGGTGTATCTTCATTTTTTTGTCGTTTATGTTATTTTGACAAATCTGTCTATCGTGTTTCCTATGCCCTCTAGAATCTCTGGGTCCCAGAAGTCCATTCAGAGGCCAAATAACCTAACCCACACCTAGGCTGCCAGAAATTTTTCCTTGTCTGGGTCATAGCATTCTTCCCAGTATCTCATAAACAATACGGCATTATAATGAAAGTAGGGACCATTTTCAAAAACTTTTTCTTTATCTTGCAGGTTCGAGAATATTACCGTGAAGAAGCCTCTTGCTCCCAGCTTTAGCTCGATATGGCCTCGGGGTTGCCATTTTTGCTGGATCCATTTGGTGAGGTCCTTTTCTGTTGGCCATACTCCAATGAACTTGCATATAAGCGCATGGTCTTTCATATAACTTCTGTATCGCTCCAGTTTGTTCATCAGGATTATGAATCTTGGTTTCTCCGTCGCACATGGTAAACATTTACCTCTGCTGCTGGCCTGCCATCGCGCTCCAAGGACTGGTCCTGGTTTTCTTGTTTCTCCCGCCTGCTGTTGGTTACTGGTATTCTGACATTCCCCTGCTGCCGCATCTCGATAGGAGGGGATCTCTCCCCCCCTCTCCTCCTCTGTCATTTTCCTCTGAATCTTAGTGTCTGGGTTTGCTGCTTTTAGTAGTCTGTAATTTTTCCAAAGCACCGCCTAACCATTAGGATTGCAGAGCTCCGTTATGTGTCCATAATTATTGCACTTATAACATACAATATTGTAATAAAATAAAGGGGAAAATTCAAAACCCTATAAACTTTTATTTATTTATTTATTATTATTATTATTTTTAATTTATTTTTTAAATAATTTGAGTTGCTTGTATGTATTTAAAAAAATTATATTTGTTAAATTGGTGCATTTCAGATAGTTTTTACTAAAATTATAAAATCTTACATATGTCAAATGAAAACGGTATGTTTTATACTAACATAATTATCATACTCGAAGGAAAAAAAAAAAGACTTGGGCACAATAACTAATAACTTCATTTTTTATTTATTTTTATAAATTCCCAAAGATACCAACAAAAAAATAATAATAAACATTTTTTGATATTACACATTTTATTCCTGGTCATTATATATCTTATGAAGTTACACCATATAAATAATAAAATATCAAACTGAATATTTATATAATTATGTATGCATTTATAACTCTGTACTTATGTGGCTATACACCACCATAATGGCAAAGAAAATATCATGTGGTATATGAATAAGCATAAATTTGTAGGGATATTGTTTGGTGTTATGTCCATGTGGCCATTGTGGATGCAATATATGATTACAAACCCACAACAAAGCACTCATGCTTTCTTCAATTTCATCCACAACCACCATACCAATTTTGTATATTTCATAAATTCTAACATATAAATCGTTTTTGCATTGTCTTTATGGAATTCACTTTTAATGGATATCGTACCCCTTTTCGGAAATACTTAGAAGCTCTAGTTTTGTAAACATTTAATTTTAGCTTAAATTGAATCCCATCATCATGGCTTGGTCTCCTTGTAACTCGAGGCTCCTAGAATTCAAGGCCAATGTGATGGTCAACATTTCAAGCATAGTCAATTTGGTTTTGCCCTTTGAGTAGGTCAATGTTGGGATTATTGGGTTGATTTTCCTTATAAAGAATGTTGATGCCAAATTTGACTCAAATATTTTAACGGGTTGTAATAAAGAAAGGATGCAAGTTAGCCAAGTCTAATGAATATAAATTACCAAATATCTTCACGTATGGATGGGTATTTATGCAACTAAAACAAATGGTGTTATAATTTTAATGTTCAAGGACGATGCCAATCTTGATTCAAACCTTTTAATTATGTGGATCTTAATTCAAACAGTTTAATAGCAGTAACAAATATGTGTGCGGTTAAGTTTAATAAATTATTAAATATTTTTATATATTTATGGTTATTTAGTTAATTAAAATAAATGTCTTAATGTTATAAGGTTATGTGATTTTTATTAAAAGACTTTGTTTAATTTATTATGGATCACAAAAACTTGAATATAAAATAAATGCGTTAATGTTATAAGGTTAATGGTGAGTGTTTGTTATATTTTTTGCACACAATTAGCTCCATACATTAGTAGTATGCATTGGGCACAACAAGAATTTTGGGCAGTTTTTTGTGTATGTCTTTTATAAATTTTGAACATAGTTTTCACTTCTAGCATTTTTGTGGAGCATGATGATTTATCCCGTAGTTTTATAATTACAGTTAAAAAATTATGATTGTAATCTAATTCGAATTAATGAATTTTGGGTTTTAGACATTATAGAATCATATATATTGTATTGTGAACAATGAAATTGATTAATAATAACAATTAAAGATGTAATTCTAAATAATTAGTTAAATTCTTCCATTTAAAATTAAAAAAAAAATCTATATAATATATGATTATCATTTTTATTTTATTTTATTTATTTGCATATACCTTACATTACTATATAAAACTATAATGGGTTAAGACATTACTATAATTGAAAAATATGACATTATGATGTGGAACTTATAAAACTTAACCTAATGATACAATAGAATTATGTTGAAAAATGTGCTCTTTCCTTTCTTTAACACTTCATAGATTTTTGGAATTTGTAGTGGCGTGGAAGAGGTTTTGCATGATTTACATCACTTTTTTATTTATTTATTTATATATATGTATGGGGGAGGTGATGACTCCTTTGATTGAAGAGATGATCTCCAAATTAGGAAAACACTTTGCTCACACCTCATTAAAAAAAATGCCCTTCTCACATTTTTGCACATACCTTCACCTCAATCTTCCTCTTCCACTCAATTTTTGTTTAGAAATATTTTATTTTTATCTTTAGCAATGCAAACTATCATAACATCGATTCATTAATGTAATTTTAAAATCTTGAACATAACATTAAGTATACAATCGTCGATAAAATTAAGTTGCGAGAACATGTTGAACCATGTAAATTAATTTAATAACCTTTACTTTTTGTGCACCAAGTCATAACATATTTAGATTTACTTAGATTTGGAATCTACAACCACCCTTTTATTATGTTTCTTTAGTTTAACACCTTAATTCTATCTCATATTTAAACCTAAGTTATATTTTTAGAAGAAATTGAAAATTAAAAATTAAAATTAAAATGAGAATTGAAATTCATAATTGCTATCTATTAAGTAAGTACTAATTATTAATGGTTGGTTTATATATATATATATATATTTTAAATAACGGTAAAATATTAATTCACTCAACGAGAATTATGATTAACAAAAATTGTAATTTATTTAACAAAAAATATGATTAAGTGGTACTATCTAAATAGTTTGGAATTTTGTTGATATGATTTGGTTTGTGTCATATTATGTTAATTGCTATGTTGCATGGGGACCCATCCCCGCCAAAATTCATGGTGTTTTCTTCGACCCGATGATCTGGGTACTTTGGTACTTGCCAGAAACGTCCCCAATTATCCAAGGATGCCATTGGGGATGTGGGGACTTCTAGGTCGTCCTTGGGTCGTCCCTTGAAAAAACAAATACTTTCAAGGGATGTCCTTAATATCCCTTGATAAATCGGGGACTTTAGGATGTTCCCTGATATCATGTTTTTAAATAAAAAAAAAAAAAAAAAAACTAAATTTAAAACATAAAAAACTAAAATTTAAAAAGTTAAAAATAAAACAAAAACTAAGTTCCTAAACCCTAAATCTATCATATATGCATCCTACTACTCACCATACACTCCACTCATAGCGACGAAGGTAAGAGAGTCGAGACTATCAACGGGCGAAGGTGAGAGTCAAGATGGTGTAGCAACGACGACGAAGGGAGGAAGTGAGACGATTTAGTAACAACAACGAAGGAAACAGTGAAGAGAGGAAGCATGTGTAACAATGGCATGAGGAAGGGAAAGATTGCTGCTTTAGTGAAGAGTTTGAGTCATGATTCATTACAAGCTGCAATGAAGGAAGGAAAGGGATGATTAACAACCAACTACAACAAAGGAGAGGAAAATGACCTGAAACAGGTAGCAAATTCAACCAATTGAGGATGTTTAGAAACAAGTTTTTTAGCCTAGCATGTTTATATTAAAATGTTGTCTCATATTTTTATCTTTTCTTAAAATTTTAAAGAAATCTATTACATTTTTAAAATTGTAAATGCCATTTTCTTTTAATTTTAGACCTCACTTCCAAAAACAAATCAAATGGACAACAATACTTAAGTAATTGCTCAACTCGAGGGTGAAACATTAACAGGGGCAACAAAAAATTCTATTTTAATTAACATAAAGAAACCCTTGCTTCAGTTTGTCAAAAAAATCACCAAGAATAAGAAGAAAAACAATGGTGGTTTAGAGGATTGGGTATGCAACCTTTGTGGTCATAATTTTAAGGGAGACTACACTAGGGTTTACCATAATCTTTTAGCTATTTTTGGAGTGGAGTAAAGGCATGCACCTGTCCATTGGAAAAGAAAATTAAACTTACTAAAATTCACATGGATGCCACAGGTGGCATTGTAGAGATGGAGGAGGACAACACTACTATCTTTAAAAATCCAAAAGTTTTAACTATAAAAGAAGAATACTATCAAAGAGAAAACAATGAAAAATATCCAACTGATTAATTTAAGGGTTATGGTTCCAGTAAATCTAGTTCAAGTAAAAAAGTCCAAGCTGATGTGACAGAGTGGTTCAATGTGCAACACAAGAATGAGGTAGAGGGTCCAGTGGTTGAAGTCTTCTTTGCCAATGGAATATCATTCAATTCCATCCATACCCTCAATATAAAGAGATTATGAAGACAACCATTGTTCTTGGTCCATCATTTCAACCCCGTGGTTGCAATAAATTGAGGACAACATTGTTAGATAGAGGGGTCACAAAAATGTAGGGGGTGATGAAAAGCCGTAAAAAATCATGGGTTGAATATGGGTGTTCAATCGCCATGGATGGTTGGACAAATATTCAACAAAGGCCTTTGTCGAACATCATTGTCACCTCTCCAACTAGACCATATTTCTTTAGGGCAATTGATTGTACAAAAAGATGAAGGATGCAACCTTTCATTATGAGGTATTAAAGGATGCAATTGAGGAGATTGAATCCTACAAACATAATTCAAGTTATCACAAATGTTACACCAATTTGTAGGTATGCAGGGTTGATGATTCAAAGAAAGTATAAGCATCTATTTTGGACTCATTGTTGTGTGCATACTTTAAATAATGCACTCAAAGACGTTGGTAAACTTTCTTGGATCACCTACATTATTTTGGATGCAAGAGAGGTGCAAATGTTCATTTGAAACCACCATGCATCTCTAGCTATTTAAATAATTTATGAAAAAAAAAGAGTTCTTGAAACCAATAGATACAAGGTATACCATCTACTATATCCTTCTTGATTGTATGCTAGAGGTGCAATATGCCTTAAAGGCCACTATTATAAGTTCTGAGTGATCTGTATGGGGCTAATCTAAAACAAATCAAGGAAAGAAGGTAAAGTAGTTGGTGTTGAATGATGATTTGTTGGTTGATGTGAATTACATTTTCTCTTTCACTACTCCAATAGTGGAGCTAATCAAGCATGCAGATTCAAATTCCCCTTGCCTTGGAGAAATATATGAGTCAATTGAGAGAATTATTGGAAAGATCAAGTCCATCGTTCGTTAAAGGGAGCATTCTTTGGGGTTGTTTAATGAACTCCAAAATTTGATAGAAAAGAGATCGAACATGTTAAGCACACCTCTTCATATGGCCACTTACGCACTTAATCCAAAGTGGTATGTGGAGAGGGAAGGCAAAATTTCACCAATAGATGTCTGTAAGTGAAATAAGGCTTTATTTATGCCATAGAAAAGATGTATACATTAGAGAAAGCAACCACATTTTGAGAACAGTTTCTTGATTTTTCTTTGCTCAGTAGCCCCCTTTCTCTAAAGTTGCAAAGGAAAAATTGTTGGGTATGGCACAAAGAAGTCCCAGTGGATGTTGGAGGATGTATGGGGACAATGCACCAAAAATACACACTTTTTCTATGCACTTGCTATCTCAGGTTGCTAGTTCTTCAAATGGTTGCTAATTCTTTAAGTGTAGAAAAGAATTGGTCTACATTTAGTTTTATCCACTCTACTAAGAGGAATAATCTTACCTCTAGAAGAGTGGAGGAAGTAGTTTATGTGCACAATAATCTTTGCCTTCTTACAAGGAAGACACCATTGTATTTACAGGGACCTACATGACAGTGCGATGTAGATCTCGAGGATGCTTCTCGAATATATGATGATGATAATGGTCCATCTATCCATACAGGATTGGTTAATGTACACCATTAGATGATATTAAGCTATAGTTGCATAGCATTGATGATGACATGAGAGAAGAAAGTGAGGCTCAAGCATTTTCAAATAGTCTTGATGCAGAAGATATGAACTTCTGAGTAGCTTCAACCTTCATGCTACTATGGATATTGACTCATACTTCCTTTTTTGTTGTCTTGAGACATTTTGGTTTTTCCATTTGGCAACTACACTAGTGATTTTGTATTGTTTTTCCATTTTGGACCATAGTCTATAATTTATAAATTTATAATCCATGATTTTCTAAACTCTTAATTTTAGATTTATAGTTAAATTTTAATGATTTGTTCATGTTTACAATTTATTAAATTTTACTTTTAGGCTTTAGCTGTTATTTAAATTTTGAAATGATTAATCATGCATCATAGAATGATTATGTAGACAATAGTAGAGTGTAGGTTGTAGTAGATTGATAATACTTCTTAAGTTCTTGACAATGGGCAATGATGACGAGATTTGTTTTTGTGATGCACAATTATGATTAGATAGTATTGATATTAATAGTTTATTTTGTAATTTGAATTTCAAAATTAGTAATATTTATAATTTTTATATTTTAATTGATCATTCATGTTTATGCTGAATCGCTAAATTTTATTGTTTTAATAAATATAAAAATTAATTGTTGCACTTTCCGTCCCCAACCCGTCGTACCCTGAAAATTTGGGGGTGCGCTTTAGCTGTCTCAAAACTCGCCCCACCGTACCCCCATCCCCTCATCTCCACAACCAATGCAACATAGGTTGATTGTAATACAAAACACAAATTTTAGTTGATAAAAAAATATGTATTAGAAAGGATGAAAAATAAAAAATCTATATTAAATAAGTTATAGAAATTCTATATTAAAAAAGTTGCAGTTGCAAAGAACAATAAGTTTCTTATTAAAAAATGTAAGTTTCCTATTGAAAAATTGTACAGAAGGGCAAGTTTTATATTTAAAAAATTGCAAAAATTTTAAAACACATTTTTCTCACTCCCAAAATTCTTTTAGATGATAGAGATTACCATGTTGGACAATAGTGATTATTAGGTTTGGGGTTCATGCAAAGTGAGGATCATTGATGTGGAGTTCAATTAGAGGGGTTCATTTTCCGTTGTCTACCACAAATGTTAATTTGCATACACTTATTGTTGAATAAATTTGGACCCTAGAAGAATGATAATTGAGACATAATTTTCTTGGAATGTGGAGATCACTTGAAGGCTACTTAATACCCAATATTTCATTCTTTACATTAGACATCAGCTTTGAGTTTTTGTTACTCGTATTATCAAATGTTACTTACACATGTGTTTTCAATCCGGAATACTAATAAATTTGATGCATTTTGTTTGTCATTCATTTCTAAATTATTTTAAATAGACAAAAAATGTTAATGTTGGAGATAAGTAAACACAAGTATCCTTGTAAGGGAAAATTTCATTTCATTTTTTCCTTAAATTTTGAAAAATAGTAATAATATATAGTCTTTGTAAAATGTATATTTTCAAAATGTTCACATATTAAATTTTACTTAATCAAAATTTTCCCATATACAATCGAATTCCAAATTTGGTAAATATGACAAGGGGACAAAAGAAAGAGTGATCATTATTCACAAAAATATTTAATCCTCAAAAGTGTAGCAATTGGGAAGCATTAAGATAGAAAACAAGCTAGATCCATCTTAAGTCTAGATCTACCAAGCGTTGAGAGGGATCAAATCTCTTTTCACTCTGAAAAAAGTTTGTGCTTGGTAGATGTTAACTTCAGATGGATTAGGCTATTTTAATTTTCCCTTTTAAATAGGCTATATTCTACATGAATATCCAGTCCTCATAAACTTGGAGCTCAAAAACCACTAGTAATTTGACGAAATTAAATTTATTTTAACTAGCAAAAATTAAAATATTTACAAAATATGCTAAAGATATTACAATATCTCTATCAGACTAAACTCAAGAATATATCTCTCAACGCAATAATTGTAGAATATTCTGAAAAAAAGAGCAGCTAAATCTCTTATATTCCCATGGCATGGAGCATTGGACGACCAAAAACAAAGGCAAATGGACGAACATTAAAACAGAGGGAAGTCGGCGGAATATAAAAAAGTTAAAGGTCCTTTGCAAAAGAGACGACTCTTTCCAAGTGAACTCGTAGGAGAGGCATCATATAGTGATAGATTAAGAGCTTTGACTCACCAATGTGCATGGGAACAAATTCTTTCATAAAGCAAAGGTTCTTGTAAATCTTTACTGCCTTTTCGATAAACGGTCTCCATAGATCTTTATAGATTTCCATTATATTGAGCATCGCCCATCATTGTCCTTAATTCGGAGGGATAGAGAGACGCTGGAGTTCTTTCTATTGCTGAGGGATAGAGACACACTGGAGTTCTTTCTATTGCCGGGTAGAAGTGAGAGGAAATTGTTTTTTGTTTTTTTGGGTTTGTTTTTGTTTTTTTTTTTAAATGGCCAAGATCTTCTGAAAAAGTATTATATTAATTCCGGAGTATAATATTTACAATATATACATCAACCGAAGATTACAATAGCTGCGTCATATTGATGGCAGCGCAGCATGAAACGGTGGGTAGATCCCGGGTGGGGAGGCGATTAG
This sequence comes from Pinus tabuliformis, assembly GCA_031772625.1. Taxonomy (NCBI): domain Eukaryota; kingdom Viridiplantae; phylum Streptophyta; class Pinopsida; order Pinales; family Pinaceae; genus Pinus; species Pinus tabuliformis. Next base: position 137,671,501 of record CM062811.1, on the reverse strand, counting down.
CGCGCCGTCTTAACCACGCGGGATATCACCCGCTTTCAGGGGAGAGGAAATTGTTGTCAATTGATGATTGTTATTTTTTATATCTCAATTAACTAAAAACCAATTAAAATGTAAAATAGTAAGGTAGTGAAATTATTTCACACGTTTTATTTATAATTTTTTTTCCAATTGTTTTATATGCTATATATGATTTTTTTTAAACAATATATAATTTCTACATAGTTCATATTAAAATATTTTACAAAACATGTATATTGCCTCATTTTATCTATAAATTATATTTTCCATATTAAAATAATTTTTTTTAAATATATGTAACTATTACCTAATCCTACATATTAAAATATTTTATTGATGGCCCAATGAATACATTTTAATGTTACATATTAATTTAATATTAAGAATTCAACGGATTACACATCTCTCTCTTATTATTCTTATTAGGAAGTACTTCATATTTTTTATTTTATTAAGAATTCGACGGATTACACATCTCTCTTATTATTCTTATTAGGAAGTACTTCATATTTTTTATTTTATTTTTTAGTTGTCAATTTTTATTTATTTATTTATTTTGACATTAAATATTTTATTATATACACCATTACAATATTTTCTTTTAACATTTTCTTTCTATATAGATATGAATATGCATGTTTTATAATGTTTTTAATTACAACTAACTAACCATTATTAGTATTTTTTTTAATTAATACTAACTAACTATTATTATTTTTTTCCCCAAAAGTACTAACTGTTATTAGTTGAAAATGTAGTCTATCCATAAAATGTCTCAATGCACATGTTATATAAAATATTTTAATGTCAACTATGTATATATTACGATTGCTTAACAAAATTATGTATATATCATTGAAAACAATTAAAAAAAATATGTTTTGTTTTGTTTTGTTTGTTTGTTTCTTCTTGTTGTTTTTTTTTAATGGTTAAAACATTTGACGTAGGCCCACTATTTTACATTTTAGTCCCTTTATAGGTATATTATTTTTGTCAAATTTTCCTGAAATTCAACAAAGATTTTATTGATTTACAAGTTTAAGTTATGTACTTTATATAGCATCCAAAAATACAATTATATATATATATATATATAGAGAGAGAGAGAGAGAGAGAGAGAGAGAGAGAGAGAGAGGTGCATTTTTTTCAAATTTTGCACTCTAAAAGAAGTTTACACATGAAAAGATTTGATCCCTCTTGGGGCATGTTAGATTCGTGCCTAAGATAGATCTATACTGGTATCTACATAAATTAGTTAACATAGATCTTCAAACAGCTTATTTAAATCCTATGTTGAAATATTTTTGAAAAGTACAAGGTTTAAATGAGAAACCCTCATGGCAGCCCAAACTATCATTGTGTCTGAGTTCAAAGGTTCTGTAGTCCGTGTGCCAGATTCTTCAACCTGTTATCAAATCTTTGTCAAGCTCCATTTTAGGCAGTTATTGCTCATGAGGGTTTTATCCTTAGATTTGGGTCACGACCTCAAACTTTATTTAGAGCTTCAAGTGAGTATCCCCTCAAGCATGCAATGCTTGCATTTTCAAGGTAAGCAACTGGATGATGTTACTCCTCTCTCAGTTTACAACATTGGTAAAGATGCCACTATTTTTATGGTTCTTCGTCTACGAGGGGGAATTAGAGGTGAGCCTTCATCCTCTCAAAATTTTTTCTTATAAAGATGTCGTCCATGCTCACCCCCCTAAGGCAGATCAAGCTCAAATAACTCTAGGGTAAGTTTTTTATGGAAAAATCTAAGAAAGTTCCCTCCCTAGAATTATCTCACTCAGATTTGGAGGATCTTCACCAGGTGCATTCAAAGGCAACCCTATTCTATTGTTTTAATTGCTTTTGGCCCTGCATAACCAATCTCTACCAATGGATCCATTCCGTATGGACTATGAATTGCAAGTTTATTTTATTCTCAAGCAGTTTCTTCATTGTGTTATTTGAGGAATCTGAAGATTATCACAAAGCTTTATCTAAAGGGCTCTGATTTTGGGGCAATGTTGAATTGTTTTTAACACCTTAGTTCCTAGATTTTGATCCTTCCACAGTTGTCATTACTAAGATGAAAATATGGGTTAGACTTCCTAATCTGCCAGCTCACCTGTGGCACTACACAATCTTTCAGGGCATTGGAGACTCTCTGGGCCATTCTCTTACTACTGATGTCTCTCATGAGTAGCTTGGTGTATACACCTATAGTAGAATTTGTGTTGAAACTGATGTCAGTAAGGGTTGCCTAACCAAATCAATTTAAAAATCGGTAATTTTCATTGGGGCCATGATTTGGACTATGAGAATACTCCTTTTTGTTGTCGCTTTTGCCATCAAACATGCCACTTACAAAAATCTTGCCTGATGTTTAATTCTCAACAAAAGCGAAACATTTGTAATTCCAAATCTAAAAGTTGGAAGCCCTATAACCCTCCTCCTATGGACGGAAAGGCCTCTATGTTGGAGAAGGATGATGAAATCCATTTAGGGATAAGGTCCAAGACATAAGGCCTCAAACATCTTCTACGATCCCTGGTGTGGACCATGCTCTTTTGGCAAGCACAAAGATTTTGAATAATAGTGCTTCTCATGATATATTGAAACGAGCTCATGAGTCAGCTTCTCCAGACTCTGACAAGGAATATTTTTCAATGTGCAATGATAATTTGCAAATCACTTTCATTAAATCGCCTTCGAAAGGTTGGGTCAAGGTTTCGAAAAATAAAGAAAAGAATGGTCACCCTGAGGATAAGCCCCAATTTGGGTGATTCTCTTCTCTGGTTGTCTCTTTTGTCCCTTTAAGCTTATTTTTCTATTATCTGTACCATTCATGTCTTCTTTGATACCGCTAGTATAGGGAAAACTACGCCAAAAAAAGAGCCATCATGGCATTTAATGTTATTTTTTCTATTTGATCAATAGATTTTTTAGACTCACAAAAAGAAAACAAAAGTATAAGGTTTAAACATCTTAGTCACACCTTTTATTTTTTACCTCTAATTACTTCATCTCTTTTTAAAGTTGGTATGAAATTATATTAAGTCATGTGGATATCAAAATATTTTATTTATTACTTAGAATGAGTGAAATACTTTTACCACATTGTGTTGTAATATCAACAACAAATCGAGTGACTATAATGCAATTGAGATTATTGATGTTTTATAATGTTTTTAATTAAAACCAACTAAATATGCATATTCATTTTTTTTTATTATTATAGTCCGCATTGCTTTTCTAGATAGAGAATATATTATTTTAATTTTAAGAGGGACCCTTGTGAAGTCCATGTTGAGCATAGACGACATCACACATCATCTTCATATTAGGTTGTAGAATACACCTCTTAGCACAATTACCGATATATATCCATCTTAAGCACAAACCTAAGATATGCTGAGAGGAATCAAATCTCTTCAGGTGCAAACTTCCTTTAGAGTGAAAATTTTTGAAAAAGGATTGCATCTATCTCATCCCTTTATAGATCCCAATGAATGTGTAGTGGTCTCTCTCTCTCTCTCTCTCTCTCTCTCTCTCTCTCTCTATATATATATATATATATATAATGTGTAATTTTTTTTTTAATTGTATTTTTGAAAGTACATAACTTAAACTTGTAAGTCCAAAAAATCTTTGTTGGATTTCAGGGAAAATTTACAAAAAATATATACCTAAATAAGGATCAAAATGTAAAACAATAAGACTACTTCAAATGTTTTAACCATAAAAATATTATTTTTTCAATTATTTTATATGATGTATATATATTTTTCTAAACAATATATAATATATACATAGTTGACATTAAATTATTTTACATAACATGTATATTGAGACATTTTATCTAGAGACTATATTCAGAATATTAAAATAACTTTTTTTGTTATTAATATATTTTTAAGTATATATCAATGTTACTTAATTCTGCATATTAAAATATTTTATTGATGACCTACATTTACATTTTTTATTATTATAACTAATTTTTAATATTATATATCAATTTATATTAAGAATTAAATGAATTACACACCCCCTCTTATTATTCTTATTACAAAGTATTTCATATATATTTTTAAAACTTTTAATTATTTTTTCTTTTTAGACATTGAATATTTTATTATATACAACATTAAAACATATACTTTCATATTTTAAAAGAAACATTTTAATGTTGTATATAATAGAATATTCAGTGTCCAACGAAAATATAGTAATTTAAACTTAAACAAAAATAAAAAATATGAAGTACTTCTTAATAAGAATATACATTTATTCAATTTTTAATATAAAATTAATATGTAACGTTTAAAAAGTATTCATATTAATAAAAAAATTCAATGTGGATCATCAATACAATATTTTAATATGAAAGATTAAATAATATTGACATATACTTAAAAATATATTAATAACAAAAAAATCATTTTAGTGTGGAAAATGCTATCTATAGATAAAATGTCTCAATGCATATGTAATATAAACTATTTTAATGCCAATTGTATATATATATATATTTTAAATTTTTTTATTATATATCGTATAAAACATTTTTTTTTTGTGATAAAAACATTTGAAGTAGTCTCACTATTTTACATTTTTGTTCTTTTTTAGGTATATTTTTTTTGGGCGAATTTTCCCTAAAATCTAACAAGGATTTTTTGGACTTACAAGTTTAAGTGTTTTCTTTTGTAAGTCAAATATTTTTAATTTATAAGGAAAAATTACATCTACATGATATTGAAAAAATGTTACCGACCTCACTCTTATCAGATTTGTTGGCCAATAGGAAATTTTCAAATCTGTAGTTTTGAACCATTGCCATTTGACTATCCAAAAACTAAGAGGGATGCAGTACCAAAAAACTAGCAAGATTAAGGCATTAGATTACCATTAGGATGGAGAACTAGGGGGGGAGGCAGTTGAAACTCACAATGCACTTGTTTTTCCATATGGCTCAAACGATCATTCATACAATCTAGACTTTCCTGTAGACGCCATTGATTGCGTTGGAGATGGGCCATACTATCTTGCATGTGCCATTGATTCCGTTGGAGGTTATTCATGAAGGAAATGGGTTCATTTTTCTTGATCATGTCTTTCCTTCAAGAGCTATTCCATAAACACCTAATGTTGCCTATGCATGGTGAGCATTTCTTTTAACATTTCAAAATTTGAGCCATCATGTCTGGCACGACATGAAAACCCCTATGAGCAGTGGTGTTCTTCATGTTGATTAGGAGAATTAGGTTCCTGGCTAGGGGCAGGTTTTGCTGGAGTTACCACCTCTGGAAGAGGGCAAATGGATTGACCCCTTTCCCCAGTACCTTGACAGGAATGACCATGCTGGCATGACATTTCGTGATTAGCTAGAAACCTAGGGAAACTAAAATTGCTACCATTAAATGTTGGGGCAAAGTGATTTCCTATCATTTAATTGTCAACCTGGGGGTTTCGTAAACTTATGAAGCATGTGTGCACTGTATGTGCTGGAAATTGCCTTTCAGTTTAGATCAATCTAACTACAAAATAATGAAAACCAATTCATATAATCTATGAAATCAAATAACGAAAATGAAATTCAACTAACTTGTGAAATCAAAAACAACTAATGTATACTTAGTTACTCCAACATCCAATTATGAAGTGTTACCTTCTTGAGATGATGTGTAAGCAACTATTTATACTTTAACTTCTAATGTCCTAGAAAAGCAAGTGAAGTGTGCAAAAAATAACTCAATAAATTGCATGTATTAAATATTCAACCATTCAATCTTGAAATATGATTAAATCAATTTCTTAGAATGATCTTTAAGAATATCAATGAATGCAATTAAATGAGGATCTTAAAAGAAAATATAAAAGCACGAAAAAAGTAAAGCTCAATGATTGCATAGGTTGAACATTCAATCACCCAATTTGAAGTCACCTTCTTGGCCCGATCTTTTATTCAATTATATAATGAATTGATAGTTTGATCTAAGAAAGTAAATAACAGAACATGAAAGGAAACTAAATAACTATGAGCTCTTGCCTCAAACTTAATCCAATTGGAAAATACATAAATCTTTCCTATTGCAATGTTTTTAGAAAAGCAAAGATTGCGTAGTCATTCTAAACCTAATATTAAGAAAGCAAATGAACTTTAATCTATAAAAGCAATTAAATCTCACACATTTTAGGTAGTTGATCTAAAAGTGTGAGAGATGGTAAATCGAGATGCTCCATATGTAAGCAAAACCAAGTCAAAATGAAGGAACATTCATGAGTAAGGTGCCACAATCTAATTCTGTATTCAAAGCTTTAGCATAACTCCAATTTTACACATGAAAATAATAAGAGAAAACTTTCCCTATTTATACAAAAAGATGAGAAGCTATCTCATTAATGAGAGTCCATGAATCTCTCTCCATATCTTTAGAGTTACAATCAAAATAGGAAATGATAAGACACATGTCTTCTTAGAGTTCAATACAAATAGGGAATGAGACACATATCCTCATGATCCCATGATCTTCTCCACTCAAATTCGAATTTGGTTTTGGAAGGCCACATAAAGGTCTTTTAGAAGCTTCCTTTTGACCTACACATGTTAACAATCTCATCCCACTTGTTAGGTATAAGCATATGCACATTATTTTCTAATTTTTAATCATAAATTCATTTAAAAATGCTAAGAATTAATAAAGTTTGGAAAAACATAAATGTGACCCAATAATGATAATGGTAAAGTAAATGTAATGAAACAGAGGTAAATGTAATGAAATAGAGTTAAATGTAATGAAATAGAGGTGGAGTCAAGGTGACAATATGGAAATATAAGTGAAAATGTAATGGAAGTGAATGACAATTTCAAGGCCCAACAACTATATTCATGTAAACACATATTCTAACATATGAGGTGTATCTTCATTTTTTTGTCGTTTCTGCTATTTTGACAAATCTGCCTATCGCGTTTCCTATGTCCTCTAGAATCTTTGGGTCCCAGAAGTCCATTGGGAGGCCAAATAACCTAACCCACACCTGGGTTGCAAATTTTTTTTCCTTGTCTGGGTCATAGCATTCTTCCCAGTATCTCATAAACAGTACGGCATTATAATGAAAGTAGGGACCATTTTCAAAAACTTTTTCTTTATCTTGCAAGTTCGAGAATATTACCGTGAAGAAGCGTCTTGCTCCCAGCTTTAGCTTGATATGGCTTTGGGGTTGCCATTTTTGCTGGATCCATTTGGTGAGGTTATTTTCTGTTGGCCATACTCCAATGAACTTGCATATAAGCGCATGATCTTTCATATAACTTTTGTATCGCTCTAGTTTCTTCATCAAGATTATGAATCTTGGTTTCTCCGTCGCACATGGTAAACATTTACTTTTGCTGTCGGCCTACCATCGCGCTCCAAGGACTGGTCCTGGTTTTCTTATTTATCTCGCCTGCTGTTGGTTACTAGTATTCTGACATTCCCTTGCTACCGCACCTCGATAGGAGGGGATCTCTCCCTCCTTCTCCTCCTCTGTCATTTTCCTCTGAATCTTACTGTATGGGTCTGCTGCTTTTAGCAGTCTGTAGTTTTTCAAAGCACCGCCTAACTCATGGCCGCCTAATCATTAGGGTTGTAGAGCTCTGCTATGTGCCCATAATTGTTGCACTTATAACATACAATATTGTAATAAATAAAGGGGAAAATTCAAAACCCTATGAACTTTTATTTATTTATTTATTATTATTATTTTAATTTATTTTTTAAATAATTTGAGTTGCTTGTATACATATACTGTATTTAAAAAAACTATATTTGTTAAATTGGTGCAATTTAGATAGTTTTTACTAAAATTATAAAATCTTGCACTTGTTAGATGAAAATTGTATGTTTTATACCAACATAATTATCATACTCCAAGAAAAAAAAAATCTAGGCACACTAACTAATAACTTCATTTTTTTTTAATATAAACTCCCAACGATACCAAAAAAAAATGAATAAACATTTTTTAATATTACACTTTCTATTCCTCTTGTCATTATATATCTTAGGAAGTTACACCATATAAATAATAAAATATCGAACTGAATATTTATATAATTAATGTTTGCATTTATAACTCTGTACTTCTGTGGCTATACACCACCATAGTGGGAAAGAAAATATCATGTGGTATATGAATAAGCATAAATTTGTAGGGATATTGTTTGGTGTTATGTCCATGTGGATGCAATATATGATTACAAACCCACAACAAAGCACTCATACTTTCTTCAATTTCATCCACAACCACCATACCAATTTTGCATATTTCATAAATTCTAACCTATAAATCGTTTTTGCATTGTCTTTATGGAATTCACTCTTAATGGATATCGTGCCCCTTTTCGTAAACGAGAAATACTTTGAAGCTCTAGTTCTGTAAACATTTAATTTTAGCTTAAATTGAATCCCATCATCATGGCTTGGTCTCCTTGTAACTCGAGGCTCCTAGAATTCAAGGCCAATGTGATGGTCAACATTTCAAGCATAGTCAATTTGGTTTGCCCTTTGAGTAGGTCAATGTTGATGCCAAATTTGACTCATATTTTCCTTATAAAGAAAGGATGCAAGTTAGCCAAGTCTAATGAATATAAATTACCAAATATCTTCACGTATGCGTGGGTATTTATGTAACTAAAACAAATGGTGTTATAAATTTAGTGTTCAAGGACGATGCCAATCTTGATTCAAACCTTTTAATTGGATGTGGATCTTAATTCAAACATTTTACTAGCAGTAACAGATATGTGTGCGGTTAAGTTTAATAAATTATTAAATATTTTTATATATTTATGTTATTTAAGTAATCAAAATAAATGTATTAATGTTATAAGTTTATGTGATTTTTATCAAAAGACTTTGTTTAATTTATTATGGATCACAAAAGCTTGAATGTAAAATAAATGTGTTAATGTTATAGGGTTAATGGTGAGAGTTTGTTATATTTTTTGCACACGATTAGTTCCACACATTAGTAGTATGCATTGGGCACAACAAGAATTTTGGGCAGTTTTTTGTGTATGTCTTTTATAAATTTTGAACATAGTTTTCGCTTCTAGCATTTTTGTGGAGCATGATGATTTATCCCATAGTTTTATAGTTGCAGTTAAGAAATTATGGTTGTAATCTAATTTGAGTTAATAGATTTGGGGTTTTAGACATTATAGAATCATATATATTGTATTGTGAACAATGAAATTGATTGATAATAAATATTAAAGATGTAATTCTAAATAATTAGTTAAATTCCTCCATTTAAATAAAAAAAACTCTATATAATATATGATTATCATTTTTATTTTATTTTATTTATTTGCATATACCTTATATTACTATATAAAATTATAATGGGTTAAAACATTACTATAATTGAAAAATATGACATTATGATGTGGAACTTATAAAACTTAAACCTAATGACACAATAGAATTATTTTGGAAAATGTGCTCTTTCCTTTATTTAACACTTCATATATTTTAGGAATTTGTAGTCGCGTGGAAGAGGATTTGCACGATTTACATCACTTTTTTCTTTATTAGTCCCTGCCATCTGGCGATGGCATGGGACTATAGTAATCGAAAACCACGATGTTAACATTAGTTGACCTATTTGTGACCTGTTTCTTAGTGCCGATTGAGGGAGTGTACCGAAAGTTTTTTGGTACATAGTAATTTACTGTGTTATTTGGCCTCTTTCCGAGGCGGGAGGCAAAAACATAGGTTATATATATATTTGCATTTGCAGTTATGGTTGCCATATCTTTTAAAACAAAAACTAATGCTAGCATTAGTTAACAAACATTAAATGCTATTTCCATAATATTTGGTTCGTATTATGCTTCGTAAAACATTGTCTATGGTCAGTACACATGGCACACTTCTCTTTCGTCAGTACACATGGCACACCACATGGCTGTGTGCATGCATGGACTGGTGTGGTGGCGATAGCTTTCTACATGTCCGTAGGCTGAATGCTCTATCTTATACGCCTACCACAGCTTGCAATCTAGGTGCCATGCTCTGCATTAACAAGATTTGAAGGACAATTTACTGGAACAACAAGACAACTTAAAGGAGGAACCAGAGGAACTAGACAACTTGTTGCAGGAGGAGCCAGAGGAACCAAAAAATAAAAAAATCAACTTACAGGAGGAACCAGAGGAACCAAAAGATTGGCCAAGGGGGTAAGGGATCAATCCATCCATTTGTTCCTGATAAGAGAAGGGTTTTTCATAGTAGTCCCTCCTAAGATTCCTGAAAGTGGTACCTAGGTAGAAGGAAGGTCCAGGTCTTAAGGTAGTTCACTATGCAGGTGGGTGGCAGGTCCTAAAAGGTAAAGGCTCTTTGTCTGAAGTAGTAGGGGCTTACCTTATAGGTTGTTCGTTAAGCCGCTCTGGCAAGAAATAAAAGAAGGTATACAGTTAAGGCTCCTCACTAATGCTCTTAGGAAATATGAAAAGAAAATAGGGCAGCAAGCACTTACCCACGATTTCAGTTCAGCAACAAGTTTTATCGCATACCCGGCTGACCGCCATATCTGAATAGGCCGTTCATCAACTGAGTGTAGTGGAAACACCGAAAGCTTAGGAAGTCACTAGGCTATTTTATGGATATAAAAAATGCAAGATAGACCTGGACAACAATCTGCAATGGGGTGAAATTGACCAAATGTGTTAGGGAGGAAAAATCTCCAGAGCTCCCACTGCAACTGGGTGAGAAGAATCTTGATGCCAGGTATATTAGACTATCAGAAGGTCCTGTCTCCACAAAGTAGTAGCCAGACCAGCTCTTATGCCTTGCGCAGAGATTCTCTCCTAGCTTATTAGTCACGCTAATGTAGAAAACGGGCTAATCAAGGACGAAAATGGGAAGGCCATCGCATCCTTTCAGCCATCAAGTTTGGAACTGTACTACAAGTTCCCGAAGCCTGAAACCAGTCTAACCAATGGCCAGGTTCTAAAATCCAACGGAACGCTTTGGGCTTCCAACCAGCTCTGCAGTCACAATGGATTTATCTCAGTGAATTTGGCATTATCTCGGATTTATCTTCGCAGGTCTGTAGCAACCTCTGTAACAAACTCATTCTTAGCTCATTCTGCAACTAAACATGCCACTAGCTTTGAAAGTCAACATAATGAATTAGTTTGCCATTTCCAGAGGGTGCACCTATTCAGCATGCAAGCCCATGCATGGCCCCTTTGGCCCCTTCGGCCCCTTGGCACTAAGCGGGTATGCATCTCATTCTTAGCTCATTCTGCAACTAAACAGGCCACTAGCTTTGAAAGTCGACATAATGAATTAGTTTTCCATTTCTAGAGGGTGCACCTGTTCAGCATGAAAGCCCATGCAAGCCCACGTGCCCTTCATATTAGTTTTGCTTATTACTATTTATTTTTTCGCTTATTATTAATACTATTTACTTTTTGTTTTTACGACAAATTGTTTTTTTTCAGAACAAACCGTTAAGATATTGTTATTCATCCCTGAACCAGGACTATGGAGATTGGTCATATCACGTATTAAAGGACTGCTATCTACCTATTTTCTCTATTTGGAAATGCCAGATGTGGTTTTACGATTGCTCCATATACTTCTGGATCTACTTATGCTCCATATAAACTGCTTCTAACCCCAACTAAGAAATCTTCATAATCCAGCTAAACCTTCCCTCTAACCTATCTGTATCTACTATGAAGAAGTTATAAGGTCTAAATATCAGCTACTAATCCTCATCTACTTGGATGGGGAAACACATGGGAAGGGCACTGCAAAGGGTATTACATCATTAATTCCTCGTAAACCAATGAGGGATGTTAATGAATCGGTTGATGCGAAGAACATAAAACAATCGTTATATGACCACCTGAGCAACCCGCTACTACTAACAAGGTTATGAAAGAGGAAAAGACTACAAAAGAATCATATTCTGGTTGCTAATATTCCTCTTATTCCTGTTATGCTTACTTTCCTGCTGACTTTCGATTTGGATTTCTATTGGCTGGCGGGCGAGGAGATCCAATAGCCTGGTCCTTTTTCTGTTGCGGTTACTGTTATGGTTGCAGTTGTGGTATTCCTATTATGACTATTTCTGGCTATTCCTATTTTCTATATATTACTACTCAAGTTCCTCTTTCAGTTTCGAAGCTCGAGAAGGTAAGGCGCTAGGTGCTTGAGAAAGTAAGGGTAATTCATTGCGAGCAAGCTCACCCCTTACGGCATCTTGGCTACCCGTGTGTCATTAAATTGCACTGACTGTACTGTTTCTCAAAAATAGATTTCCATCTCAAGGCAGGGACTTGTTGCCATGCAGCGTCCTTGTTTATTTATATATATGTATGGGGAGGTGATGACTCCTTTAATAGTAGAGATGATCTCCAAATTAGGAAAACACTTTGCTCACACCTCATTAAAAAAATGCCCTTCTCACATTTTTGCACATACCTTCACCTCAATCTTCCTCTTCCACTCAATTTTTGTTTAGAAATATTTTATTTTTATCTTTGGCAATGCAAACTATCATAACATCGATTCACTAATTTAATTTTAAAATCTTGAACAGAACGTTAAGTATACAATCATCGATAAAATTAAGTTGCCAGAACATGTTGAACCATGTAAATTAATTTAATAACCTTTACTTTTTATGCACCAAGTCAGAACATATTTAAATTCATAATTGCTACCTATTAAGTAGTACTAATTATTCAATGGTTTATCTATATATATATATATATATATTTTTTTTTTTTTTTTTTGATTTAAAAAATTTTAATAATAGAAAAGTATATATATATATATATATATATATATATATATATATATATATTAAATAACGGTAAAATAATAATTCACTCGATGAGGATCGTGATTAACAAAAATTGTAATTTATTTAACAAAAAACATAATTCAATGGTATTATCTAAATAATTTGGAATTTTGTTGATACGATTTGGTTTGTGCCATATTATGTTAATTGCTATGTTGCATGGGGACCCATCCCTGCCAAAATTCATGGTGTTTCCTTCGACCCGACGATCTGGGTACTTTGGAACTCGCCAGAAACGTCCCCAATTAGCCAAGGATGCCATTGGGGATGTGGGGACTTCTAGGTCGTCCTTGGGTTGTCCCTTGAAAAAACAAATACTTTTGGGGGACGTCCCAAATATCCCTTGATAAATCGGGGACTTTAGGATGTTCCCTGATATCATGTTTTTAAATTTAAAAAAAACTAAATTTAAAACATAAAAAACTAAAATTTAAAAAGTTAAAAATAAAACTAAAACTAAGTTCTTAAACCCTAAATCTATCCTATATGCATCCTACTACTCACCATACACTCCACTCATAGCAACGAAGGTAAGAGATTCGAGACTATCAATGGGTGAAGGTGAGAGTCGAGATGGTGTAGCAACAACGACGAAGGGAGGAAGTGAGATGATTTAGCAACAACAACAAAGGAAATAGTGAAGAGAGGAAGCATGTGTAACAATGGCATGAGGGAGGGAAAGATTGTCGCTTTAGTGAAGAGTTTGAGTCATGATTTGTTACAAGCTACAATGAAGGAAGGAAAGGGATGATTAACAACTAGCTACAACAAAGGAAAGGAAAATGACCTGAAACAGGTAGCAAATTCAACCAATTGAGGATGTTTAGAAACAATTTTTTCAGCCTAGCATGTTTATATTAAAATATTGTCTCATATTTTTATCTTTTCTTAAAATTTTAAAGAAATCTAATACATTTTTAAAATTGTAAATGCCATTTTCTTTTAATTTCAGACCTCACCTCCAAAAACAAATCAAATGGACAACAATACTTAAGTAATTGCTTAATTCGAGGGTGAAAAATTAGCAGGGGCAACAAAAAATTCTATTTTAATCAACATAAAGAAACCCTTGCTTCAGTTTGTCAAAAAAATCACCAAGAATAAGAAGAAAAACAATGGTGGTTTAGAGGATCGGGTATGCAACCTTTGTGGTCATAATTTTAAGGGAGATTACGCTAGGGTTTACCATAATCTTTTAGCTATTTTTGGAGATGGAGTAAAGGCATGCACCTGTCCATTGGAAAAGAAAATTAAACTTACTAAAATTCACATGGATGCCATAGGTGGCATTGTAGAGATGGAGGAGGACAACCCTACTATCTTTAAAAATCCAAAAGTTTTAAGTATAAAAGAAGAATACTATCAAAGAGAAAACAATGAAAAATATCCAACTGATTAATTTAAGGGTTATGGTTCCAGTAAATCTAGTTCAAGTAAAAAAGTCCAAGCTGATGTGACAGAGTGGTTCAATGTGCAACACAAGAATGAGGTAGAGGGTGCAGTGGTTGAAGTCTTCTTTGCCAATGGAATATCATTTAATTCCACCCATACCCTCAATACAAAGAGATTATGAAGACAACCATTGTTCTTGGTCCATCATTTCAACCCCCTGGTTGCAATAAATTGAGGACAACATTGTTAGATAGAGGGGTCACAAAAATGTAGGGGGTGATGAAAAGCCTTAAAAAATCATGGGTTGAATATGGGTGTTCAATTGCCATGGATGGTTGGACAAATATTCAACAAAGGCCTTTGTCGAACATCATTGTCACCTCTCCAACTAGAACATATTTCTTGAGGGTAGTTGATTGTATAGAAAGATGAAGGATGCAACCTTTCATTATGAGGTATTAAAGGATTCAATTGAGGAGATTCAATCCTACAAACATAATTCAAGTTATCACAAATGTTGCACCAATTTGTAGGTATGAAGGATTGATGATTCAAAGAAAGTATAAGCATCTATTTTGGACTCCTTGTTGTGTGCATACTTTAAATAATGCACTCAAAGACGTTGGTAAAATTTCTTGGATCACCTATATTATTTTGGATGCAAGAGAGATGCAAATGTTCATTTGCAACCAACATGCCTCTCTAGCTATTTAAATAATTTATGAAAAAAAGAGTTCTTGAAACCAATAGATACAAGGTATACCACCTACTATATCCTTCTTGATTGTATGCTAGAGGTGCAATATGCCCTAAAGGCCACTGTTATAAGTTTTGAGTGATCTGTATGGGGGTAATCTAAAACAAATTAGGGAAAGAAGGTAAAGTAGTTGGTGTTGAATGATGATTGGTTGGTTGATGTGAAATACATTTTCTCTTTCACTACTCCAATAGTGGAGCTAATCAAGCATGCATATTCAAATTCCCCTTGCCTTGGAGAAATATATGAGTCAATTGAGAGAATGATTGGAAATATCAAGTCCATCATTCGTTAAAGGGAGGATTCTTTGGGGTTATTTAATGAACTCAAAAATTTGATAGAAAAGAGATCGAACATGTTTAACACACCTCTTCATATGGCCACTTGCGCACTTAATCCAAAGTGGTATGTGGAGAGGGAAGGCAAAATTTCACCAATAGATGTCTGTAAGTGAAATAAGGCTTTATTTATGCCATAGAAAAGATGTATACACTAGAGAAGGCAACCACATTTTGAGAACAATTTCTTGATTTTGCTTTGCTCAGTAGCCCCCTTTCTCTAAAGTTGCAAAGGAAAAATTGTTGGGTATGGCATAAAGAAGTGCCAGTGGATGGTGGAGGATGTATGGGGACAATGCACCAAAAATACACACTTTTTCTATGCACTTGCTATCTCAGGTTGCTAGTTCTTCAAATGGTTGCTAATTCTTCAATTGTAGAAAGGAATTGGTCTACATTTAGTTTTATCCACTCTATTAAGAGGAATAAGCTTACCTCTAGAAGAGTGGAGGAAGTAGTTTATGTGCACAATAATCTTTGCCTTCTTACAAGGAAGACACCATTGTATTTACAGGGACTTACATGACAGGGCGATGTAGATCTCGAGGATGCTTCTCGGACATATGATGATGATGATGGGCCATCTATCCATACAGGATTGGTTAATGTACACCATTAGATGATATTAAGCTATAGTTGCATAGCGTTGATGATGACATGAGAGAAGAAAGTGAGGCTCAAGCATTTTCAAATAGTCTTGATGTAGAAGATATGAACTTCTGAGTAGCTTCAACCTTCATGCTACTATGGATATTGACTCATACTTCCTTTTTTGTTGTCTTGAGACATTTTGGTTTTTCCATTTGGCAACTACACTAGTGATTTTGTATTGTTTTTCCATTTTGGACCATAGTCTATAATTTATAAATTTATAATCCATGATTTTCTAAACTCTTAATTTTAGATTTATAGTTAAATTTTAATGATTTGTTTATGTTTACAATTTATTAAATTTTACTTTTAGGCTTTAGCTGTTATTTAAATTTTGAAATGATTAATCATGCATCATAGAATGATTATGTAGACAGTAGTAGAGTGTAGGTTGTAGTAGATTGATAATACTTCTTAAGTTCTTGACAATGGGCAATGTTGACGAGATTTGTTTTTGTGATGCACAATTATGATTAGATAGTATTGATATTAATAGCTTATTTTGTAATTTAAATTTCAAAATCAGTAATATTTCTAATTTTTATATTTTAATTGATCATTCATGTTTATGTTGAATCGCTAAATTTTATTGTTTTAATAAATATAAAATTAATTGTTGACTTTCCGTCCCCAACCCGTCGTCCCCTGAAAATTTGGGGGTGCGCTCTAGCTGTCTCAAAACTCGCCCCACCGTACCCCCATCCCCTCATCTCCACAACCAATGCAACATAGGTTGATTGTAATACAATACACAAATTTTAGTTGATAAAAAAATATGTATTAGAACGGATGAAAAATAAAAAATCTATATTAAATAAGTTATAGAAATTCTATATTAAAAAAGTTGCAGTTGCAAAGAACAATAAGTTTCTTATTAAAAAATGTAAGTTTCCTATTGAAAAATTGTAGAGAAGGGCAAGTTTTATATTTAAAAAATTGCAAAAATTTTAAAACACATTTTTCTCACTCCCAAAATTCTTTTAGATGATAGAGATTACCATGTTGGACAATAGTGATTATTAGGTTTGGGGTTCATGCAAAGTGAGGATCATTGATGTGGAGTTTAATTAGAGGGGTTCATTTTCCGTTGTCTACCACAAATGTTAATTTGCATACACTTATTGTTGAATAAATTTGGACCCTATAAGAATGATAATTGAGACATAATTTTCTTGGAATGTGGAGATCACTTGAAGGCTACTTAATACCCAATATTTCATTCTTTACGTTAGACATCAGCTTTGAGTTTTTGTTACTCGTATTATCAAATGTTACTAATAAATTTGATGCATTTTGTTTGTCATTCATTTCTAAATTATTTTAAATAGACAAAAAAAGTTAATGTTGGAGATAAGTAAACACAAGTATCCTTGTAAGGGAAAATTTCATTTCATTTTTTTCCTTAAATTTTGAAAAATAGTAATAATATATAGTCTTTGTAAAATGTATATTTTCAAAATGTTCACATATTAAATTTTACTTAATCAAAATTTTCCCATATCCAATCGAATTCCAAATTTGGTAATTATGACAAGGGGGCAAAAGAAAGAGTGATCATTATTCACAAAAATATTTAATCCTCAAAGTGTAGCAATAGGAAGCATTAAGATAGAAAACAAGCTAGATCCATCTTAAGTCTAGATCTACCAAGCATTGAGAGGGATCAAATCTCTTTTCACTCTGAAAAAAGTTTGCATTCAATCCCTCTCGGTGCTTGGTAGATCTAAACTTCAGATAGATTAGGTTATTTTGATTTTCCCCTTTAAATAGGCTATATTCTACATGAATACCATAAGTCAATTATTAACCCACGAGTCCTCATAAACTTGAAGCTCAAAAACCACTAATAATTTGACTAAATTAAATTTATCTTAACTAACAAAAATTAATAGAAATAATAATAATGTAGTTTTTTTTTTTAGTTTAAAATTACTTTTATTTTAAGTAAATTAAAATGTTTACAAAGTAGGCTGGAGATAGTACAATATCTCTATCAGACTAAACTCAAGAATATATCTCTCAACGCAATAATTGTAGAATATTCTGAAAAAAAGAGCAGCTAAATCTCTTATATTCCCATGGCATGGAGCATTGGACGACCAAAAACAAAGGCAAATGGACGAACATTAAAACAGAGGCAAGTCGGCGGAATATAAAAAAGTTAAAGGTCCTTTGCAAAAGAGACGACTCTTTCCAAGTGAACTCGTAGGAGAGGCATCATATAGTGATAGATTAAGAGCTTTGACTCACCAATGTGCACGGGAACAAATTCTTTCATAAAGCAAAGGTTCTTGTAAATCTTTACTGCCTTTCCGATAAAAAGGTCTCCATAAATCTTTATAGATTTCCATTATATTGAGCATCGCCCATCATTGTCCTTAATTCGGAGTGATAGAGATACGCTGGAGTTCTTTCTATTGCCGGGTAGAAGTGAGAGGAAATTGTTGTCAATTGATGATTGTTATTTTTTATATCACAACTAACTAAAAACCAATTAAAATGTAAAATAGTAAGGTAGTGAGATTATTTCACACGTTTTAATTATTATTTTTTTCCCAATTGTTTTATATATGATATATATGATTTTTTTTTAAATAATATATAATTTCTACATAGTTAATATTAAAATATTTTAGAAAACATGTATATTAGGTCATTTTATTTATAAAATATATTTTCCATATTAAAATATTTTTTTTTTAATTTTTTTTTTTTATAAGTATATTTCACTATTACTTAATCCTACATATTAAAATATTTTATTGACGGTCTAATGAATACATTTCAATGTTACATATTAATTTAATTTTAAGAATTCAACGGATTACACATCTCTCTTATTATTCTTATTGGGAAGTACTTCATATTTTTAATTTTATTTTTTAGTTGTCAATTGTTTTTTCTTTTTTATTTTGACATTAAATATTTTATTATATACACTATTACAATATTTTCTTTTAACATTTTCTTCTATATAGATATGAATATGCATGTTTTATAATGTTTTTAATTACCATTAACTAACCATTATTAGTATTTTTTTTTTAATTAAAACTAACTAACTATTATTATTTTTTGCCCCAAAAGTACTAATTGTTATTAGTTGAAAATGTAGTCTATTGATAAAATGTCTCAATGCACATGTTATGTAAAATATTTTAATGTCAACTATGTATATATTACAATTGCTTAAAAAAATTATGTATATATCATTGAAAACAATTAAAAAAAATATGTTTTGTTTTGTTTGTTTGTTGTTGTTTATTTTTTTATTTTTTATTTTTATTATGGTTAAAACATTTGACCTAGTCCCACTATTTTACATTTTAGTCCCTTTATAGGTATATTTTTTTTGTCAATTTTCCCTGAAATTCAACAAAGATTTTTTGGATTTACAAGTTTAAGTTATGTACTTTATATAGCATCCAAAAATACAATTTAATATATATATATATATATATATATATATATATATATATATATATATATATATATATATATATATATATATATATATAGAGAGAGAGAGAGAGAGAGAGAGAGAGAGAGAGAGAGAGAGAGATGCGTTTTTTTCAAATTTTGCACTCTAAAAGAAGTTTGCACATGAAAAGATTTGATCCCTCTTGGGGCATGTTAGATTCGTGCCTAAGATGGATCTATACTGGTATCTACATAAATTAGTTAACATAGATCTTCAAATAGTTTATTTAAATCCTATGTTGAAATATTTTTGAAAAGTACAAGGTTTAAATGAGAAACCCTCATGGCAGCGCAAACTACCATTGTGTCTGAGTTCAAAGGTTCTATAGTCTGTGTGCTAGATTCTTCAACCTGTTATCAAATCTTTGTCAAGCTCCATTTTAGGCAGTTATTTCTCATGAGGGTTTTATTCTTAGATCTGGGTCACGACCTCAAACTTTATTTAGAGCTTCAAGTGAGTATCCCCTCAGACATGCAATGCTTGCTTTTTCAAGGTAAGCAACTGGATGATGTTACTCCTCTCTCAATTACAACATTGGTAAATATGCCACTATTTTTATGGTTCTTCGTCTACGAGGGGGAATTAGAGGTGAGCCTTCCTCCTCTCAAACTTTTTTCTTATAAAGATGTTGTCCATGCTCACCCTCCTAAGGCAGATCAAGCTCAAATAACTCTAGGGTCTGTTTTTTATGGAAAAACCTAAGAAAGTTCCCTCCCTAGAAATATCTCACTCAGATTTGGAGGATCTTCACCAGTTGCATTCAAAGGAAACCCTATTCCATTATTATAATGGATTTTGGCCCTGCATAACCAATCTCTACCAATGGATCCATTCCATATGGACTATGAATTGCAAGGTTATTTTATTCTCAAGCGGTTTCTTCATTGTGTTATTTGAGGAATCTGAAGATTATCACAAAGCTTTATCTAAAGGGCTCTGATTTTGGGGCAATGTTGAATTGTTTTTAACACCTTAGTTCCTAGATTTTGATCCTTCCACAGTTGTCATTACTAAGATGAAAATATGGGTTAGACTTCCTAATCTGCCAGCTCACCTGTGGCACTACACAATATTTCAGGGCATTGGAGACTCTCTGGGCCATTCTCTTACTACTGATGTCTCTCATGAGCAGCTTGGTGTATACACCTATGGTAGAATTTGTGTTGAAACTGATATCAGTAAGGGTTGCCTAACCAAATCAATTTAAAAATCGGTAATTTTCATTGGGCCAGGATTTGGACTATGAGAATACTCCTTTTTGTTGTCATTTTTGCCATCAAACATGCCACTTACAAAACTCTTGCCTGATGTTTAATTCTCAACAAAATCGAAACATTTGTAATTCCAAATCTAAAAGTTGGAAGCCCTATAACCCTCCTCCTATGGATGGAAAGGCCTCTATGTTGGAGAAGGATGATGAAGAAGTTGATGATGAAATCCATTTATGGATAAGGTCCAAGACATAAGGCCTCAAACATCTTCTGCGATTCCTGGTGTGGACCATGCTCCTTTGGCAAGCACAAAGATTTTGAATAATAGTGCTTCTCATGGTATATTGAAATGAGCTCATGAGTCAGCTTCTCCAGACTCTGGCAAGGAATATTTTTCAATGTGCAATGATAATTTGCAAATCACTTTCATTAAATCGCCTTCAAAATGTTGGGTCAAGGTTTTGAAAAATAAAGAAAAGAATGGCCACCTTGAGGATAAGCCCCAATTTGGGTGATTCTCTTCTCTGGTTGTCTCATTTGTCCCTTTAAGCTTATTTTTCTATTATCTGTACCATTCATGTCTTCTTTGATACCGCTAGTATAGGGAAAACTACGCCAAGAAAATAGCCATCATGGCAATTGATGTTATTTTTTCTGTTTGATCAATAGATTTTTTAGACTCACAAAAAGAAAACAAAAGTATAAGGTTTAAACATCTTAGTCACACCTTTTATTTTTTACCTCTAATTACTTCATCTCTTTTTAAAGTTGGTATGAAATTATATTAAGTCATGTGGATTTCAAAATATTTTATTTATTACTTAGAATGAGTGAAAGACTTTTACCACATTGTGTTGTAATATCAACAACAAATCGAGTGACTATAATGCAATTGAGATTATTGATGTTTTATAATGTTTTTAATTAAAACCAACTAAATATGCATATTCATTTTTGTTTTTTTATTATTATAGTCCGCATTGCTTTTCTAGTTAGAGAATATATTATTTTAATTTTAAGAGGGACCCTTGTGAAGTCCATGTTGAGCATAGACGACATCACACATCATCCTCATATTAGGTTGTAGAATACACCTCTTAGCACAATCACCAATATATATCCATCTTAAGCACAAACCTAACATGTGCTTAGAAGAATCAAATCTCTTCAGGTGCAAACTTCCTTTAGAGTGAAAATTTTGAAAAAGGATTGCATCCCTCTCATCCCTTTATAGATCCCAATGAATGTGTAGTGATTCTCTCTCTCTCTCTCTCTCTCTCTCTCTCTCTCTATATATATATATATATATATATATATATATATATATATAATGCGTAATTTTTTTATTTATTGTATTTTTGAAAGTACATAACTTAAACTTGCAAGTCCAAAAAATCTTTGTTGGATTTCAGGGAAAATTTACAAAAAATATATACCTAAATAAGGATCAAAATGTAAAACAATGAGACTACTTCAAATGTTTTAACCATAAAAATATTATTTTTTCAATTATTTTATATGATGTATATATATTTTTCTAAACAATATATAATATATACATAGTTGACATTAAATTATTTTACATAACATGTATATTGAGACATTTTATCTAGAGACTATATTAAGAACATTAAAATAACTTTTTTTGTTATTAATATATTTTTAAGTATATATCAATGTTACTTAATTCTGCATATTAAAATATTTTATTGATGACCTACATTTACATTTTTTATTATTATAACTATTTTTTAATATTATATATCAATTTTATATTAAGAATTAAATGAATTACACACCCCCCTCTTATTATTCTTATTACAAAGTATTTCATATATATTTTTAAAACTTTTACTTATTTTTTCTTTTTAGACATTGAATATTTTATTATATACAACATTAAAACATATACTTTCATATTTTAAAAGAAACATTTTAATGTTGTATATAATAGAATATTCAGTGTCCAAAAATATAGTAATTGAAACTTAAAAATAAAAATAAAAAATATGAAGTACTTCCTAATAAGAATATACATTTATTCAATTTTAATATAAAATTAATATGTAACATTTAAAAAGTATTCATATTAATAAAAAAATTCAATTTGGATTATCAATACAATATTTAATATGAAAGATTAAATAATATTGACATATACTTAAAAATATATTAATAACAAAAAAAATCATTTTAGTGTGGAAAATTCTATCTATAGATAAAATTTCTCGATGCATATGTAATATAAACTATTTTAATGCCAATTGTATATATATATATTGTTTAGATTTTTTTATTATATATCATATAAAACATTTTTTTTTTTTTTTGTGATAAAAACATTTGAAGTAGTCTCACTATTTTACATTTTCGTTCTTTTTTAGGTATATTTTTTTGGGTCAATTTTCCTTGAAATCTAACAAGGATATTTTGGACTTACAAGTTTAAGTGTTTTCCTTTGTAAGTCAAATATTTTTAATTTATAAGGAAAAATTACATCTACATGATATTGACAAAATGTTACCAACCTCACTTTTATCAGATTTGTTGGCCAGTAGGAAATTTTCAAATCTGTAGTTTTGAACCATTGCCATTTGACTATCCAAAAACTAAGAGGGATGCAGTACCAGAAAACTAGCAAGATTAAGGCATCAGATTACAATTAGGATGGAGAACTAGGGGGGGAGGCAGCTGAAACTCACAATGCACTTGTTTTTCCATATGACTCAAACAATCATTCATACAATCTATACTTTCCTGTAGACGCCATTGATTGCGTTGGAGATGGGCCATACTATCTTGCATGTGCCATTGATTCCGTTGGAGGTTATTCATGAAGGAAATGGGTTCATTTTTCTTGATCATGTCTTTTCTTCAAGAGCTGTTCCATAAACACCTAATGTTGCCTATGCATGGTGAGCATTTCTTTTAACATTTCAGAATTCGAGCCATCATGTCTGGCACGACATGAAAACCCCTATGAGCAGTGTTGTTCTTCATGTTGATTAGGAGAATTAGGTTCCTGGCTAGGGGCAGGTTTTGCTGGAGTTACCACCTCTGGAAGAGGGCAAATGGATTGACCCCTTTCCCCAGTACCTTGACGAGCATGACCATGCTGGCATGGCATTTCGTGATTAGCTAGAAACCTAGGGAAACTAAAATTGCAAATAGCCATAAAATAGGGAAACCATATTCAATAATATTTGGGAATTTCCCAATTCTAAATGCGCCCATCGCACCCGGAAAGCGCAAGCAAGTAGTGCAGGTGAATTTTGTCTAAACCAGGAAGCATGAACCAAAAAATAGCAAAGCCATGGTCTCGAACATATAACTGCTAGTCGTTACATCTATCCACCAGCCATAAACAAAAGCTAAACATAGAATTTAAAACATTTGACTGGCCTCACGACCATGCTCCCATAGAAACACTCAAAACCTAGGAAGGAAACAAACATTGCCAACTCCCAAAACACGATAGTGATTGATGTCGAACAGGAAGCCCCCTTCTCAAATTTACCAGATGACATTGAAGGAGAAGTCCCATGAAAGACAGGCTAAAGACCCATGACTGTACCCACAATTCTTTCTCTGTCACAAAAGATAGACAATTCACCAGGCCATGAAACCCAGACTACATATAAAAGCACCAAAGGGACTCCAATTGAATGCAAAAGCTATAGAACACCTAAAAAAAACAAGAGAGCCAAATAGAACTAGGGATCCAAATTACCATCAAGGATAATTGACTGCAAGGAGAGAAGCGCCATTGCAAGCCGATCACTAGTGGAGGAAGCACAACATTTTTGTTCTACAACTCCCCAAAACACACCAACCCTCTAGGTCTCAAACCCAAAATTTTACTCACATGCCCCTTTTTCCTTTGCGAACGAAGGAAAAACAGGTAATAGAACAACAAAATAACATTTAGGATGACCTTGTCTTGCAAAGCCTCCATAAGGCTGACACTTTTGCTCCTCCGAACACCAAACCACCATCGACAACCAACAACCACAACGGTGGACCTCCAACCACCATCTCGACTCTGGCATGCTTAGTATAACTTTAACACACTTTATTTACATGGGGGGAGCATGCCACGTTGCCCCTCCATTATTGGCCTCAAGATCTAATGGGGTGGTTGACACTCCTCCCGATTCCACAAGCAATTTGATTTTCCACTGCCATCAAGGTACTTGAAATTTTAGGTTATGCACTCTATATAGCATCCAAAAATACAATTTAAACAATGAAAAATTACACATTGTAGATATAGAGAAAGAGAACCACTACACATTCATTCAGATATATTAAGGATGAGAGGGATACTTTTCTTTTCCAAATTTTGCACTCTAAAAGTGGTTTTCACTTGAAGAGATTTGATCCCTCTCGGCACATGCTAGATTTGCGCTTAAGATAGATCTATATTGGTATCAACATAAATTAGTTACATGTTGAAATATTTTTAAAAGGTACAAAGTTTTAAAATCTTAATCACACTTTATTTTTTACCTCTAATTACTTTATCTATATGAAATTATATTACGTCATGTAGCCTCGAGGGTTAACTCAATCGGTCAAGTTCCCGTTGCTAAAGCACCTTGCTAATGGGAGGTCACGGGGTGAATTATCCTCCACACCCTTGAGGTTAGGCTCTGCTAATAAGCTGATGAGATGTGATCCCTTTGGTGGATCTGCCCAAATATTCCCTCGGAAGTAGCCCCTAAGGTTAGCTCAATTGGTCGAGTTCCCATCGCTAAAAGCACCTCGCTAATGGGAGGCCATATCGACAGCCTTTGGGTTAGACTCTCTAATAAGTCAGCGAGATGTGATCCCTCTGAGTGAATCTGCTCAGATATTTCCTTAGAAAAAAATATTATGCTATGTGGACATTGAAATATTTTATTTATGATTGAGCGTGAGTGGAATATTTTTACCACATTGGTTTGTAATATCAACAAAAAAAGGATTGATCATAGTGAGGTTGAGATTATTGTTGTTTTATAATTCTTTTAATGAAAACTAACTAAACGTGCACATTCTTTTTTATTTTTTATTATAGTTCACATTCCTTTTCTATTTATATATTATTCTATTTTTATTTAAGAGAGACATGCATCAACTCCACATTTAGTAGAGACAGAATTAGACATTTCCCTCAAATTGGACTGTAGAATGCACCTCTCAACACAGAAACTTATAAATTTAACTTAATTTAAATTTACTAAATTTATTTAATTTAAATGCATTTTGAATTTAAAAAATTTATCAAAAATAACATAGAATTTTTTTATTATCAAACAAATATTTGTATCATTATTTTTTATTTTACAAAGTCAGCTGTTGTTTATATTCAAAAAAGATAGGGGAGACTAAGGTCCATTGTTACAGGGTAGTGTAGATGAGAAGCAGAGCAGGGGAGGAGAACATTGAGAACAAAAATCCCTTTTGCTTCCATCATTCTTAACTGTATGAAAAACTAAGCTAGTATAGACTCGAACAAATTGAAATAACAAAAGACAATATTTGAAATTCATGCTTAATCAATGCTTATGTGGTGGATTTGACGTGCTGTGGATTCTTCAGGGTTGCCTTTAGCATATCTATTTCTTGCATTTGCTGAGCTGGTACTTGGAGCATTATTTTTCTAGAATATACTTCAGAATATCCACGGACTCTTTGACATGTTTGCACCTGTTTGAGAGGTCATTGAACTGTCCCTGGAGTGAAGACACTCTGTGATGGAAGAGATTGAGGTCGACCTCATGTTTGTCCTTATTAATTTGAGCCTGAGTGTCAATTTTGGAATCCAAGATCTTCTGTTGTGTGCGGATTTGTTCCAGCTCTGCTTGGAGATCAGCACAATGGAAGCAATCTTCGCTTCTTGCCATGCTTTGAGAGCAATTTGTTGAACCTGAGTGTAGCACAAGCCTATAGAAGCCTAACTCCAATGGGCAGAGATCTGGGATAGAGAGGTAGCAGGGAGCTTTGAAAAGCAAAGGGACGGAAGATCGGGATGAAGAATGATGAGGGAGATGCGAACGCATAGAAGGGGAATGCAAGAGCGGAAGAGGGAAGAGGGAGGAGTGGTTCAGATCGAGGGGGACCATGACTAAATACAAGTGCTTGGCCAGAGAATTGAGGAGGTATGGAAATGAATTCACATGAAAATTGAGAGATAGTTCACGAGAATGGTATGAAAACAGTAGGAGCACTTGTGAGAAAAGATAGAGGTTGAGTATTTGGGTTGAATTCAGAGATTTTATGACATTGATATCTTTTGCAATAGATTCGGAGGAGATTTTATGTGACCCATGAGCTAAATCAATCATGAGAATAATACAAATGTCAGCGAGGAGGGATCCGATGGAACTGGACACCTCTGCAGATAATCTGTGAGGTAATTTATTTATGATTATGGCAGAAAACATTGTGACTCAGAGGCATTACAACGAAGGATGCCAATAGGGTGGAAGCGGGCTTTGTTTGCATGCGTATCTGCCTCCTTGTTGAGAGTGCGGAGTACATGATATAATTGAGCTTCTTTCATCTGATGGGCAAGAGCTTGGCATCTACTGATTGATTGTTGTAGGATCAAATTGGAATCACTTCAGTTGTGTACCATCAGGCTAATGATAATAGCCGAGTCTCCAATGATCGTTGCTGTGTGTATGCCAAGTTTTTGAAGCTGGAGGAGACCTTGGTAGAGGGCAAGAACTTCGGCCTTGTTATTGGATAGATTGTCTAGTCCCCATTCATAGGCAATTATGATGTCTCCATTGGCATTACAGATGAATCCTCCAACCTCGGCCATTCTTGGATTAGATTTAGAGGCACCATCAAAGAAAAGATAATGGGTGTTGCAGTTTCTGAGCCATAAAGAAAACTCCTCATCTTTCATTCTAATTTTCCAACTGTAGCTAGAGTTGTTGCTGTTGTTGGTGTTACTCCTGCTGTGGGCATTTTTGTTTTTGTCCTGCAAATACCCTATGAAGCTCCTTTCTTCCACATAGAGATCAGCTGTGTCAAGTTTCCCTTGACTTTTAGCAGACATTGCTTCCAATGTGAGACTCCATGCCTTATTGTATAACTTCCTTATGCTGGTTTCTTTGTCCTTGAAGACCATGCGATTTCGAGATAGCCATATGTTCCACAAGAGAGAGCACGGTAAAGAATTCCATACTCTACATGCAACGTTTTTTTTCTTATGCTGCCAAGGGTAGTTTCTTTTCCATAGTTGCAGGGCTTCAGCAATAGAGCTGTTGGTACCCCAAGGTAGGTTGATGTTTCAGGAAGCTTCTCTACAACAGGCTATGGCAAAGGGGCAATCTATGAAAAAACGATGAATGGTTTCTTCAGCTGCTTGACAATTTGGACAGCAGGATGGGCCAATTACCCCACATTTTTTTAGATTCTAAGAGGTGAGGACTTTCCATTTTAAGAGGACCCAAATAAAGAATTTTATTTTTGGGAGGGTCTCTGTTTTCCAAGCTATTTTCCACTGCGTCCAAATGGGCATGGGGTGTTCATTGCTGCAGATTTGTTGGTAAGCGGCTTTGAATGTGTAGTTGGAGCCTGAAGGGTGGGGGAAATGCCATGAAGATGGGTTTGAAGATTGGTGAGGCTTGCTTCCATTTCAATGAGTATATTTGGGAAGGTCCATCCTTTCCAAATTTGAGGCTGGGCGTCCCACTGAGATATCTGATCCAAATTATGAATCCCCATGGTGTTAAGAAAGGATAAGATTTGCTCATACCAGGTCTGCTGCTAATGGCTTGCTAGCCCATTATCTTGTCTGCTCCAATTCTAACATTACTGCCACCCTTGGGAACCTTGGAAATGTTTTGTGCAAGGAGGGGGATTGCTTTCTTACACAGCCCCCAAATTTTAAAACAAGATCTGCTAGGGATCTTATGATCTAAGAGTTGCTGCCATGGGTAATTGAGATATTTGGTTTCTAACACTTTCTTCCACCAAGCAGGCTTGCCATTAATGAGCCTCCACACAATCTTGCCACCAAAGGCCAGATTTAGGAGTTTTGGTGATCTAATTCCAAGCCCTCCTTGCTCCTGAGATTGAATAACCTGTTTCCAGTTTACAAGGTTATATTTCTTTCTTTCATTTTCCCCCCCTTTCCAAAGAAAGTGACGGAGGATGGCCTCCAATTTGTGATGAAAACTAGCTGGGGCTTGCAGGAGCGAGAATTGATATAAGGGTAAGGAGGAGAGACTTGATTTTAGAAGAATTGGGCGCCCTGCTAGGTTAAGATAAGAGGTGCCCCATTGCTGCACTTTCCTTTTCATTTTGTCAATAATAGTGTCCCACACTGCAGCTTTCAGATTTCTAGCACTCACTGGCATGCCCAGGTAGGAAAATTGCCCCCAATCCAATTTGCAAGGGACTCCAAAAGTGTTGGCAATGCTGTGCAGAGTTTGAGCAGAAGTGTTCCAGCCATAGATGCAACTCTTGAGGTAGTTGACCAAACCTTTGAAGTAGCTCATATATTTATCTAGGAGGGATTTGAATCGGCGAGCTATGATGTTGGAGGCTCCTCCCATTAACAGTGTATCATCAGCAAATTGGGAATGGTTTATGTTCTTGACTCCATTTCCAAATTTGATCTCAGTAATAAGTCCCATGCAACAATTGTAGTCCAAGGCCCTGCTGAAGGATTCAACAATCAAGATGAAAAGGTAAGGAGAGAGGGGGCAGCCTTGTCTTAGACCTCAGGAAGATTGGAAGGAAGGCCCTAGTCTACCATTAATGAGAGGGGAGATCTAGGGGCCAATAATGCATGCTTTGACAAGGTCAATGAAGGGTGCGGCAAATCCCAATTTGTCCAAAGCAAAAAATAAAATGGAGTGCCTAACTCGATTGAAGGCATTGGCTAAGTCAAGTTTTAGGATGAAGCCTTTTTCATTTCTAGTTTGGCTGGAATGAATGGCCTCTTGGACTAGAAATATTTGTATCATTATTAGACAAAGGGATAAAAAGTATTGTTTTGACTAGTAGTTGTTATAGATGAGACAAATACATGATGATATAGGAGTAATTAACACATCCACATTATTAGAGAATGGTGAATGTAGATAAGAATACCCATCTATCGATTATACATACTTCTACCATATTCCAATAAGATATCTCTAATCCCATAATTAATAGTCGGATAACTAATTGATTAGATAATGAAGTTAAAAGAAGACATGACTATTGGATGTATGCCACCTATCCAATATTTTACCCTCCATTCTATTTTCAAAATAAGAACACCTATCAATGTAAATATGAAAATCAATAATTAAGAACCTGAAATATAATATTCATTTAATTTTCCAATTTATACATTGTGTAGAGAACCCTACAATATTCAAACAAAACATGATATTGAAGAGAATAGAAAAACCACCTTTATAAAATAATCTTATTTCAACTACATAAATTCACGAACATGAATAATCATAATTGAAATTTATTAAGAAATCTATGATTTTGATATATTGATGGCAACAATATTTGTATATCAATTTCAAAATTAAAATTATGGTTTGACATATGAGTTTATTACTCTTAAACAATGGAAAAAACTATCATAACTCAATTATCAAACTAACACGGAAGATAATCATCACAAGTTACTATTCACAAATGCAAGTTAACTCATCACTAACAAATCATAGATTCATTTGTCATAAATAAATATCTTATAATTTTAATTTTAATTTTTTTTTAATAATAAAAATTCAAAGTGTACATTGTACATTATATATAAGTCAAAATTGTACTATACATAAATGCATATATACTAAATGAAATTTTAATATAATAAGTGGATATAAGCATTAATAAATAGTTTCAAAATCTACTTTACTTTATGAGAAATTAATTATATATATCTATATATACATATATGAAATTAGATAAAAGAATTCTTCTTCTTACTAAACCAAAAAGTTTATATTTTGATTAAAACAAGTGGTTATGGAATGTCTCGATAATATTTATGTTCATAAACTATTAATTGCCTCGTTTTTTTGTATGTGCTAAAATGACTCATGTGTTCACATGTTTTTTGTTGGCATGTAGGATATATAACCTTCTTTTGAGGGTTCTAATTTGAGAGAGAATCTGAGACAACTTAATATCTTTTAGAGTTACACTATGAATCATATGCCTTACGATAATTGTGGAATCCCCAAATGCCAATAACTTTGGTATATATGCCCCATTAGTGTGCCAACGGTAAACCTTGGAGAAGGGCATATGTTTTTACTTGATACAATCATATGAGCGGGGCTCCATACAAAACTATGCTCTAAGATTCTTCCAAGCAAGAAATAATCCCCTTGCAAAACTTGTCACCCATGAAAAACATTATAAATATTATGCATTGCATTTTTATTAATAATTAATATTAAATTATATTGATAATAAATAGGTTAATCATAATGAATCAATATAATAAATAACCTCACGTTTTTGTTTTGAATATATATTTTATTAGTAAATTAGTCTTACTTGTAACGTTTACAACATGAACATTTTTTTTTTTTATTTAAAGAATTTTTTTTAGAACCTTGAAAAAACATTACACATGGATTTATCCTTTTTGGTCTCGTTTGATTTGTTTGGAATTTTGGACCATATATAAAAAAAAAAGAAAAAGAAAAGAAATTGTGCTCTTCTCTTAAATAATATTAAGAAGTTGTATTTCCGATGCTATCTCAAAAGAAGAAACTTACAACTTATTCTTCATTATAATATAAAAATCCTAAGGAATCTTTCTATTCACTACTAAAACAAAATACATAATTTTCATTTTTGCTTCTTGTATGAGATACTAATAAATAAAGAAGAAAAGAGAGAAAACATGATTAAAAACAAAAGCTAAAAGAGAAAATCTATAGCTTCTACTTCCTAACCATCCTTGAGTTTGTATATACCAAATGACCCAATGGGAAACTTAAGAAATTCCTTAGGAAACTCGTCAACATTCTAATTGTAATCTCTGGAAATGTGTGTGAAGGAAAGCCAACAAAAGAAACGATTAAGGTTGAGATGTTTTGCAATAGGGAGTTAAGAATAACATTTTTTACTGGTACTTTTTCCCGGGCCAAGTTAATAACCAATTTTGAATCTCTTATTTTCTGGATATTTTCAATTTCCATCATCTTTGCAAAATGTAAGAGGGCCCGTAGGCCAAAAAACTCTGCTTTAGTATTTGACCCTCTACCGAGAGAATATCTAATATGAAAGTAAAGGTTATGATTTATATAGAACATTACCCCTACTATGCATATTGGTATATCCCCCTGGCTTGCTTTGTTGAAAAAACCCCACAAGATTTTCTAATTGATTTCATGCATTAATGGCATTCTGAACTTCACTCGTTTAGGATCCATTTTGTATTCCTGGGCCAACTTTTCTTCTAGATCGACTATAATATCGACACAAACTTCTTTGTACTAAAATTCGAGAATTGATCCAAATTCTTTGAGTGAACTATCCTATAACCATTCCAATACACATTTTTCCAAACTATGTATGTCACATGAAGCTTTTATAGAGAAAGAGCCTGCCATTCCATCCCATGCCTAAGCTGCATATAAGTAAGAAATAAAAAGATAAAAAACTAATTAAGCTTTATATTTAAAAGGGAAATAATGGTTTGGATTGAAACAACCCATCTTGAGAGTATTAAGAGTTTCTATTTGAATGTTACAACCCAAACTTGTAGTGAAATCCCAATTCATAGGATTTTTGGACCATTAGAAAGAGCCTTCCTCGTCTTCTCTTAATTTAAGAATCTTGAGCATAACAAACTGACATAATTATGCCTTTCTTTTTCCATAGCACTATCTATAACCAAATCCTCTTCAGATTTCCATCCATCATGGCTTAAAACTTGAGGATTTTTGGATTTTATGCCCGCTAGCATGAAATTTCCTTATTTATGGAGGGATTTCACCAAAATATTTGAAAGAATGTATGCATTCTTTGTTCCCATCCACAGATCCAAACCAAAATGAAATTTTGTTCCATTCCATACTCTCCAAACCATCCACAACCCTATCAAGGGAAATCAAGCAACCAAATATTTTTGAATTGTAGATACATTTTCTCAGCATAGGATATTAGTCCTCCATCGATTGGTATTTTAAATATAAAATTCATAACTCAATCCTAGAGTGTAGTGTTGATTGAGACACCACAAGCTACAAGCAACCAAAGATTGAGAAAAAAGATAAGTTATTTAGCTACAAGAAACCAACCATTAGAGATCAATTTTCTCTCCCTCTCTACACTTTTTAATTTCACTTTGGGATTAGACTTTCCATCTTAGTCCTGATGATGAACCACACTAGGTGGTTCGAAATGCGTCGACCCAACAATTTCAATGTGATTTTTACCAAAATATTTTCATGAATAAGATAAATATTCTTGATCCCCAAGCCTTCCCATTCTTTTGGTTTTGTAAGATTATATCACTTTACAAGATGAATACCATTTGAATGTTTGTGACTAGCCCATAGGAACAAAAAATTGATCATTCTAAATTTAGACAAAATACCTTTCAAAATTGTTGCAATAAAGGTCTATAAAATGGGAATACTTTCAAAGACCGACTTAACCAATATTAGACTCCCTCCTATAGAAAGTAGTTTATTCACCCACACTGAAATCTGAGCCTTAACCTTCATAATCAACCATAGCCATTCCCCATATCTGTAAGATTTTTGCTTGAGATTAAAACCCAGAAACTTCAATCCTTCATCAAAAGACGTTGGAGGAAAAGACAACCATGTTTTCATTTTCTCCATAATCACATATGGAATGGAACTTGTGAGTAAATAAGATTTGGTCTCATTTATCACCATTCTTGTAACATCTTTGAACAAATTTAAGATCTTAATCAAGGATTGAATGTTCAACAAAGATCCATAACCCATAAGAAGAACATTATCTACCAAATGAAGATGTGATAAAAACTAAGAATTTGAGGCTTTTAGACCTCTAAGCTCCCCCTTTGGCCCAATGTTGATATTTTTCCCTGTCAAGGGAAAATGACCAATATTGAGAGAAAATATTATGGAGAACAAGAAAAAATCTCCTCATTTTTATATAGTTGGTACTCCTTTTTTGATATATGGAAGATTATTTTGTCTTATGATAAAAGCAATGGGTGAATGATAAATAAAAAACCCCAAAACTTATTCCAACAAAGCTCTCATATGCCAAATTTTTGTATTAAACACATCAACAATAGATAAATAGGAGCGTAATGAACTTTTATCTATTGGGTCTGCTTTCAAAAGATATTTTTCCTTCCTTTTAAAATAATGTGAATCCATAATTGGCTATGACTTTGCAAGATGAAAGGAAAATAAAATCGAAATGTCATCAAATAACTTTAAAATATTGTTCCATTAATATAAAATGAGGTTTTCAAGCATCATATGCATGAGAATCCATTGATACATCATCACATAAATTCACAAATGCAAGATGACACAAATAATTATTAATGGGAAAAGTTAACAATAAAATACCAATGTGACCAGTTTAACAATGCCTGAGACTATTAGATAAACCATATTTAGATTGCATTTTCTTTTGAAAGCTAGGTATTTTGTTCCCCTGGACCTAAAACTTATGAATGGTTTTAGAAGCATAGAGAAAACATAGTCACAACTAGATTAATCCCATTGTTGAGCATACATAGAAAAAACCTACTGGAAAGAAATATGAGAAGAAGTGATGAAAGGGAAATTCAAGCATGCTAATTCAAAATATTCTTTGGAAGACAAAAATCACGTTAAAAAAATCGTAACAAAGAAAAATTCCAACAGTTAAAGCCTAAGAGCCGAGCTAAAAAGCCTCTTTGGATGTGCTTGACATGTCCTTTATAGTCTTATGTTCATATTCTTGGAGCTGCTTTATGATCAATTTTTTTTTTTTTTTCCTTTTGTGTAAAAAAGTGAAATTCATTTATTAAATATGAACATAGATATTCATTCTCCAAATTAGGTTGTCCTTTAGAAGTTTAGAAATTCCTTTTAATACATCATTTTAAAAAGTTGCCAAGCTAGAAATAGGTACCACTAAATTTTAATTTTATGGGCATGATAGATATAATTAGATTTTGAAACCACTCCCAACATGTTCTTCATGCTTCTATATTTCCAACGAGCTCACATTTTCTAAATTTATACATCGGGAGCTCAAGTTATGGCCTTTGAGATGGTGACTCAACAATGGTTGATTTGTGCGAAGTGACTCAACAACCATTGAACTTATCCACATGAATCTAATCTTATTGATTTATAAATCCACTCTACTCATATAACACGCATCATGGGAGGGAATCTACAATAGTTTATAAAGAAATGAGCTTGATATATTAAGTTTATATGAAGTGGAAAGAGACATTTGACCTTGCATATCTTTCACATAATGTAGTTTTTTCATTACTATCTCATTGGTTAGTCATTATACTAAGTCATTACGCAAGCATTTGTGTTCAACCAATGTATTTCAAGTATCACCTTAGGATATGTCTAGTTGGATCGATGTGTCATAAGGAGATATGCCAAAGGAAATTATGATAAAAATAATATTAGATATAATATAATGCGGAGATGAGATGTGGGAGTTTAGAAAAGTAAAAAATAAATAAAGGTAAAAATGACTAAGTAATAAAGATTGGGGAGGGAAAGAGGTAGCGAAATGTGTAGAGAAATATGAGGCAAAGGTAACATTCCAAGCATGTGTGGATGTAATGAAATGTGCCAATAATGTGCAAAGGTAATGAAATGCGTAGAGAAACAAAGTGTCCAAAGATGCAAAACCTTTCGCAATTCCTTCAAAATGATTAAGTGTGGAACATGGTAAATGGTCTCGTAAATGACTAAGTAAGGAAAAGTAAAGTAATTCCACATGAAAATAACACTTAATTGGAAAAATGGAAAATAGAGAAATGACCTAAACAATGGAAATAATGATAAAAAATGAAGTAATTAAGGTGTGTGGGGAAAATAGTGATATCTTTGGCATATGACCTTAATTTTTTATTCCATAAAATGTTGGAATAAGCTGAGAAATATGGACATCCAATGAGAATATGAACATGAATAATTTATTTCTTTTAGGTATCTTATGCTTTCTTCTCTCTCTTCAAAATAGAATCCATCATTATTGGCCTTGCGTGAAGAGGATTTGGAACATTAAAACTGACTAAAAGCTTTTTGTTTCATAATTGCTCTAGCTAATGTATGACATGAAAACACATCAACACTTGTAATAAAACATTAACCTACTTAAAACTTCAACAACTAAAAGAAACAAGAATGGAGATAAGGGATTGTTATCCTCCACAATATCCCAAGGTTGAGAAAGGAGATCGAAGGAGGTAACCTCAAACAACTTAGGGTTCAGCAGCTAGCCCTGCTAAACCAGAGAGGGATCTCTTTATGAACTCACAACCAATGATGAATGGAGTGGGAAAGGATGTTAGGCTAGATATATTCAGCTCTATAGTTTTGGAGATTTTATGGTTTTGCTGGATTAGGAGGGAAAATCAGGGAACTAGGTCAAAAGATCAAAGGTTTCAGTTGCAAGAGATATAAAGGAGCAAGGTAGGTATGCCTTTGTGATAATTTGGGGTTTTGTAGATGTAGTGTAGGGTGGAAAATAAAATATCAAAATGAGCATGGCAAGCATGAATTCATTTATCAGAAGATAGGTGACATAAACATGAAGTTCCTAACAAAACAGAGCTTAAAACTAAGAATTTTGTTTAAAACCTCTTAGGAAAATCACTGAAAAGCATAGACATGAAAATAAGATGGATTTATCATTCATATAAAACTATAACAGAGAGAAAACATTATCACTCATGACACAAGAATTCCTGAATAATAGCTACAAATGTCCTTTGATTTTATGCAAAAGTGATGGAGTACAAGCTCCAAGAGTTCTACTCACTAATGTCCAACCCGTTCTATGGCTGAAAACTAGATACATATATACCAAATAACCATTTCCCCTCTCTCAGGGTCGAATCCTTCAGATTAGGAATTGATTAGATGAAGTTCTCCCCAAAACCCTAATGTCTAGGGAGGTTAAAATAAATCCTCCTTTTAAAATTTGACTGAAGTTCTCCTCATAAATGAGGCCTAAATTTACATGAAAATAACTCTAACAATATTATTTACCTCTTATTACATCATAATTACGTCAAAGACAAGTCATTACATAATGAAAACTCGAAACTAGTTGATAGAACTGAGAAACAGGAGTTTCAGGCAAAAAAGTAGCAAATTCGGGCAAAAGTGCAGCGTGCCAGGAGAAAACAAAGCAAAATTGGTAGAAGTGAATTTTGGATGCCTTCCTGAGGTCAAAATCCTGATCTGAAGAATGCTGAATATAGCTCTAGATGTCTCCTACATGATAGAATCCTCAAGCACTGAAATAGGCTGCTCCTAGCCCTCCAAAACTTCATTCTCCTAGATGTACTCCAAAAACGTAGCGAGCTCTTCAAAAAGAGGGCAAAGAGGTGATTTTTGAGTGGTTTTTGGCTTTTTTCACCTACCAAAATTTGTTGAAAGTTTTCTCCCAGGGGCTATAAGTGATAACAAATCCAAATATGCAAGCAATGTTTCATTTGGAGCTCCCCATCAAAAGCGTAGCGTGGGACATGCTACACTTTTGACCTAGTGATTGTTTCAAAAATTGCCAAAAATTCACAATTTCCCAAAATTTCTTCAAATTTCTTCAAAATTGGTCCAGAGTTACTCCATGAAGACATGAGATGGTATGATATTCTATGAGGGAATCATCAGCAAGAAAATCCAACTTAACCTTATCTTTTTGCTTGATTAGGGTTTCCTTGAGTTTTTCCTTCAATTGCTTGATCTTGACTTTGGAGACTTGATTCCTTGTATAGTAATGAGAAACCATGTGCCTTTGCAGTTTGTTGTCTCTGTTGGCCCTCTTAAGGATTTTTTCAAAATGGAAATTTACTTTTTCAAGCCATAAATCCCTATTTTGATTGATTTCAGTTGCAATTAGGTCATCTGAAGACATTTTCTCTTTTGGTGGAGATTGTTCTCTTTGTTGCTGAAGTGCCCTTTGGAGGCCTCTAGTCCTTGGCCTCTTCCTTGTCACCTGCTCTTGATGCTCATTTGAATCATCTATGTCAACTACTTCTTTTCCCTTTACATCTTCTTTGCTAACATCAACCTTATGCTTATTCAAGAGTAGTTGATTTACCTTCAATTGCTTATTCTCCTACTCTAGGAATGAAATCATGAAATTGGCCTTAGAAAAGTTGTCCTTAAGCTCTTTGATCTCAACATATTTCTCCATGATGACCTGCTCTACTGTCCTATGCTCTTCATTAACCTCCAAGTCTACTATATTAGTGTCAAGATGGAATGGCTCCTCATCTTGCAAAGGTGCCTCATGCTGTGATGGTGATCCCTGTTCTGCTGATGTAGGCTTGGCCACTTCCACAATGTTTGGAGCAAAAAAAAGCCTCCTTCCTCTCTGATATGTTTGAGTCACCTTAGCCCTAGGTGTCCTCTTGACTGAAATTCTTCTAGATGAGCCAATCTCCATATGCTTGGATGGTGCTGATGGTGTACTTTGGCTAGTAGACTAACTAGTAGAAGACAAAAAGACATTTGACTGAATGAATGTCTCCCAAGTGATGTTCATTTGTGCAACTGACTAGTAGCTGAATGAATGTCTCCCAAGTGATGTTCATTTGTGCAAGCTGATGAAATACAATGATTTTGATGAGGGCATGGTGAAAAAGGTTGGTTTGATGATCACTTTGTCTATGCTGCACCTTCTCTGCCATT